>CAJNDT010005446.1:462563-502563 GCA_905221615.1 Symbiodinium sp. CCMP2592 | reverse complement strand
GCTCACACAACACACACAAAACGAAGCGGCCGTAGCACATATTCGTAGCGGCAAAATCCGCACGTGAATTGAACAAGGTATCAGTTTATCAGTTTCACTTCACGTAAGAGGTTTTGCGCATGAACCCACCGTCAATCAAGGTACTTGTCACTCAGTTTCCAGCATGCCTGGCCCTACGTTCTGCTCACTTGGCTGCTCGCGATGGTGGTTGTCGAGCTCCGTGCTGCCGAGTTTGGCAAGTCTTTACCCGGGAGACCACTCTAAGTCCCAAAGGGTCCTATGTACCGATATAGTACACTTTAGGGTTTCCATTTTAGGAATTACTATTATGACTTAAGGAAGTATCCCCCATAACAGTACATAGGACCCTTTGGGAGTTAAGCCAGTGTACTTCGGAATGGCTGATGCTCGTACTTGTATGCGTTTGGTTGTGAACAGAGTCTATATGGGTCTGAGAAAGGATTTATGAAGCTACGCTGCTGACTTCTGGGCTCACGGAACTCAACCAACCCCAAAACCCTAAAACCCTAAACCCTAAACCCTAACCCCTAAACCCCAACCCCCTAAATCCTAACAGGTTCTTGACTTGTCTAGACCTTGTGCCAGCGATCAGCAGCGCCAGTTTCGACTACCAGGGCTTCAGGCAAGAGTGTCCTTTCAGCGGCTTGGAAGCGCTCAGAGCAAGTAACTATTTTCTTCAAGGTTTGGGTAGAAGCACAACTGTAGACCCTAAAGCCTACAACAACATGCGCGTCCTTACCCTAAGGCTCCATGTGCCCATACAGTATATACTTAGGCCTCAAAGTACCTACTATATGGGTACATGCAGCCTCAGATTTATGGATCAGCTTCAGGCGGTCTTGGCCTCTTGGTAGCCATGCCAGTGTCTCTCCTGGCGTTCTTCCTTGCTCCCTACTTTCCGGACACTCGGCCGTTCTGGAAAGGCTTGTGCGCACCATGGGGCTCTTACGTGAAGAGTGGAGTTGGTTACTTGGAGGTTCGGGGGTAGTTACAAGTAGGGTTATAAGTCCCCTAATATGGGCTATAAGTATAGTTATCCTACTTATAACCCTCACTACTTATAACTACCCATGAACCCTAAACCATATACCCCTATCGAATCCCTCTAGATCCCTTTACAGGACCCCTATGAAACCCTCCTTATAACTACCCATGAACCTCCAAGTACTGTTTCAGCGAGGCGTGCTGTGGCTGCGGTGCAGTAGATACTATGCAAAACACGTCCTATACTTCACGAAGGATCAGCCCCGCCAGTATATTTAGGGGGAAGCCTTGTTGTCCTTGGTCCTGAACCCTAAGGGTCCATGTACCTAAATAGTATACTTTGGCCGTAAAGTAGTCCCTATATAGGTACATTGGGGCCAAAGTATATACTATTTGGGTACATGGACCCTTAGGGGAATCCCACCAGCCGTGGCGTCCTGGTGGGTTTCTGGTGGTCTTTGGGTTGCTTTGGGGGTCTGCTCGTGGCGTTTAGGGTTTAGGGTTTAGGGTTTATATAGAGGTTTAGGGTTTAGGGGTTTAAGGTTTAGGGGTTTAGGGTTTGGCGTTCGGTGGTCTCGAGTGGTCGCGTTGGTCTCAGTTTTCCTGGTGGTCGTGGTCGTCATCGTCGTCGTCGGCCTGATGGTTTGTCATTGCTCGGGGGGATCTATGCTGGAATGGCTCTTCATGTGTGTATAGTCAGCTCAGAGTTATTCCAAGAGAAACAGGATGCTGGTTCCAATATAGTTTGACAGTAAGAAGTCACAAACAGTGGGTGGAGGGCTTCCAACAACAGCCAAGGACATCGGGGACAACAAGCAATCTTGCTTCCTGGATGTGGTCAGCATCAACCAAGTTGACAAGGAGATGATGCGGCAGGGAATATATGGATCCGCGGCTGTCAAAGATTTGTCAGACTCACCAGTTTTTATTTTGACAATTAATTTCAATGCAATTTCCAACAAGGAGGGGTATTAGCTTAAGTCTGACCATTGGCGACACAGATAGCCAGTCAGCTGGACGGTGGCCGGAACATACCTAAATCAGGCTGTTCTGAGTTGTCTTAACTGGCCGAGGGCTGGGTGGCTTCCTGGGCGCGTCCGAGGACACCAAGCCCTTTCGTCGCGTGCTGTGTGGCGAGGTTCTAGGTGCATGCTAATAGAAGTAGTAGGACTGTAGTAGTAGTAGTAGTAGTAGTAGTAGTAGTAGTAGTAGTAGTAGTAGTAGTAGCAGCAGCAGTAGTAGCAGTAGCAGTAGCAGTGCCGCACGGTGCCCGTGGCGGTGCCGATGCCAATGCCGGTGCCAGTGCCCGTGCCAGTGCCAGTCAAGTCGAGTGCGAGTGCCAGTGTGGCAGTGTGGCAGGGTCTTGCAAATGAGTGGAGCTTCGTGCTGTTTCATTTGCGTGAGTGTTGTATCGAAAGTGGGCGAGTTGGTGGTTCCGGCGGTTTCTCTGGCTTCACTTGATGGTGTTGGACAGCATAAAACCTGGCTCTTGGGAGGGGGGCCTGTCTACCACAAACATATATATATATATATATATATATATATATATACATATATAATACATGTGTGTGTATATATACGTATTCTACATATAATTCATGTGTGTGTATATAGACTTGCATTTGTATACATATATATATATAGAGAGAGAGAGATAGCTAGACAGATATCCCCACAGAGATTTCCTGGTGGTTTACAAGAACCGCACTTTCAGGAGCTGAGGATCCTATATTCTGCGCCCTACCTCACCAGGCGCCTTACAGAGGTCCCAGAGACTCCAATAATTATCCCTTAATTAAGGAAGATACCTCAAATTATAGTAGGATCCCCAATATGATTTAAGGAATATTCCTTAATTAAGGGATATTGGAGTCTCTGGGGTTGTTGTTCTAAAGGCTCTGGGTTTTCGCAGAGGTTTTGACGGTTTGATGACTCTGAATTTTTTGATCAAAAGCAGTCTTTGATTAAAAAGATGCGGAGTACTAAGGACTTAGTCACCAATAGAAGGTACCTATCTGGGCACCCGCGCGTATATGAACACATGTGTTTCTGGCACCGGGTTTGTGGGTAATGTGGATCGTCATGGGTCCCCGAACCCTTGTGCCCTACGCTAAACAAAAACCAAGCAGCGAGCCCTAGAAACTAACCCCGAAACCCAAGCCCTAAACCCCTGAACCATAAACTCTAAACCCCAAACCCCTACATCCCTAAACCCCTAAACCCTAGCCCCTGAGCCCGAAACCCAAGCCCTAAAGCCGTCGTCGTCATAGGCTGTGGTGCGTGTTCGAACTGGCTGCCTTTCGAATGGCCAACCCGTCCGGCAGGACTCAGCTTCACTCCCAGAATTTAGAGTTTAGGGTTTAGCGTTCCTTAGAATTAACTAGGTTCCTGAGTAGTACCCTTTTTGCTCTTTTTGCTTCAGGGTTCCCTGTTCAAACCGAATAGTAGGAAAAAGGGTACCTTTATTATAAACAGGCTACTCAGGGACCTAGCAGGAAACTCCTCAATTCAGTAATAAGCAATGTACCCTGAACATTCTTGAGTGATGCTAGTAGCACTAAGCCCTCATCAACCCCCCCAAACCGTTTTAGTTGAAGGTCTACTGCCCCAAAGGCTCCATGTACCCATATAGTAGGTACTTAGGCCTTAAAGTAGCCATATAGGGACCCTTTAAGGCCTAAGTACCTACTATATGGGTAGCTCTGGGGTGCTTGACTCAAGAGATTTTCGAGTCTCCTGCTTTTCCGAGTGTTTTTGGGAGATCTTGAGCGTACCCCCCCCCCCCCCCCGAGTCTGGGTTCCTTCGTATGGAGCCACAATTAAGGGTCTATGAGGGTTACCCATAGGCTCCATAGTAGTTCCTGTTTGGGGTTCATATTTAGAATACTATAAGGTAATCCCAAGAAGGAACTAGTATGGAGCATATCCAGTTAAAGAGTTATAGACGGATGGACGGATAGGTCGGCACGCAGGGTACGGCTGCCACAAGAGTTCCTTCCTCTCCGGCATCTCAGGGAACCTCCGCATGCGTCAGCGCCAGGCCTCCCGCAAAGGTTCGAGGTCCCTGACCCTAGAGCTCCATGTACCCATATAGTAGGTACTTAGGCCTTAAAGGGTTCCCTATATGGCTACTTTAAGGCCTAAGTACCTACTATATAGGTACATGGAGCCTTTGGGTGACTGGCCACACCATGCAATCATCAATAAGCTCTCCAGTGCCCACACAGCCGGCGTCCAATCCATTCCAAGATTAAGTCCCAAAGGGTCCTATGTACTGCTATGGGGGGATACTTCCCTAAGTCATAATAGTACTTCCTAATATGGAAGCCCAACATTCTACTATATCGGTACATAGGACCCTTTGGGGTGGGAGGAGGCCTGGTCAAAGGTGGCCACGTGGCGAAAGCGGAAAAACGGCTCCGGACCCAGCTCCTGGTGTGGCGCAGGCACAGTTTGCTACTTGGAGGATCATGGGACTTAGTAAGTAAGGTTATAAGTACCTTAATTGGGGTTATACGTAGTTTTAAGTATAGTTACCCTGATAATCACCCCAGTTACTAAGTCCCATGATCCTTTAAGTATCGTTCTGTGTCATTCACACAGGATCCGCTGGGTACCGTCTTCCGGAAACCACCTTGATGGCAAAGTCGGCTACAGTGGTCTCCTCGGAGTTATTGAATTCCGCCAATACCCACAGGCTCCATAGTAGTTCCTTTTTGGGACTACCTTATAGTATTCTAAATATGAGCCCCCAAAAGGAACTACTATGGAGACTATGGAGCCTATGGGTAATTATGATTAGCAACAGAACATGACGGCCATTGTCCTGAACCTTACTAGTATGTCCAAAGGCTTGTGGATCGTAGTGATGCATCATGCCAGGAAGTGAAGAGAGGCAAGATGGTCATGTCTCTGAATCCGTTTTGGCCACCCTAAACCCTAAACCCAGTCTTTTGGGGAACTGTTGCGGCCATATCCCTGTAACCCGGGGGAAGGACCTTGGCCGTTGTGTCCTGATGGTCTGGTGGGTCATAATCGGGGTTTTAGGGTTTGGGGTTAGGGTTTGGGGTTTCGGGTTTAGGGTTTAGGCCAGGGTCAAGTCAGTACAGGGACAACGGCAGCGTCTATGAGGAACTGGGTTCAGTTGAACATGGTAAAGTACCATCTTCCGATGCTGGTAATCTCAAACTAAGTCCCACAAGGAGCATTCAGAAAAGCTGCACAGAAAAAGGGGGTCCTAAAGTAAACCCTAAGCCCTAAACTCCTAAACCTTGATATCCAGCTTCCGATCCCCGAGCCGGGGCTCATTCGCACCGTTCCTGGACCAGGAAGTGCCACAGCTCTTGGTCAAGGGAAAATTATGTAGAAACCTGATTGAGAAACCTTGGGCCTTTATTAGGGTTCCTCATATGAATCCATTTTGGGGTTGCAGGCCCAGGATTTCTAAATCAGGTTCCTACATTACTTCCAAGCAAAAAGGGCTTCGCAACTTTGACTTGGGAAAGACTCATTCATGTGTTTTTGTTGGAGGAGGGGGTAGCTGTTGTGGTACATACCTCAAAAAACAACGACGTTTGTGCAGCGCTCCGTCTAAAGTTCTTTACAAGGGTGAAGACGGAGAACCTACAAACAATAGTGTAGTGTAGTGGAAGGCAGGGCATAATTTGAGAGGATCCGTCATTTATCACACCCCGATATCCCACAACGGTTCGATAGATACTGAACCCTGGATCGTGCTCTGCTCAAAACTAACATGGATCCCGAGCATTCGAGACTGGCCGTTTTGGTTGCTGTGTTTGTCTACGCCATAGACCCCCAAACCCCAAGCCCTAAACCTCGAACCTTGGTCCTAGGCGAGCAAACTCTCATTCATTGCTCGACGGAAACCCAACTACTCCGTGTCAGAGCCCAATTTTGTATGCACCCCCGGCGGAAGATAGCCTGAAGACGGTGGGACCCCTATGGAACTTCTACAACTCTTTGTCCGCAGATTAACTTAACGCCCAAGCCTCAAAAGCCCATGGCCGATGAGCCTAGTTAAACCGTAAGCATCTATATCCTACACACCGGGACCCTACCTGCAGCCGAGAAGTTCTACCTTCTTAGGGTTCCCTGTTATGGTTTCTGTATATAGTTACTTAAAAAGGTAGGTCTTGTTGGCTACAGGTTGACCCTGAACCCCCAAAGAGGCTCAAACCCATCCTTAACGTATAGACCCGGAGCAAGGGCCTCTCCCGCTTAAACTCCACAGCAACAAACAAAAAAGGGAGCAACACTAACACCACCCTAGCATCCCCCAGTTTTCTGGGTTTAGGGTTTGTGGCTTAGGGCTTACGCCCATCGGCAGGATCCGGTTCGCCCCTTTGCTCCTCCGATGCATGCGGGAGAGTGTTCTTTGCTCTTGGATTTCTGTGAAGTTACCCAAAGGCTCCATGTACCCATATAGTCCGTACCTAGGCCTTAAAGTAGCCATACAGGGACCCCTTTAAGGCCTAAGTACCTACTATATGGGTACATGGAGCCTTCGGGTTATACAGATGAGGGCTTGCGCTTCAAGATTTAGGGTTCAGGGTTTCGGAGTGTAATATGTAGCTAGTATGGGGTCGTTCGTGACTGTTGCTGCTTAGTGGCAGTCATGGTCACTTTGCCATCGACGACGGCAGGCAAAGAGACAGCAGGCAAAGGCAGAGCGAGCGTGTGATCTTGTTAGTAAGCAGTTGTTTGGGAAACCAGCTGAACAACAAAGCCACCAATCTAATGCAGTCGAGGTTCGTGGAGATCGGTGCAGCGTCAGCCTGGCTTGGTGGTACGGTGGCTGTTGTTGTCTACTACCTGGTGAGCGTTTGCACAGGCAAGACTTTCGGGGTTCAAGGTCCTTATCCCGATCGTTTGGGTCCCAGACCTTTAATAACAAAGCGAGTTAATGTAGGCGCCTAAATAATTACCAATTCAATACTATTTGCGGTTTTATAGTGTAATGGGGCCCCCAAACCCCATTCTAGCTGTTAAGGCCCCTATATTAGGCGTAGCCGGAAGCAGCTGCAATCCAACACCCAGAACTGAAACCATCCCGTCATTAAGAAAAATACACCTTCAATATCCTTCAATTGTAGCAGGACCCTTAAGATGATTTGAGGAATGTTCCTGAATTCCTGGGAACTCCAGAAAGTTGGAATATAGATTCATGGCAGGATACCCTATGATTTACCATAGAAGGGCTAGGATAATCATATTCCAACTTTCTGGCTTCTACCTTAAACGCTAAACCCTAAACCCTAAACCCTATATGATTTACGGAATATTCCTTAATTAAGGGATTTTGGAGTCTCCGGGATCCCCCAGCCACCACCATGTGGCCACGAGTAACGACCAAGAGGCCTCTAGAAGGATATCTTGGGAGTGCCAGCTCTGTAGTTATCGTTGTGGCGGTTCATAGGGTTTAGGGTTTAGGGTTATGGGTGGTTGTCAAAATTAGGGTCCCTTCTTGGGTCCCTATCATAGTACGGCACGTATTATTTAGGGTACCCCAATAGGTACCTTAACTTTGACAACTACCCATATTAAGAATCCTAAAAGGTAATGCCAAGAAGGAGCTACTATGGAGCCTATGGGTAAACCCACGGCCTTGGCGCCTTAAGTCTCAACCTCCATGCGGCAGCAGTTTGCACTGCCGTTGCTCTGCACTACACTTACTTCGATTTCTTCGAGGCTTCTGATCAGTTGACATTACTCTGAAAGCTTATGCCTCTGGTTGTCTGGGATATTTGCATAGCTCTAAGCCCTAAACCCTACATTCCGGACCCTGGTGCAATTTTGAACAGCTCGAGCTCTGCACTTCTTAGCTTCTCCGTGTGGCCCAGAACAGAACTAAAAGGCTCCCACTTAAAGGATCATGGGACTTAGTAACCAGGGTGGTTATATGGGTAACTATAGTTATAGCTACTCATAACCCCAATTAAGGTACATATAACCTTACTTACTAAGTCCCATGATCCTCCAGCAGGTACCGTTCGGGAGGGGCACTTCTCCAAATCATAAGTATAGAAACCCTACAGTTCTACTACATAGGTACATAGGACCGGTACAAGCCCATACCTTCATCCTAAACCTGGGGCAAGGCTGAGGGTTTAGGGCACATAGTAAGTATAAAGTTCAACATGCAGCAAATACAGTTCGGACTGCTTGTATAACCCCAACTAGAGCATCGGTTCTCGCAGATCCCGACCTGCAGGATTGGAGGCTCTGCCCACTTTAGTCTTTGCCGCGATCCCCATATTCGTTGTCTTCCACCTGGCACGGACGAGCCTGTCCCAGAAGCGCCAGGTGGACCGTTCCGTTTCTTTCAGCGGAGCAATCGGGCTCGTTTGGGCTTCAGCGCTTGTGTAGGGCTGGGATTCAAATCGTAAGATTGTCTGATGAGTTTTAGGTTACCTGGAAACAGGGCATTACGCAGATCTACCTAGCAATGTAGGTGTGTTTTGTTACTTGCACGTCGTGTCGTGTGTCGTGCAGCATTGCGAGCTCAGGACATCAAGGTTACATGAGAAAAGCGATGACCGAGACAACGACGGGAAGCAAGCAAAGGAACATGTCAGGCACCAAAGAGCACGGCCAGTGAAAGCCACAAATACTTTCAATCAAAGCCTCATCAATCCTTGAGCCGATAGTCTCCTTTGGAAGTTTTCTTATTTTTGTTCATATAAAACCCAGGGGAATATTGACGATATTATCTTTATTATGGTTCTATAGGATTCTATGGGGTGTATAGGAGCCGGAGGCTTGGCTTGCTCTTGTGGTTACGCCGTGTACAGACGATAATCGAAAAGGAAGACAAGGATGAGGATCAGGATTGCGGGCGAGCTACCCGGTGGGGAGGGGTGGAAAGCCCGAACAACATCCTGTGAAGAAATCCGAAACAGGCGCCCTCCCTAAACCCAGATTCGAAAGCCCGAACTATGGTCTCCTTAGGAATTATTTTGTATTTTGTTCCTATAAAACCCCAAGAGAATATTAAACATGTTGTTTTTATTATGGTTCTAAGGGCCTCTAAGGGGGGTATAGCAAGCCCAATGTTACACGAAACTCACATTCTCCCCCCTTCAAGGACCCTCAATACCCCTCGAACAGTAAAGGACTCCTGAACCCAGAGGGTCCACATACACTACCATTATGGAATTAGGTCTCAGAACTCCATCCCCATTATGGTTTTGAGGGCCTGATTCCATAATGGTATTGTATATGCATCCTAAACCCCCAACCCTAAACCCTAAATCCTAAACCCTAAACTCTAAACCCTAAACCCTAAAGGAGCCCGATCTTCTCTGAAGCCAGGTCTTCTACGACCTGGCCACGTTTGAGCTCTCGGCCGCGGAATGTCGGAAGGCCAGCGACCAGGAGTTCATCTACGCCGCCATCGAGAACTGGTACGGTAGCTTGGCAGATAGGGTTTTAAGTCTTCGGGTTGATGGTTTAAGGCTATTTTTGGCAGCTCGACAGTTACGGTGGTTGTGTTCAGTAGCCTTGCGGTTTAAGGGGTTGTGTAGCGTTTGGAGGTGTGGGACTTCACGGTTCGGTGTGTGTGTGTGTAGGGTACCCAGAGGGTCCATGTACACTCCTATTATGGAATTAGGCCCTAAAAGACCATCCCCCATTATGGTTTTGGGGACCTAATTCCATAATGGTAGTGTATGTGGACCCTCTTGGACCAGGCATTTATTGCCTTGAATACCAACCTCCTGGTCCTATACGCCTAAAGGTAACCCAACCCTAAACCGTGTATATGGACCCTCTGGGGTAGTTCCTCGAGGCCATTCTCGCGGGGGGTTCACAACTCTTTGAGTTGGGCTTCGGATTTTTGGGCATCTGCGGCTGATGGTGTCAGATGTATACTTCTACGGTGGATGATATAAATCCTGCATGACCCATAAGAATACCGTTATTCCCATAGTTTAGGGTCCATCAGGTAATGCAGGATTTATATCATCAACCGTATCACGCTCGAAACTGTGGGATGAATTACCCAAAGGGTCCTAGAGGTACTGTTATGGGGGATACTTCCCTAAGTCATAATAGCTATTCCTAACATGGAAACCCTACGTTCTACTATATTTATATCGGTACATAGGACCCTTTGGGTTAGTGTTATTGATGTCGGTTGCAGGGCTGGTGGGCAGCAAAACAACATGGCTGCCAATGTCGTCGCTTACCCTTCTCGGTGTTGGCTTCAGCCCCGTTCCAGTAGATTGAAAGCTCAGGCGGTGCTTTCAGCTAATTCACTAGGGCCCTAAAATACCCTGTTTTATACTTGGCAAGAAAAGCATGACCTCCCGATGAGGGACCGCGTAACATTAAGAAGCCTCAATGAGCGCCGGTCTGTGCAGCCGCAGGAAGCCTAGATGCCTTCACGGCCTATGTTCGCGGCCCCCTCCGTGACGAACTGCTGGCAAACCACCTGGGCACCAGCCTTCCGTGGAACTACGCTATGATGATTGCGACCCCCTGGATTGCGCTAGGTAAGCCGCCGCAATGAGCATGCAGGGTTCTGGATTTGAGGTTCAGTTTGAAGACTTGGCATTTATTTCGAGTTGGGGAACGCTCGACCAGTCGGAAATGGGCTTCGAAGAAAGTCGAGCAGATACATTTAGGTGCAAGATTCACGACGCGTTTCGAACGGTTGGCAATTCAACGCAGACCCTCAACCCTAAAACGAGCCTTTGCGAGAAACCCTTGAACATCCCACCTCTCATGTCAAACAGTGATGTTGTGCTGCAGGTTAACCGTGATTGGACCAGAACCTTACCGATAGTCTCCATTGCAGCTTCTTTTTCTTGGTGCCCCCAAAAAGGAACTACAATGGAGACTTCAGGTACCCTAAACCCTAAACAGTAAACCCTCAACCCTGTATGCCGAGAAGGCGGGCTCGGATCCTGCTCTGCTGCGAGACGGAAAGGGGCCATTGCACTTTAACAAAAATAAACCCTAAACCCTAAACCAAAAAAAAACTAAACTCTAGACCCCGTGATCTCCGACCCCTCGCGACCTCCAAAACCAGTGCAGGTGGACCCCTACTTGGAGGTTCATGGGCAGTTATACCAGGATGCCCAGTAGTACCCTTATTCCCTTTTTGTAGTCCCAGGTTCCTTATAAAGTTACCCAATACCAAAAAGAGAGGCCTTGTTTTCTTAGGTTACTGGGTACCCTAGAATAAGTAGGGTTCATAGGCGTCCTTTAAGGGGATCTATAGGGATTCTATATGGGTATATGGGTTAGGCTTCATGGGTAGTTATAAGTAGGGTTTTAAGTAGGGTAACTATAATACTTATAACCCATATTCGGGACATATGGGAGTTTCCGAAACTTAGGGTTACCTGACTTTGGGGTTCTTATAATAAGGATCCTACTGTTTAGGGTGCTAGACTAGGACCCCCTATTTTCGGAAACTCCCATGTGACCCCACTTATAACTACCCAACTAGGACCTGGAGTAGGCCCTTATTCCCTTTTGTGAGGTTTCGGGTTCCCTTATAAGCCCCTTTAAACCAAAAAGGGCACCCTTTTTATTCCTAGGATACTCTTGGGTCTAGCCAAGTAGCCCAGGAGTGGACGCCTTGGCAGCCCAAGCGAGGGCCGGGGCTCCTCTGCACAACTTGGTGTCCTATGGCTGCTAGGTCTCCTTGGTAGTACCCTTTTTGCATTTTTTTGTTTTGGGTTCAGGGTTTTTAGGGGTCGGTTGAGGGGTCTCCTCAGTACTCCTTAAGCTGCTAGACTTCTCCTTGGTACCTATGGTCTCCATTGTAGTTTCCTTTTTGAGTTTAACCAATTATACAGTTAGGATCCTATAAGGTAACCCCAAAAAGGAACTACAATGGAGACTCTAGGTAGTACCCTTTTTGCTCTGTCTTTTGGAGGGTGGGAGGGGGTGTCTATGACTCCTGAAAGGATTCCTGAAAGGAGTACCCCTTTTGCTCATTTGTTTTTAGTTTAGGGTCATAGGTGTAGGGTTTATAGGGTTCAGGGATCTCCTTATTAAAACTGAATGGTAGTAGGGAACAGGGTATCCTTAGTATGAGGGGCTGGGCGCGGGGTAGCCAGGCTGTGGCGTGAGCCTTGGACTCTTTGGTTTCTGGTGGATCGCAGTGGTGCAGCTCCTTGCCTGTCTAGACTGGCATTGAGGTTTGGGGTTGAGGGTTTTGGGTTCAGGGTTTAAGGCTTCGGGTTCAGCTAGTTGCTGCATACTGCTACCATGACGGGAAAGGAAATCTTTCCAGTGTCAGGGCCGGAATCTCAGCAGCTAGATCCAGGCCTTAGGCTATGGAAGTTTAAGGTAGGCGTCAAGGGTTTGGCGCCTTGGGGGGGTTATATGGTTTTAGGGCTTAGGGCTTTGGGGCTTTAGGGGTTTTGGGCTTTCGGGGTTTAGGGTTTAGCTCTGCCATCGCGCAGGCAGGGTTAAAGCTGAGAGTGTAGTACAAGGCTGCAGTGCAATTCTGCAGGGAGATGTCGAGGCTACAGGCGATAAGGGCGTAATTCAACATGTAATTACGAGTTTATGGTAACGCCAGCTATCCCGACATTCCGGCTGTTGCCTTTCCAGAAACCCTTGAGTAGTTGGGTTCATACCTTTCCTCCGGAACACAACTTTGAGTGTCTAAGTCGGTTCAAGGTACGAGTCACACACTGGGTAGCTTCAGGAAAAATTAACAGGGGGCCCCTTAAAAGAGACCATAAATAGTAGTATCATCTTGCAAGACCCCCCAGAAGAGGACGCTTGAAATGGAGAAGCCTCGCCCTAACCACCAAATATTCTACCGTCTTTTTAGGGTTCGTTTACGGAAGTCATAGTAAGGAGCCCTGAAGCAGGAAATC
Organism: Symbiodinium sp. CCMP2592; assembly: GCA_905221615.1. Classification (NCBI taxonomy): domain Eukaryota; class Dinophyceae; order Suessiales; family Symbiodiniaceae; genus Symbiodinium; species Symbiodinium sp. CCMP2592. The sequence continues at coordinate 489,697 of CAJNDT010005446.1, read as the reverse complement.
TGCTGCAAGCCCCAGGAGTCGTAAAGAGCTCATTCAGCCAAACACTTGCAGCGCCTCCTGCAGTCTTGACTTAGAGGGAACTCCAGAAAGTTGGAATATGGGTTAATGGTAGGATCCCCTATAATTTACCTTAAAGGGGGTACGATAATGATATTCCAACTTTCTGGCTTCTACTGTAGAGGTTAGTTCAGGCTTTGCGCGTTTATGGTGATCCTGAGACCCAGACTATTCACAGCTCAAGCACGCAAGAGCTACTGCTGATGGACAAAATCCTGCATGACCCTAAGGACCCTAAAGTATATTCCTTATTATGGGTCATGCAGGATTTTGTCCATCAACAGTATGGGCACTTGGGTTTCAAGCTCAACAGGAAGCAATCATCGAGGAGTCTTGGAGCTTTGTGAGTTAGTTAGGGATGTTTTTGAATTTGGGTGATAAAAACCCTGAACCCTATAGTAAACCTCTAAACCCTAAACTCCCTGAACCCCAAACCCCTGAAGCCGAAACCGAAACCGTCTGCAACACCATACGAGCAAATCTTCGGGGCTTCTGGTTGGCCATTTCATGCTGCTTTGTTTGGGGCCGCCCCAAGTCCGTAGCTCCTACAGCCGCAGACGAAACCTAAAACACATACATACAGGCATACATACATACATGTATGCATGCATGCATACAAACATGCATACATACATACATCCACAGGTTCATATCCACGTATGGATATCTATATACGTTTGTATACATATATAAATATGTATGTATGTACACATCTTTTTCCAATAGTACTTTATTGTTTACACATAGGGGTTTTATGTTTATGGACACACACGCACACGCACGAACGCACACAACAGACAGACAGACACACGTACATACACATGTATATTTAATATGTATATGTTTAAGGGTGTCGACCTTCGAGATGGCGTCATCGTTTCAAGGGTTAAAAAGAGTTGACATGCCTCTCGCTTGTCGTCAAGTTTTTTGGCTTCTCACATTGCTTCATCTTCACTGGACACAGCACGTGTCGAGTGATCTTGAAAGATTTGCTTTTGCAAAGGGTCCTAGAGGTACTGCTATGGGGGATACTTCCCCAAATCATAATAGTGATTCCTAATATAGAAACCCGACACTATACTATAAAGGTACTTTGCACCCTTTGGGTTATTGATTGCTCAAGATATTCGATGCACCGCTTGCATTGTTCATGATCTCGCAAGCAATGCTTCAGCAGATATGTTGAAGGCAGACGAACAGTTTGTCCTTATTACGGCAGCAGTTGTTGTAAGTGTTCGCTCATGCACTGTTGTTTCAATTGGCTCGTTGGGATCTCTGCAGGATTGACGATTTTGGGTTGCCCATGGCGCACTTGTTGAAGAGCTTCATGCATTTGTCCGCACGCCGATGTTTCAAGAGGAAGGTTTTCACGAAGCCATATGCGAATCGCACGACCTTGGAGTCCTCGTTTTGTGCGTCTGATGATGCGTAACAATGGAAGCTGCGATGAGTGCAGATCTTCTTATGTGGGAAATAACCAGCACCATTGCTGACAGATTTATGTGCTAAGCTGGAAGGCAAGAGAAGAAGCCAATCAGATCTTGGTTCGCCCTCGACAAGAAATGTCCAAGCGATAGGGTCTGAACAACCTCATAATGTTTTGCAATTCAAACCGCCAAACTTCGGAACGGATCGTTGCAGGAGAGTATCCTGTTGTAATCGTTGTGCTCGTCCTTCTGGCCACGAAACCTTTTAGATGGAACGGGAGCCCCACACATCGAATCGACTTCGGAGATAGCCGAAGCGGCTGGCAAGTCACTTCAACCCTAAACCCTAAACCCCTCAACGTCTTTCAAATGTTGTCAACTTCCTGTCATTTCTCGACTTGTTTCATCTCGCCTGGACATGATGCATGTCGGCTGGTCTCAAAGGAGCTCAAGATCTTCAATGCACAGCTTTCACTATTCATGATTCCACAACCAATCCTTCAGCTGGTGAATGCGTCTGCATCCTACAAAATATCGCCGGAAACATCCAGTGTCTTCGTTGGTACAAAACTGGTTTGGATGGGCTGCTTGCGCACACACACACACACACACACACGCACACACGAATAAAAGCAACAAGGCAACACAAAGAACACGCACAGGCAGAGACAAGTATATACTTCGGCAGAGACACTCAACTCGGGCAAACAGCAAGGTTTGCTATGCTTCTGGCTGGCCGATTCCCCATGCCAAAAAGCAGCCTATGGGGACTGGCACAGTCTCTTGGTCCCCAAATCCTAAACCCTAAACCGTGGCTCTGGTAGACCCTAAACCCCTAAACCCTAGACCCTAGACCCTAAACAAGGGTATCGGAGCAGGGCTTCGGGTTTTTCTTCTTCTTCTGTCAGAGGGTCGACGTCTGGGGATTTGAGGCTTCGAGGTTTCTGCTGTTTTTAAGTGCTGCTTGGTGCAGGCTTAGGGTTTTAGGGTTTAGGGTTTAGGGTGGTGTATTTTTTGTCATAGTTGGGTAACATTTTTACATTTTTATGGGTACTCAAACCCACTAAGTACTATCCCCAACCATGAACTAGTATGTATAGTACAGCTACATGTCGACACCTGGTATTCGTGGTCGTGATATGACTCACCTGGCGACAAGATCCGGAATAGTTGTGAAAATGGATGAATTCGGCAACTAAGGTCTTTGGTGCTTTACTTGCTCTGCATCACATTCATCTTCTCCGGAGTCTACGTAGGACGTTGGGCATACAAGGAGAATGTTGCAGCAGCACTTGCATGGTGTGCTGTATCCGGCATGCTCGCTTGGCTAACCACCGGTGGGCTGAAGGTCCCTCAGTGTGCCCTACGCCGCAGTTGACTGCAGGCGGTTTTCGGGACGACTAGTATAGGGGCCTAAAGTATTGTAGCAGACTGGGCTCATTATAGTTACAGTATAATGGGCCCCAAAACCTTGATGCTAACTACTCAGGCCCCTATATTGCGTGATCGTCGGGGCTTTTTCGTATCCCGACAGGTCGTTCGAGACGGGATTCCAGCCAAACGCCTTCGCAGTTTTGAATATATAGATCTCTTGTGTCGCAGCTCTGAAAAGGGCAAAGGTTGTTTCCACTCCGGCCGGTGCAGCAACTCCATACAGTCTTCGGTGCTCCACTTGCGGCGTGTTGCATGTTATTCTCCCGAGTCTACATGGGACATTTGGCAGGGAATGCTAGCCCTAAAGCTCCCACCAAGTATACAAAGAGTACCTACTTCGGGGTCGATAGTCTATAAATAGTAGCTACTTTGGGCGGTTTGGAGCCCCAGGGTAGAATCTAAACTCTGTAATCCTATCCCTAAACCCCTAAACCGCTTTTTGGTAAAGGCTCAGGGGCTCAGGGTAGGAGACTGTTGAATGCATCATTTACGTGATGTGCTGCATCTGGCCCCGGGGCTGACGGCCCTCAGCGTGCCTTTCGCAACAGTCGACCGCGTAACCACTGAAAGGTGGTCTATGCTCATTCCCGACCCGAGAGGTCGTTCGAGAAGAGCATGATTCCAACGCTAGTTCCGAATACAGGTGTTGTGTCACAGCCATGAAAAGGGCACTTTTCTGCCGTGCAGTAGCCCCACACACTCGCAAACGTCGGTTGCCTCATGTCATCGATTGATCTTAAGTACAACCTAGAGGGTCTATATACAATACCACAATGGAACCACGCCACCAAAACCATAATGGGGATGGGGTTTAGTTCCTAACTCCATAATGGTAGTGTATGTGGACCCTCTGGGATTATGAGATGTTTAGGTTAAGGTTTACAGTTTGGAGCGCATCGGTTTGGAAATCACTGTGCATGTGGAGAGTGTGGAGGGGGTGTCCAGAATGGCCACAGCGTTCCCATGTCACTTCGCCGTGGTCGGCTATGCAAAGCTTTCATGGCATTTTCCAAACGGAGCCAGGAAGCTGCGGGGCCTAGCTCTCGACCGTTGTGAGGGTCCGAAGTAGGGTTTAGGGTTCAGGGTTCACATATTACATTAGTGACTGAATCTTCGCATTTTGCGAAGTCCACGATGTACCGATGCGAGGTATAGCTTACGCCTCCAAATTGGTTCAATATAGGACCCTAAGTACAAGTAATTTCGGGGCTGTTGCAATCGATGTTTCGGAACTTGGACCCTTGCGGGAACCACGGACTGCAGAAATCTTAGCTTCTTGGCTAGGCGGCCAGTCGCGTGCATCCTCCAACCATCAAAAACTCGCAGACTTGACCGCGCCGTGCCAATTATCCGGAGCCAAGGATTACCTGGGGATCCAACAACCGTTTTATGGGTTACGCCCTTTAATCCAGGGGTCATGACCTACTATTGTGTAGGGTTCGGGGAGACAGGTAGGGTCAAGAGTTGAACTATAGGAGTTAGGGTTGCGTTTTGTTCTGCTGCTTTTGCTTCAAGTAAGATTCAAGGTTTGACCAGAATTGGAAATTACAAGGGTTTGTGTGATTTACCCAGAGGCTGCATAGTAGTTCCTTTTTGGGGTTCATATTTAGGATCCTATAAGGTACTCACAAAAGGGAACTACTATGGAGCCTTTGGGTAGGGCCTAGCGCCCATCACAGCTAGCACGAGAAATCCCAGACTCTTGAATTCGCCCAGGCGCAAAACACACAGACGTACCCGGAACGACCAAAAGCTTTTTCCCCTAAGCCCAAACAAAGGTAGGTTCTGGTAGTTTAAGGTACATAATATAGCGGCCTAATTAGATAATTACCAATATTGTTGTGGGGGGTGCCTTATTCTGATTACAGTATAGCCTGCCCCAAAACCTTATTCTAAACTATTCAGGCCCCTTTTTTTTACATGTCCTCAAAAGGAGTACGTTTCCGGAGCTCCTCGCGGTACCGCTTCAGGGTGCGGGTGAAGGGCTGCTACGGTCTAAGAGCTTTTGTATTTAAAGGAAACCCCAGAAAGTTGGAATATGGAATAATGGTAGGATCCCCTATAATTTACCTTAAAGGGGTTACGATAATGATATTCCAACTTTCTGGCTTCTACTGTATAGGGTTTATGGACTTTCGTGTTTACGACTTATAGGGTTTAGGCGAATTTTGCTTTCTAGGCTTCTTGACACGAAGTAGTATGTGTTTAGGCCATACATACAGACTTGAATGTAGCGCTGATCCGCAACGAGGGTGCATGTGCGCGCCATGGTCGCAGAACAGTGTGATCTTCCACATGAGGGTTTAGGGCAGGTTCTGGATCTAAAGTCTAGCGTCTCTAGGGATGGAAACTTATACGGTTGCTACTTCAGGACATACATGTTTGACGCTTGACGTTTCCAAGTCCTGCATTTCTTTGCAGAGGCCATCTAAAAGTTTCCGGAAATAGGGGACCCTAGTATAGTACGCTAAATAGTAGGATCCTGAGTATGAAGACCCCAAAATAAGGTACCTCAATTTTCGGAAACCCTAGACTCTAAACCCTAAACCCTTTATAGAACCCTTATAGATCCCTTCAAGTAATCGTCAAAGGAACCCCAATTTTCGGAAACTCCCAAATGGCTGAGTTCGGGTTCCCTGCGGCGGCTCCACTACCATCTCCCAGCGGATCTGTGATTTCGAAGGGTTCTGGGATTTGGTATACTCTAAACCCTTAACCCTGAAAACCCGAAACCCTTAACCCTAAAAGCCCTAAAACCCTTAAGCCGGAAACCCTAAACCCTAAAAACCCGATTTCGAGCCCTAAACCTCAACCGCGGGCCCGGAGATCCGAAAGCAATCCCAAAGGGTCCCAGAGGTACTGTTTTGGGGGATACTTTCCCAAATCAAAATAGTAATTCCTAATATAGAAACACTACATTCTACTATAAAAGGTACTTTGGACCCTTTGGGCCCATAATTAGGTAGGTCTGAGGCGGTTTACGGCTGAATGTGACCATGCAACCGAAAAATTTCTGATCCAAGACTTAGGGTTTAGGGTTTAGTGTTTGGGGTTTAGAACTACCCCTAACCCCAAATAACCTACCTTCTTAACGCGTGATATACGGAAACTGCATGACGGAACCCTAAAAAGGTAGGTTTCTAAGGGTCGAGGTATGACTTGGAGCTTTTGAAGGCTAATCTTCCAGTCTGAGAGGTTTACGAAGGCAACGGAAGCAGTTATATTGAATGGAGCTTCGAGGCTTTCTATTACTAATCCTATGACAGGGTTTTCACAAGGGTTGCAGGTTGCAGCAGACTCGGGTGCGATCCTTTGAAGACGTCGGGTACCATCCTCGACGAGAACCCTTTTGGAATTAATCTGATGCTTCGTGATATCCCCTGTGACATGAGTGCTGCGGCACCCGGTAGAGCCCTTAGAATGATATTGGGCATGGCAGACGCTTTGTAGATCTCAGAACACCCCCGCCCAGAAATCGGGCTTTTCGCAAGATTGAGGGTGCTGAAACCTGGGGAGGCTCCAGTTCCGAGGGTGGCGAGCAAGGGAACTCGACTAGGCAGGCATGGCGCCATGAGCCCAAATTTTCCCAAGGACCCAAAGGACCCATCTTCTGGTCCATTTTCAGCCCTTGCGTTTCCATTTGGGAGAAGACGCCCTTTTTGCGAAGACCCATGTGCCCTAGGAAGGAAAATTGATTCAGGTCCATCCCCTGCCCCAGGCCATGTAGGGGTTGAGGGCCTAGGGTCCCACCGAACTCCATCAAGAGCATATCTTTGCACAGTTCCTGGATATGGTGGAACTTGTCACTGGAGCGAAGTTCCGACTTGACAGGCCTGCTTCGGGATTTCATGGTCTCAGAGGCTTATTCCTTGGCGTTCTTCTGGTTGGCTCTTAGGACTTTAACTGTTCGGGCTTCTATATGAACGATAATCAGGAGGCTAAAAGTTTAATGTTCAGGAGGGGTTCAGCAGTCAGCCAAGATTCAGGAAGAGGATATAGGCCATGTAACCCTAAACCCTAAACCCTAAACCCTAAACTCTAAACCTTAAACCCCTAAACCCCTAAACCTTAAACCCTAAACCCCTAAACCCTAAACCCTAAACCCTAAACCCCTAACCCCTAAACCCTAAACCCTAAACCCTAAACCCCTAAACCCCTAAACCGTCAATGTAGGCAGATCCTGTGGCGTTTTTTGCAGCATGAGGGCCTTCGAAGTTCACTGTTTAAGGGCGACTTTGCGGTTCAGTTAACCCTAAAACGGTTTAGGGTTTAGGGTTTAGGGTGTCGGGTTTAGGGTGTAGGGTTTAGGGTTTAGGGTTTAGGGTTTAGGGTGTAGGGTTTAGGGTTTAGGGATCCTGAACCCTAAACCCAGCTTTTGAGACGCTTTATGCAGATCGAAAGGAGCCCTTTAAAAGAGATAGACTAAACCCTAAATTCTAAACCCCTAAACCCTAAACCCCAAATCCTAAATCTGCGCCACCGCGGAAGCATCTGAAATGCTGAAGCCCGGTGAGCCCTAGACCAAGCCCCCCCCGAGTTCCTTAAATGGCTCCTGTAAGGGACCTATAACGGACCCTAAACCCTATAAGGGTTCCCAGGTATCGATTTGGGGTAACTTGTTAGTTTGCCTGATAATTACTTATTATAGGGCTTTAATTATAAATAGTTTTGGGGACTGTTGAACTCGACACCTAGTCAACCAGAAGACCCCAAGACCCTAAGCCCACCCAAGACCAGCAGCATTTGGGGGTTTGGCTTTAGGGGTTTGGGTTCAGGTAGCGCAGGGGCCAGGCAATTACCATTAATAGCGGTTAGGGGCCGGTAATCGGCAATTACCAATACACTTTTATGGTAACGGTATAATACCCCGATACCCGATTCTAATATTAAGGTCCCCATATTGGATAGATCTCCATGTTCAGGGCCGGAGGAGGGGCATTCGGGATTGCGGGTTCTCCGGATCTAGGGACATTGCCTTCCGGGACAATTCAGGTATTTCGGGCTGGAATGCTGCGTTCGGGATTTCAAGCTTCCGGGACAAGAAATCCTAAGATCTCACGGTCAAGCCCCAAATCTTCAAAACCTACGCCCTGGACCCCCAAAAGATCCAAAATTGCCAGGGTTCGCCATTAGCTTCTCGGACGTGGGGCCTTTGGGGTTTATTTAGGGTTCCGAGACCTTCCAACTCCGCACCATTACTATAGTCTCCTTAAGATTTTTTTGATTTTTGTTCATATATAACCCCAGAGAATATTAAGCATATTATTCTTATTGTGGTTCTAATGGGGGGGTAAAATGCCAGCCGAAAATCCTTCTGCCCGCATCATCGATCATACAAGCTAGAGTCAGTCTCTGGTTGTTGGGGCTTTAGGTGTCCCAAAGGGTCCAAAGTACCTTGATAGTAGAATGTAGGGTTTCTATATTAGGTGTTGTTATTTTGATTTGGGGAAGTACTCCCCATAACAGTACCTAGGACCCTTTGGGTGATGATTAGTTGGAGCAGGTTTAGGGCTTTTGGCTAGATTTGGTTCCGTTCCAAGATACTGACTGCCCTGCGACAGCTCATGTTGACCTCTTTCCGTTCGCATCTTATGGCTCAGTACTATGCCGGACATGTCAAACTCCCTAATCCGTCACCGCCAAGCTCTCAATGTCAAGCCCGCGCTGTTACTGTAACGTCAGGCCTATTAACCCAAAGCTCATTCAGCCCGCAAGCTACACAGCGACCCCACAACAAAAACCGATAGCATTAATTCAATGTTAAGCTTTCAAAGCGGTTTGGCTTCTTAGGTCTTTTAGGGTTCGTTTTAGGGTGAAAGACATACTTGTAGGTTGATGCCTAAGGGAACGCGAGTTCGTTATAGAGTTGAACTCCTACCAAAAACCCCAAGGCCTAAATTAAACCCCACGTAAAAGAAGGCCCAGAACATACGGACACGCCGTATTCCGCCGACGCCGGCTCTGGATCCCTCAGCAGAAGTCGCATGCGCGCCCTGACCGCCAGAAAATTGAATTGGTTTATGCCTATAGTCTCCATTGTAGTTCCTTTTTTTGGATAACCAAAATCTCTATTATAGGATCCTAACCATAAAACTGGTTAACCAAAAACAGGAACTACAATGGAGACTATAGGTGGTATGGGGCTTCAGCATTTAGAGGTTTAGGGTTGAAAGGCTTGTAGGGGTCCAGCATTTAGGGGTGTAGGGTGCGCGGCTTTGGGAAGAGGTGCAAGGTTTAGGGTTTGGAGGTGAGGATGGGCTGTCTCGCGGGCGGCTTGTTCTTTGCATTCCACAAGCAGGTAATAGCCTTAATCCCTAAAGTTTGCCTTAAACCCTGAATCTAAATCCCACAGGAAGCCTGAACCCAAAAGATTCCAGGTCTTAAGGGCAGATGTTTTGCACGAATTAATTCGAATTTAGTGGGACATATTACTTTGGAGTTTAGGTTGTTCCATTCGTTATTGGTGGGCGTGAGCTTTGTAGAGAGAAGGGGCTTTCGGCCCACATTTAGGCATACTTTCAATTCTCAATCAAGGCTGCATTTGGCCAAACTTTTCCCAACACTATCCGACCCAGGGACTCCCCCCATAGCCCTTAATTAATTAAGGAGTATACCTTAAATTTTACTAGGGTTTAGGGTTTAGGGTTTAGGGTTTAGGATCCCTAATATGATGAGGGAATATATTCCTTAATTAAGGCCAGTGTTTAGGAGTTGAGGGAGTGTGGCTTACGGCGTTTAGGGTTCAGAAGCTCGGCTTCAGTCGAGCACGGGGGTGTGAAAGTCCCAAAGGGTCCTAGGTATTGTTATGGGGGATACTTCCCCAAGTCATAATAGTAATTCCTAATATAGAAACCCTACATTCTACTATAAAGTTCTACTTCCCCAAGTCATAATAATAATCCCTAATATAGACACCCGACATTATACTATAAAGGTACTTTGGACCCTTTTGGAGTTAGTATCTTGGGGAAGATGCGGCAATCGGGTACATGCGCCTTGAGGTTAAGGGCATTACCTAGAGGCTCATACCCTACCCCTTGTTGCGGCGCCTACTTTTTCAGATAACAGATCCTAACCATAAAACTAGGTATCCCGAAAAAGGTGTAGGGTATGAGCGTTTAGGTAGCTGGGATGCCCAGTAGTACCCTTATTCCCTTTTTGTAGTCCTGGGTTCCCTATAAAGTTACCCAATACCTAAAAGGAAGCCCTTTTTATTCCTAGGTTACTGGGCATCCTTCGTAGAAATCTGGGTTCAGAGCCGTCGGACCGGATTTAACGTTTGGAAAGTTGACCACTTTTAGGGCTCAGGGTTTAGGGTTAAGGGTTTTGGTGTAACGGAATTTTCATGGTTTCAAGCCATTAGCGTTTAGTTTAGGGTTTAGGGAGCGTTTGTTTCGTCATGAGCCGTTTTCCGAGATTGTTTTTGTGTTTAGGCCGTTGCTCTGGATTGGTTTTCGTAGAGGTGGAGCTTGTCTGCAGCCATCGAACTTGAACCCAGGTCATTCCAACGTATATTCGACGTAGATACCCTGCGTAACCGTGTAGTAAACTCCCATAAGCCCCATCCTGAGAACGAACCCTTTAAACGGGTACCTGGACCGTGACGACATTGCTCAAACCCTCAACAAACCTTTAGCGTTTTAGGTGTCGGAGCAAGACTGAAGTTTAGGATTGAGCATTCGGCATCTGACAATGTGTGTGTGTGCAAACGCCCCAAGGCCCGTAAACTCCTGCTCATAACCTAAACTCTAAGAGTTTGAGGCAGTTTGCGGTTTAGGGTTTAGGATTTAATGATAGCCCCTGCCCAGGCAGATGCAGCCGCGATTCGTTTCGGAGTACAACTATGCCTGCTTCCAGGCTCTAACCCGGATCCTGTTGGCTGATTTGTTGTTCGGTTTCTTCTTTGGTTTTTCCTTAAACCCTTAACCCCAACACCCTAAGCCCCAAAACCCAAAACCCCAAAACCCTGAACCCCAAAACCCTAAACCCCAAAACCCTAAACCCCAAAACCCTAAACTCCAAAACCCTAAACCCTAAACCCCAAAACCCTTCGGGTTTAGGGTTCTGATTCATATATAAGGCCTCCTGTAAGAGTCGCCACAAACCCACTTCCTAAGCTTTAATAAAGGAACTATAAGGCCCCTGTAGTAAGGTCCTAGGGTCCAAAGGACCCAATATCTAGGTAACGGTTTAGGGTTTAGGGTTTACTCGGTTTTAGGATAGGAGTTTTGTAGGTTAGGATTTTGGAGATTTTATGATTTTTGGGGTACTTGGACCCTTGGGGGTAAGGTCCTAGGGTTTATCGCCACGGAAAGTTTGGCCACCCGGCTCTCTCACCCCTGAGAGTTGCCCTACCTGAAACTTAGGCCTTCAGCTCGGATTCCGACCTTGCCTTTTGAATGAATAGACTCGAAGGGCTCAGGGTTTAGGGTTTAGGGACATAATTTACCCGTATCATATGGTACACACTCTGGGCCTAAAGTATGTGCCTATAGGGATAACGTTGGGGCCAAGTGTATATACTATACATGGATACATGGACCCTCAGGGACATTGCGAGTCAGACTTCCTTCAGAACTTAGAGAGTGCAGTAATGTGGGAACCTGATTAAGAAACCCTGGCCCTATAACCCCAAAGTAATAGGATTCATATAAGGAACCCTAACTTAATCAGGTTCCTGCATTAGTGCTGAATCTGCCTTTAAACCTGGATTCCTGTAGCCCGCAGGGCTCCTAAATTAGGGTTTAGGGTTTAGGGGTTAGGGGTTTAGGGGTTAGTGGTTTAGAGGTTAGTGGTTTAGGGGTTTATGGGTTTAGGGGTTTAGGGCCTTAAAGGGTCCCCTGGCCTTGAACCGGAAAGCAGCCCCAGACACCCTTCGGTCTCATCCTTGCGGCCCCCCAAGAACCCTACACGAACGAAGCAACCCCAAAAACCTTTAATCAAAAACCTCTCCGGAATCATAATCGCAAGGATCCACTGAACCTAGTAGTTCGAAGTACTTTGGATATATGATGGTAGTAATTGCAGGCGGGTGCGTATCATTTGGGTATATGATGGTGACGTACGTGGTCCCCTTAGCTCACCAGAAGCCCTATGCGACTTAAGCTGCTGCCCTAACGAGTCCAGCCGAAATCTCGTGTAGCGTTCCCCATGCGCTTATTCCCGTAAGGGTCCATGTACCCTAAATAGTATATACTTTGAATTTGGCCTTAAAGTAGTCCCTATATCGGAAATTTCGGGGCCAAAGTATATACTATTTGGGTACATATACGTTTGAACCCTAGACCCTTATAGTAACCCTAAAGGAACCCTTGAAGGATCCCTGTTTGGGTATATGGACCCTTAGGGGTTCAGAGCAGGCCGACTTGCCAAGGGCGTTGCTGACGTCCTCGAAGCGCCTTGATCTGGGAGCCCGGAGACTCCAATATCCCTTTACTAAGGAATATTCCTTAAATCATATCAGGGATCCTACTATATTTTTATAAGGTATATTCCTAAGTTAAGGGATATTGGAGTCTCTGGGAGTGCTGAAATACATTTGCAAAGGTTGTTAGGTACTTAAAGACGGGTACTACAGGGTCCATAGTAGGGGCCTTCAAAGGGCACTACCGGGTTCTAGAATAGGGTGCCTTCAAAGGTGAAAATGGGGCAATGACTGCCATGGGAGATGCTTACTTTCACACATGATACTAAGGATTCCTAATGTAGAAGCCCTGCATTGTGCTACATGGGTACTTCGGGCCCTTCGTGATTGAGGGTTTGTTTTGGCACCCAAGGATGATACAACAAAAGCTCGAGAAGAATCTCGATGATCCGTTTTCGGCTTGTTTTGAAGGCGTTATATCCTCTCCTTGCATAGTAGCCAGTACTGAGTTTGCAGTACTGTGTGGCTTCCCTAAACTCTAAACCTTGATTCCTTAACCCGAAACCCTAAACCATAGATCCTAAACACTATGTAAACCTTGTAAGCCCGAAACCCCCGAAGCAGAAAAAGAGGCTCAACAACAAAAAACAAAACCCAAAAGCAACGCTTGAACAAAGGATCGCTAGGCACAGTCCTGCATGTGATATCGACTTTGAAGTTTCAGGCTTTAGGGCTTGGAATTTCCCAGTGCATCGTCCTGGAAGAAAGCAGGAATACCTAGGGTTCCTTTAATAAGGGATCTAGAAGCGATCTCTAGGGTTTAGGGTTTAAGGGACTCCATTATCCCTTAACTAAGGAATATTCCTTAAATCATATTAGGGGACCACTTTAAATTCAAGGTATATTCCTGAGTTAAAGGATTTTGGAGTCTCTTGTGGGTCCGGGCTTAGGGTCGGGGATTTAGGCTTCAGAGTTTAGGGTTTAGGACTTAGGGTTTGGGATTTAGGGCCTAGAGTTTGTGGTTTAGGGTCCGAGATGGATGTTGATTATCCAGACTCCGTGAGAAAGTGTCCCCCAGCTCCTTTCAGGTTCTAGATTCTCCGGCCTCTGGCTCCAAGGCCATCGTAAACCCCACCCCCAAACCTACTCACCACACCCTGAGAGGCTTGTTCGGCAATCCGACTAGAGGAAATCTTGCAGGTGTGTAGTTCTCTAAATCAGGGTCCTTGTTTAGGGTCCTTCGATACGGATGCTATTTAGAGAACTACTCAGGCCACCGTTCAATCACATAGATCCGACATAGCTGAGGCTGTTGGAGAGTTTGATGGGGTTGCTTTTTTTGAACCCCTCTACACTTAAAGCCGTCGACCCTAACCCCCCCCCCTCTCCTAAGGATCCAATAACTAGGCCAGGCCCTCAATCTTGAACCTGAAGACCTTCTCACCAAACGCCCTGGACCCCACATTGAAGGGTTTAGGGTTTAAGGTTTCGGGCTAGATCCATTTGGGTGGTTGTCAAATTACGGCCCCTTTTTGGGTACCCTAAATATTGGGTGCCGTATTATAATAAGGACCCAAAAAGGGACCCTAATTTTGACAATCACCCAATTGGCGACCCAAACCCCGGACCCTACACCCTTCAATGGAGCTCGACTGCAGAACTTGCTTCTTCAGGTGCTCGCCGCAGCATCCACAGAAAGAGAGTCGCTTGGAATTTGTGGAGTACCTGATCTTACAAGGTGCTTTTTGGGGTTGTGGCTTTTCGTGTAGATTTAGTCGAGAATCGTGGGACGTGGCATGGTTCGTGTAGCGTCATGAATAGATTGCTGCATGTAATATAGAAGCCTAAATATTCGCCAACATTATTCCTTCGGGGTCCTATCCATCTTTGTATCATAAAGGCCCCCATAACCATAGGCTGCGTAGTAGTTCATTTTTGGGGATATTTAGAATCCTATAAGGTAATCCCAAAAAGGAACTACTACGGAGCCTATGGGTAGCCGTCCACAACCGTGACAAGAATCCGAGCACTCCAAGCATACAAGTTCGAAGTTGCTTCAGCCCCAGCCCCTGCACTATAACTGGGCTTCGGGGTACTGTTCTGTAATACCTTTTTGGGGGGAACTGTTACTTACAGGGAACCAGGAATGACATACAAGTCCATACCTTTTTTTACCCTGGTTACTTCAAAGCCCAGATTGTCGCCTTTAGCGCCAAACTGTTTAGGGTTTAGGGCCTCCTCCTGCATGACGAATCTCAAGCTACAGGCCTCAAACCTGAAGCCTTGAGCCAGCCCGAACACCCAAACCCATGAGCACAAGAAACCCCACACAACGACGAGCCGCGAAATGCTGGGAGCCTATACCCTTAGGCCCTAAACCCCGAGCCTCTAAACCCTGAAAGCCTCTAAACCCTTAAACCGTAGACATCCTAAAGATTGGGCCTCGGATTGTGGCCGCTACGGGCCCCTGATTTTGCAGGCTTCGCACATTTTCGGGCCCAAGATTACTGGGTTCTCCTGGTGCCAAAAAGGAGGTTTGGGGTTTGAGGGTTCAGGGTTTGTCAATTAGGTTTAAGAGTTTAAGGTCTTGGGTTTGAGGGTTTGTATAGTAGAAGCCAGAAGGTTGGAACAGTCTTACCCTCATGCCCTTGAGGTCAAGTATATGGGATCCTAGCACCAATCATCCTAAGCCCGTGCTCCGACTTCCTGGGCTTCACTGTATGTAGGTTTAGGGGGGAGCCGAGAGAAGTTTCAAGTTTCAAGCCGGCAAAGGTGCCGTATTATTTTGGGGACCTCAAAAGGGACACTAATTAAGAGAGAGAACTGCCCATCTAATGATAAATATCTGAAACAGCGGGGCCTCGGTATGATGTCATCAGCAACCCGAAACAGAGAACACCACAGCTTGAAGACCACACAGCACTGGACTGCTGGCACCCCTATTTCTGTGGCTATGCGTAGCGCCATTTCAGAAGCTTCAGAGACATGTTGTGTACTTAGCCCGGACCCAAAAACCAACAAAGCACGCCTCACTTTAAGTTAATCTCCAAGCCCTCAGAAAAGCATCTTTGCCATCCTAAGAGCACCCCCGCCCCCACTAAAACCGCAAGCCGAAACCCTGAACCCAACGCCCCAACACCGAAACCCAAGTGTCCAACTACCTAAGACCTTTACAGTAGAAGCCCAAAAGTTGGAAACCCCATAGCCTCAATCCTTTATAATGAACAGGGAATCCCAGCTCTATTTGGCCGTAATCCGATTTCCAACTTTAGGGGGTTTAGTGTAAGGCAAAAGCCTGTTACTTAACCATCCTGAGTGCTTTACCTTGGACCTGTCAGAAGCCCATATATCCTACGAAGCCTCTGAGAAGCGCTTAAAGAATCCTGTATAATGCCTATAAACCTACCACAAGAATGGGATTGGGGCTTATAGGGCTGGCAGAGCCCTACAATCTCTAGATTCCTAGCAAGAATCCTAAACCCTAAACCCTAAATGGCTTCGCTGCATACCTTTTCATCTGGCATGGCACTGACGCCTGCTTTCCCGTCGCGCTCCTGGAGTTGCCAGGCACAGGGGGTTTTCAGGGGTGTAATTTCTAAGGGTTAGGGTCGTAGCTTTTCCTACAAAGGTACTATGTTACCATGTAATCCCGGGGGGGAAGCGTAACTACTGTTGAATGTTTTTCGCGGCTTTTGAACAAGCTTGCGGGGGGTTCGGGTGCTTCAGAGTTTACCCATCGGGCTGTATACCAGGTTTTGTGGAGAAAAAACACGCTTCTCGTGCTTGTTTTCCAGAGAGGAGTGCTGATATAAGGGATCCTTAATCCGACTTACCTTCACCCCACCAATGCAGGCCTCGAAGCAATCAGTCTCCAGAGGCTGGCCATGTGGAGTTCTTAACACCCTGCCCAACAGCACCTTTCTAGTACAATGTAGGGCTTCCATACTAGGAAGCCTCATTATGATTTGGGAAAGTATCGCACATTACGGTACCTAGCACCCTTTGGGCCATAGGCTTTAAGGTTTTGGGTTTAAGGTTCAGCGTTTTGGGAAAAGGGGTAGGTTGTAGTTGCATAAGGGTTCTCTGGGTGTTGGATGTAGGGTTCGTGTATTAGGATGGGTGCTTTGTTGTCGTCTGAATACTCAGTAGCCCTATGGACGCCCAAGACCCCGACAACTTGTTGACATTTCAGGTACGGGACTCTTTGTGGAACCCATCTGAACCTCGACAGTCAGTATATATTGTAAGATGATTACCCAGAAGCTTAAAGTGGGCCTGAACAATGGTTATCGATATGACTCCCTAGGTTTCTTGACTATAACTATACTATATAGGAGCCCAAAACTTTATTCTAATTATCACGGCCCCTACATCAGTTGATTAGGATCTATGAGTCTGGGTTCATGTCGCATCCCGTCGCTCTAAAGCCTCTGAGGCCTAACCCACGTTAAGGGATGTGCAACATGGGTGGAGGGGACTAGGCTTTCGGGAGCAGCCTCGGTTTCAGTTTTAGTTGCAATTGAAGTACAAGACAGTAGAAGACCCTGAAAAGGAACCGAGTTTATGGTTCAGGGTTTGGGGCTTTCAACGTACATGTACTGCCGCAGGCACGCTGCTCCCATGCGTTTTCTGACCTGAGGCAGCGCTGCTTGTCGGTTTTGAAGGCTTGTGGCTTAAGGTTTCGCGCGTTTCATCGCATGTAGTTTGACGGTTTAGGATTTAGGGTTTTGGTGTGCGTTGGTCGCATTTAGTTTCAGGAGTAGTTGACTTAGTTGTGTCTCAACAAGTTCCATACGTCGGACTCTGGCACTATGCAAACCTGTAAACCTATTCTTCGGCGAGTTGATGTTTGGGCAAAGCACCTCACGCAAAGGGGAACTAACACTTCAGCTTAAACTCTAAACCCAATCCCTACCTTAACCCCAAGTAACCTACCTTTTTAAGGACGAAAAAAAGAAATCATATTGGGGAACCGTAAAAAGGCAGGTTTCTTAGGTAGAAGTTGCCTTAGGTATCCTGAGTTTTTTTCCTGATATCGTTTTGGAGGGCTGCCCCTGCGAGCATGAAGACGTAGGATTGAAGGCATGTGGGTGGTTGTCAAATTAGGCTCGCTTTTTGGGTCCCTATTATAATAAGGCACCTAATTTGTAGGGGACCCAAAAAACAACCCCAATTTTGACAACTACCCATGGGTTGATCCTGTATCCTGGGTTTCCACAGCTCTCAGCCACCTGCCCTGCTTACCATCAATGCATTTTTGTTAAATTGACGGTGTTGAACTAAGCTGAAGGTAATGATAAAAAAATTGTATTTCTTAGTGTTTTGGGATTCTCTGGGTGGGTGGGTATTGTTCCATGTTCCATATAGCGATCTCTACTAGATACTGCTCGACCAGAGCTGCTGAACCCTAAACCCTGAAACCCTAAACCCTGAAACCCTAAACCCTGAAACCCTATACCCTGAAACCCTAAACCCTGAAACCCTAAACCCTGAAACCCTAAACCCTAAAACCCCAAACCCTGGAACCCTAAACCCTGAAACCCTAAGCCCTAAAACCCCAAACCCTAAAACCCCAAACCCTGAAACCCTAAGCCAACAGCAGTTGACCTGCTGTTGACCTCTCATGTCAGGGCGGAGCCTGCGGACGTGAGTGAAGAACCTGGCACAAGCCAGATTAATTCACGAGGGCTCTTGCAGTCACTCAGAGTTTCAGTTAATTCGTCCAGTGTCAGGGACGTTGCCTCCCAAATGGTGGGAAGCGGGAGTGAGAAACCAGCCTTGGGCAAGTTGATTGCCTCGCGATGCGACGGCAATAAGGGCGCGTGCTCGGAATGCTGCGCCAAGCACGAGATCTTGCGCGACCCCGTCGCCGCGTGCGAGCCGTTCGCCGTTAAGAATATTGGTGTCCTCGAGTGCAAGTTTCTAGTTGTTAGTAGGACCTTAAACTCTAAGCCCTAAACTTAAACCCTGAACCCCTAAACCCAACCACCTGGTTGTGCTGAAAGCCTTTGGTTCGAAGGTCAGAAAAGGATCTGTCTGGGGTTTCTGACTGCGAGGTCATCAGAATCTTGAAAGCCGGGGCTTCCTTAAGCAGAATTATGGTAGCCTTTGTCACTGTTGGGTAACATTTTATATTTTTATGGGTACTTAAACCCAATAAGGAATAAAAAATGTACATTTTTAATCCTATCTCAACAATGAACTAGTAGCCCTAAACCCTAAACCCCAAAACTCTTGTCTGATTTCTTTAGGCCTTTATGGCATTGTACAAAAAGAATACGCATTGAACCCTAAACCCCCAAGGCCCCCAGTCTCATGATGAATGCCCTAAGGGACCAAGTACAGGGTTTGGGGTTTATGGGAGTTTCCGAAATTAGGGGTACCATATTTTGGGGGCCCTTAGAGTGAGGATCCTACTTTTTAGGGTACCTAATAATCATATACTAGAGCTACATGACTACTATCCTACAGCAGAAGCCAAAAAGTTGGAAACCCGATAGCCTCAATCCTTAAGAGTACAGTCTATGGAATCCCAGCACTATTTGTCCTTAACTAGGCTTCCAACTTTCTGGAGTTTGCTGTAAACCCAAGTACCTAACTGCAGGGTCCTTTGGACCCTAAAGGAATGCCCCTACATGCAGGCCGGAACCCAGGCCGCGAAGGCGGTTCCAGACAGCCGCTCTGTGACCTGATGAAAGATGGAGTTCGGGGTTTGGGGTCTTTCTTGAAGGATCATGGAACTTAGTAAGACTTAGTAACTTAGTGACTAAGGTTATATTATTAGGGAAACTATACTTATGACTACTTATAACCCCAATTCAGGTACTTATAACCATACTTACTAAGTCCCATGATCCTCCAAGTAGGACCCAGGGATTACTAGGGTTTCGGTCTAGGGATTGCGCACTACGGTCTAGGGTCGAGGGACTGGACTCAGGACAAGTGCACCGGATCATGGTCAAGCACCCATCCCAATCCGTCAATCGCAAAACCTAACCCGGCAGACCCTAAACCCTAAACCCTAAACCCTAACCCTAAACCCTAATTAAGAGGCTGGCAATTTGGATAGGGCTGGGTTCCGCAAGGATTCCCAGTTCTTTGGGGTACCTGGAATCAGGCTTTCATTCTTGGGTTATTGTAATCCCTAGGAAGCTGCATAAAATGCCACAAGGGTACCAAGTTCAATATAGAATTAGGATTTTTCGAGCATTAACCCCAGTGAGACTTAGAGAGCTTTGGGTGCTCCAGGCAGAGGTTTTACCGTAAGAGGGCTTTAGGGTTTAGGGCTTCGGGTTCAGGGGAAAGGGGCTTATTTAGGGATTAGGGTTAACGGGCTTGGTTTAAAGGCAATTCCGAGAAATTTGGAACATGGGTGGGGGATGATTGCATGGTGCAAGTATCCCTTCTGCTTGACCGAAAGGGCATGAGGATAGCGATGTTCCAACCTTCTGGCTTCCATTTCCCGGGTTCACAGCTGTACCGGTTTTGAGGGTGTAAAGGGTTTCGCGTCTTGGGGTTCGAGGACATCAGGGCTTTGAACTAGCTTAAGGTTGAAGGAATACCCGGCAATGATGTACTTGGGCTTGAGGTCGTATCCTTCATGCCTGCACACAGTCACGCAGTGAAGATGTAGTTTGAAGGGAACAGGATTTGATTAAAATAGCTGAGTCATAGGTAAAGTGCTAAGCGTACACTAGCAGGGACTATCATTGCTTTCGCTATGCCCCTGCCTTTATGACAAAAAGACCCAAACCCGAAACCTAAAGCCCATCAGCCTAGACCGTAAACCTTCAACTCTAAACCCAAACACAAAACCCAAAGCACTGGACCTTAAACCACTAAGCTATACCCTAGGTCCGCCGGGCCTCAACCCTGAACACCTACTTAAAGGATCATGGGACTTAGTAACTACGGTTATTATTAGGGTAACTATACTTATAACTACTTATAACCCCAAGTAAAGTACTTATAACCCTACTTATAACTACCCATGAACCTCCAAGTAGGTGCTCTCTTGGCCTCATCGCAAGCCCGGCGTGCGGCCGCGCCCGCGTGGCGCGACGTGCGGCACGGATTCTTCTCCTAGGAGGCCGAGTGGATATCTGCCTGAGGTTTCATTGGAGGCCAAAGGGTTTAGGGTTTAGGGGTTAGGGGTTAGGGTTTAGGGGTTTAGGGGTTAGGGTTTAGGGGTTTAGGGTTTAGGGTTTAGGGGTTTAGGGTTTAGGGTTTGGGGTTTAGGGGTTAGGGTTTAGGGTTTAGGGTTTAGTAGGGTTTAGGGTTCCCATAATAGGGTTCATATTAAGGAACCCCTACCCCAAAAATCTTAAACCCCCCTATTGACCTCCCATCAAGGTTTCCCCAAGGGTCAACGTACTCATATGGGTGGTCGTCAAAATTAGGGTCCCTTTTTTTGCGTACCCTAAATATTAGGTGCCGTATTATAATAAGGACCCCAAGAAGGGACCCAAAATTTTGACAACTATCCATATTGTACAGACGTTGGCCTTAAAGTAGTCCCTATATAGAGTATCTACAAGTTGGGTACAGTGATTCTTAGGTTTGGGGGTTTAGAGCAGGGCACCTATTCAGGAGTTAAGAGTCAGCGTAGATCTCAGGATTGCATTTATTAACGGATACTTGAGGCAAGTGTCAGTTGGTTTCAGATAGTGTTCGGCCTGCGCGATACAGTCAAACCAGCTTCAGGGCCTAAGCTCCAAAAGGGTCCTAGGTACTGTTATGGGGAGGGAGACTTTCCCACATCATAGTCATGATTCCTAATATAGAAGCTCTACATTGTACGTACTATTTTGGAACATCGGACCCTTTGCGCTTGAAAACCCCGAAGCCCCGAGGCCGAAACATGTCACGCCTTGACCTCTCCACTAGGAACCGCATACAGCAAAGCCTTTCTTAATTTCAGGTAACCGTCCTTTTTAAGGACTTATATAAAGAAATCATATTAGGGAACCCTAAAAAGGCAGGTTCCCTAGGGTCCAGGTTATGCCGAACCGCGAAACAACTTAAAAGCCCCAGGGGCAATTAAGCCCAATACATCCTCAGCACTGTCGGCCCCAAGCTCCATACCGTAAACCCTAAACCCTAAACCACTATGTAAACACTAGCACCCAGAAAAACACTCTGTTAGGTTCCAAACCCTTCAGCCCGAAGTGGGCATCTTTGTACTTTGAGGGTTAACGACCTCGCTCTCAAGCAACATCAGTATCCAAAGGGTCCTCAGTACTAGTATATATTACAGCATAAGATTTCTATAGTAGGGATTACTATGATTGTTTGGGAAAGTATCCCGAAATGATGGTAACTAGGACCCTGTGGGCTACGCTGTATCTAGTAGGGATCCCTGGCGAGCGACGGCCCAGAAGTAGGGCGTGTTGGGTTTAGGGTTTAGGGGCCCTAACGAGCAATATCAAGCCTTTCAGTAGCCCTCAGCCAGAAATCCTACAAGCAACACTTAAACGCGCTGCCCTAAAACTGCAACAGCGAGCCTACGGGGACATCGCCCCCGCTCCCTCCCAGCCTCGCCGTGGGTTTACCCTAAGGTTCCCTTTTTGGGATTCATATTTAGAATTCCATAAGGTAATCCCAAAAAGGAACTGCTTTGGGGCCTATGGGTAGAGTTGCGGTTGGGGTTTAGCGTTCATGGTTTGGAGCTAGGGTTAAGGGCGAAGGGTGTAGGGTTCAGGTGAAGGGTTTAAGTCGCGGGATCGGGCTTTAGGGTCAGGGTTTGACAGTTTGGGCATTCAGCACGGTGCTTTGAGTGTGGGATAGTTTGGGCAGAAGTCAGTCAAGTAGAGGTTGGTCTAGGGTTAAGGGACAAGTGAGATCATCACAGGGTGAATTTGGGGGGGTTGTCGGGCCTGCTGTAGTCCAATTGCGCTACCCTAGACCTTATAAACCCTATAGGTCCAAAGACTATATAACACCCTAACCATAAACCCTATATAACCTCTGAACTCTGATCCTATAAACCCTGCACTTTAAACCCGCCGGGGCACATCAAAAAGCCAAGCAAGCCTGCAGGGGCCGGTCGTATCGGGACCGCTGCGGCCGTTCACCTCCTCAAGCGATCGAGGGAGCCACTTGAGGCCCCGGGGGATCATGGTTTAGGGGTTTGGGGGTTTGCAGGGTTTAGGGTTTATCTAGGGTGTAGGGTTTAGGGCTTGTAGGGTTTATAGGGCTTAGGGCTTCTAGGGTTTGCAGGGTTTAGCTTTTTTCGGGTTTAGGGCTTAATTAGTGCTTGTAGGGTTTATATTATAGGGCTTAGTTATGGTTGAAGGAAAAGTTTAGGGTTTGCAGGGCTCATAGGGTTTAATTATAGAGCCTATAGGGTTTATTGTTCTGAGGTTTAGGGATGTCAGCTGACGTCGTTCCGTTATCCCGTGGCCCGTAATCGTGCCTGGGTTAATACGCGCATTGGCGCAATGTGTGCCACTGCCCAGTTCTACTGGGTTCTTGTCGAGGAGTCTAACTCAAGTCACCAAGCAAAAACCCTATAATTTCTATAGTTGCCGGTTATGGTAAGTTGAAGAAATTTCCTTAGCAAAAGTCTGAACCGGAGGGTTCGAGGTTTAGGGCGTAGAGCATTCGAGTTGAGGGTTGATGACTTAAGGCTCAGATTTAGGGTTTATAAGGCTTAGTATTCAAAGGCTCAGGTTTAGGGTGTATAAGGTTTAGTATTCAAATTTAGGTTGAAGAGAGGTGGTAGGCAGTTGCGGGTTCTGGGGTTTTTTCAAGAGCAGAGCCCATGATATAGAGGCTGGAATCATAAGCCATGACATCCCCTTTACAGTCCCTATATGATCATTGTCAACGAAAGCCCACGAAACCCTCTCGAGTTATCTCGAATTGTCAGGAGTGACACAACCTATTCTGGCAGCGAATGGAATCAACTCTTACAGGCATGGATTGACAGTTGGCTCCGCAAGCGCAGGATCCAGACCAATACTTGGAGGAGGTATTCTACAGTACCCAATCATATATGACTGTTAATCAAGATGGTACGACGGCCCCGCCAATCCCACAGAGATCATTGTGGGCGTGCAAGTCATTGCTGCTAGACACTGATTTGCCGACCGTGATTTGTGTGAATTGCAGGTTGGAGGGTGGAGCACTCTTCAACCCGTTTCTTGTTGCGGATAGAGAAACGCCTCCTCCACGGCCTTGGTATCCATCCTTAGTCTAGACTCTAGATCAATCCCTCTCTGGAACCTCCCGCGGAGGGGGCCGATGACGTTTACGGAGGCCCCCCGAGATGCTGGGCGGGGAAGAGTGGCGAAGGCCGCAGCTACTGCTGCAGGTCGAACCCTACCTACCTACCTTAGTTAGACAAGATGAAGTTAAGCTTCAAGGCTTCGAGAGAGAGATGCTAAATTTCAATATTCAGGTTATAAAAAAAACGGTGCTGTCAGAGTTATTTTTTGAAGCAGTGACTGTTGCAGATGTGAGCGGGATCGGGCTGACAGGAAATCCTGATGAATATCAATGTTCGCATTCCTGTTGCTTGGATGATGCCCCCAGAAACGGTAGTTGTTTGTTCTCGAGAATCTGGAAAATTTGTTAGGGTTGTTGTGCCTGTTGCCCCCACTAAAGAGTGCTCCTCACTTCTCACCATTTTTCCCGGAGATTGAGAGTTTCGTTGTCCAAGCTTGCGCGCAACAGCCCACGCCTTTTCAAAGCCTCCGAGTTTCATCTTTTTCTGAAAAGAACTAGGTTGGTTCTTCATACAAGCATGAATATTTTTTTGCTTCCAAACGGTTTTGTCTGAGGCTCAGTAGATCCTGGGTTGTTCAATGTCTTTGGGGAAATTTCTCTCTCCAGATAGTTGTCCATGAGCCCAGCCTGAAACCAGGTGTTTTTCAGTTCGGAGATGAATAAACACGGGAACTGGAACATTCTTTCTCTCCACATACTTTTCCCGGGACCCAGGCTGACACAAAAAGGTTTGGTTAAGATTGTTTGTCAAGTTTGTGTTTGGGCCCAGGCTGGAAAAAGAGTTTCAATGTCTACCGAAAAACAAGCTTGAAGGTTTTTTCCAAGTAGTCCTTGCTGAGCGTAGGCTGAAACCAATATTTGCCGCTCATTTTTTATTAAAAGCCAACAGGGAGTAACGGAAATGTTTTTCCGCCTGGGCTCTGGGCTCAGGGGAAAGATGTGAAAGCACCAAGCTGCCAAAAAACATTTCTTCAGCCTGGGTTCAAGGGAAACAAATTGAAGACAACTTTTCCGCTCTATTCTATGAAAAAACCAATCTGAAACGTGTTCTCCAGCCTGGGCTCAGGGGAAAAGGGCTCAGGGGAAGACTTTGGGAAACCAAGCTGTCTGCTCCATGGTTTGATAGACAATGGAACTGAAAAACGCTTTTCAATCAGTTTTCTCACGGCACAGGCTTTGGAAAGAAAAAATTGTTTTTGTTTACAAAAACATGGACCGGTAAAAGTTTTTTCATTCAGTTTTCTCAAGGCCCAGGCCCTCGAAAGAAACCAGTTTCGCCGACCAGTTTTTCGTGAAAACATTGTAAGGAAAAATTGTTCAATCAATTTTCTAAGGGCCAAGGCTTTGGGAAGAACGAACAATTTTTTCTTTATGAAACAATGGACAAGGACAAGTTTTTGTTCATTCAGTTTTATCAAAGCCCAGGCTCTGGAAAAGAAATCCGAACGGTTTCTTTATAGAAACGACCGGGTAATTTTTTTGCAATAAGTTCGCTCAAGGCACAGACTTTGGAAAGAAGAACTGCTTTCTCTCTGTTGCAAATGGACCGGCAAGTTGTTTGTTCAATCAAATCTCTCAAGGACCAGGCTTTCGAAAAACAAACTGTGACAGCACCATTTTTTCACAAAAAAATGGTGCTGTCATAGTTTTTTTCACCGCTAGCCCAGATTGCTTTCCTTGTCTTTGCAGCTTCAGGACCCGACGGCGTCCGAAAAAAAAACTGTGACAGCACCATTTTTTATAAAAAAATGGTGCTGTCACAGTTTTTTTTCACGCTAGCCCAGATTGTCTTTCCTTGTTTTTGCAGCTTCAGGACCCGACGGCGTCCGAACAAAAAACTGTGACAGCACCATTTTTTTATAAAGAATCGTGCTGTCACAGTTTTTTTTCTCATGCTAGCCCAGATTGTGTTTTTTTGGTTTTCGCAGCTTCAGAACCCGACCGCGTCCAAAAAAGAATTGTGACAGCACCATTTTTTTATAAAAAATGGTGCTGTCACAGTTATTTTTTCAACGCTACTTTTCTGTCGGAAATCTTAAAAAACCAACGATTTGCATCAAAAAATTGCGGGGTCATTGGGATTGCCACGTAAAAATGGATACCAAAATCATGCTTTTGGAGGATTTTGACTCACAAAACAGCGTTGAAAAAAGAACTGTGACAGCACCATTTTTTATAAAAAGTGGTGCTGTCACAGTTTTTGTTTTTGGACGCGGTCGGGTTCTGAAGCTGCCAAAGCAAAAAACAAACAAAATCTGGGCTAGCATGAACAAAAAAACTATGACAGCACGATTTTTTATGAAAAAATGGTGCTGTCACAGTTTTTTTTTTGTTCGGACGCCGTCGGGTCCTGAAGCTGCAAAGACAAGGAAAGACAATCTGGGCTAGCGGCTAGCGGCTAGCGTGAAAAAAAACTGTGACAGCACGATTTTTTTATAAAAAAATGGTGCTGTCACAGTTTTTTTTTCGGACGCCGTCGGGTCCTGAAGCTGCAAAGACAAGGAAAGCAATCTGGGCTAGTGTGGAAAAAAACTGTGACAGCACCATTTTTTTATAAAAAAATGGTGCTGTCACTGTTTTTTTTTTTAATGAAACCGTCCGGGGCTCTCTGGCCCAGAACGGAATGCTAAAAAAGAAAAAGTTGCTTTGGCAGAGAGCCATTCAGGTAAAGTTGAAGCTCTAGAAATGGAACTTGGGCTTCAGTTTGATAGTTCCCACAAGCGAACTTGTTTCAACAATAACGCATTTTGAGCTCTTGCGGTGCTCATGGCCGTGGATAATGGTTTTCGATAGAACCTCACCTGCAGCCAGGGGCAATCAATATTGTTTCTTCCTCAGTTTTTGATTGTTTAGATTAGTGCTGGAAAGAGCTATTGACATTGACAGCTAACTGCTAACTTTCGCAGCACAGCGCGCATTCTTCGAAGATGCTTTTTCCGCAGCTCAGAAGAAGTACTTGCAGCAAAGAAGAAACTGCCATCTAGTTCAAAGCATCGTGCTATATAATGTTTCATTAATTATTTCAATGGCAATTCCGCTGGTGATATAATGCGTTCGAGAAAACACGTGCTTTTCCGACTGGAGCCACAAGGACTGTTGGAGTCAGCAATACTCGTTTGGATTTGGCGGATTACGACATTTCGAAGCAGGAAAAGATCTGGGCTTCGTGGTTGGAACAGTGCATGCTATGCTTTGCAAGAGCTTTGAGTGCTCTATGCGGAGATCTTGCAGTGGGGCGCACTGTGGCTGACTGCAAGCGCTACATAGCACTATTTGTGGTTTTTTTTCAACCGTTTAGTGCCGTATAAAGCGGATCACATGACATGACTCACAAGGACAAGTGCTTGTCAACGGCATATCCCGAAGACACCCATTGGAGTGGCATCCATCGGTATATGCACTTTTGAGTCGTGCACACCTATTGTAACAATCCAGCAAAGCTCAGCCTTTACAATCCCGAAGGCTCACAACACAAATTCGCAAAACCTAAAATCCAAGTTTGAGTTGTCTTCCGGTAGTCGCACCGAAGCGTTCGGCCCAGATGAGAGCGTCCGCCACTCGCTCGAGATGTCGATTTCGGATTTAGGGTTTGTGGTTTGTGTAAATTGCGATAATATTGGTTT
>CAJNDT010005446.1:190063-457563 GCA_905221615.1 Symbiodinium sp. CCMP2592 | reverse complement strand
CCAACCCCCTTTTTCACCCCCCTCCCCCCCCTCCCCACTAATTCCACACTGTTATACGGTGCGGAATTAGTGGCGGGCATCATGGCCCTTATTAATTTTCCATTTGGCCCCAATTTTCCCAGGCGGGGCCAATGTGACCATCGTCACGTTCAAATTTTTTTAGGACAGAATTTTCTCCATTGGAGATTTTTCTGCATTTTTCCTTTAACTCAGCCGCTGCGGCAATTTTCCCTGCCCTTGCCACATCGTGGGCATTGGCAGCGGCTTTTTTAAAGGTGCTTGCACCAAATTCGTTTAATTTCGCGTGGTCCCCATTTTTACCACCGTTTTAACTGGGTAATGGTGAGTTACTGCCGGCATTTGTGGATGTTGCTTTTGCATTTTCTACTCACTCACCGTTGGTGAGTGAGTAGAAAATGCATGGGCTTGCATAACATACATGCTATCATCTCTTAGGAAGCTAGGTATCCAGGAATCTAATGGAATGTATACTCGAACATGTAGTTTTCGATGCGGCAGTACCTCACCATAATCTAATATTCTCACCTCGCCTTAGTCTAATGTTCTTCGTCTCTGCATGCATCTGTCCGAGTAAAAGAAGGGAGCGAGTTGTGCATGACAATTTACGATATGTTTATTTTTCATTTTCCCGTGCCCAAATTTTGGGGCAATATGAATTTATGATTATGCAAGATTTTACGATATGTTTCTTTTCATATTCCCGTGCCCAAATAGTTTTTTGGTGGCAATATTAATTAACACAACACAGCAACACACAACACAACACAATACAACGCAACACAACACGACACGACACGACACAACACAACAAAGACACAGCACCGCACAACAACACACAAGACAACCCGTGCCAAAATAGTCTTTTTGGGGCAATATGAATTAACACAACACAGCAACACACAACACAACACACAACACAACACAACACAGCACAGCACAGCACAACACAACACAACACAACACAACACACCACACAACCACACAAGACACAACACCACACAACAACACACAACAACACACAACACAACACACAAGACACTCTTCTTGTTGTTGTGGTTTAGGGTTTAGGCTGTTGCTGTTGTCAAGGTTTTAGGCGGTTTCGGGTTTAGGCTGCTGTTGTTTTCGTTGCTTCATCGCTCAGCGCCCCCACTCCGCCATTGAATCCTAACTTTAGGGTTTAGGATTTAGCGCTGCAGGCATTATCCATATCCTATTAAGCAAGCCCTATACTTTAGATATCGCAAAAACCCAACCAGAAAATTCTAAAGGCAGACTTCCCTGAGCCCTAGACAGTCACTGAACCGGTTTGTTTTTAGAGTTTAGAGTATGTAAAGCAACATGAGGGCCATATCCTATAAGCAAGGCCCTATAGTTTAGAGATCCCAAAAGCCCAAACAAAAAGTTCTAACAGCAGACTTCCCTGAACCCTAGACACTCAACCTGTTTAGGGTTTAGGACTTAGCGCTTTAGGCATTATCCATATCCAATTAAACAAGCCCTATAGTTTAAATATCCCAAAAACCCAAACCAAAAATTCTAACAGCAGACTTCCCTGAGCCCTAGACACTCTTGCTGTTGTTGTTGTTGTTTAGGGTTTAGGCGGTTCAGAGTTTAGGCTGTTGTTGTTGTTGTTGTTGTTATTGTTGTTGTTATTGTTGTTGTTGTTGCTGTTATTATTCTTGTTGTTGTTGTTGTTGTTGTTATTGTTGTTATTGTTGTTGTTGTTCTTCTTATTTTTGTTGTTGTTGTTCTTGTTGTTGTGGTTGTGGTTGTCGTTGTTGTTGTTGTTGTTGTAAGCCTCTCGGCTCAGGAAAGGTCAGGCTAGTACAGTTGCCTTTTTCCTTTCTTGCCATGGCATTTGTCAGCGCCTGAGCAGTCCCGGTCCCAAGTCCGGGAGGGAGTGCTAGATTTACAGCTCTCTAACATCTCCCAGAGGTGAGGGTTGTCGGTATTGCGAAGCCGACAGGAGCCGTACTCAACATGAGTGCTGCGAAACAGCCTAGTGGTTCGACCAAGCATCAGCCCGTTCCTAAAGGGAAGGGTAAACGCTCTTATCAAAGGGCAGCACGTAAAGCTCTGCTTGAAGGTAGTGCGGTCTACAAGGGAAGGACGATGTCGTCAACAGAGCTTGGAGTTGCTCCGGCACATGTAAAGCCCACCAATCCCGGCAGAAGGACTCGGCCTTCGAAATTTACAGAAGATAAGAATCTCAGCTATCTATCCTGGAACGCAGGATCTCTCACAACAGCAGTTTGGGAAGAGTTACTCTCCGTACTGCAAAGTGCCGCATTTCAGGATGTGAAGCTGGTAGCAATTCAGGAAACACACTGGAGGGGCTCTTGGCAATTCAGCAAGTCAGGTTGGCACGTGATCAGCTCTGGTTCCACAGGGGAGAAGGGAGCCGGGGTCCTCATAATGGTGCACTCCACGCTGTGCAAGTCACAGGATCTTCGCTACAACGAGGCTGTTCCAGGAAGAGTTCTCCAGGTCCGGGTGCCGAGCAACGGCATCTCACTGGACGTCTTCAGCTGCTATCAATACGTTTGGCGCTCTAAGGAGACAGTTGCTCAGAATAAGGAAACCCGGAAGCAGACCCTTCACGCCCTAAGTAAGTCCATCCGAGCTGTTCCCAATCGCAACACTCTCCTTGTGCTAGGAGATTTTAACTCCTCGCTCAAAACCGACAACAAACACGTAGGGCCATGCACGATCCAGGCTTGCAGACTCGGGCATCGCGGATCTAAGGATCTCCAGACCCTACTGTCGGAGCACCAGCTAGTCGCAACCAACACTTGGGGAGTGCATAGACCAGCCACCCACGAACAAGGCAACTCTGTTTCACAGATTGACTTCTCGTTTGTCAGGATTGCACAGTCCCAAGGCCCCGCCAGGTTTTGCCGGCCACTAAGGACCTTCTCAGTTGCATCCTGGAGGGATGGTAGTAGGCATTTCCCTCTTCTTGGTAAACTGAGGCACAGCAGGAGATACTCCGCCCAAGCCTCAAAACCCTATGACCAGCAGGCAATGGAGGACTGCTACAGACACCGCTCCCCGAAAATACAGGCATTTGCCAGGGAGGTAGACTCCCTCCTTCAGGATCATCCCCAAACCTGGCAGAGTCTCCATCAAGCAATGAACTCAGCCCTCGCGACTCACTTTCCCAAGAGAAAGGAAGCAGCACAAAGATCAGATCTCAGCATCTGGGAAGAGCGCTCTGCGTTGCGCTCACTCCCACTAGCAGTCAAGGTCTTAGCAGAGTTCTTGCCCGAGCTGCAGGTCCGTATGGTGTTCCGATGCTGGTGCACGTTCTCCCAGCAAAGTGCACAGGCGAGGGTAGCAAAGCGTCACAAGCAGGAGCGGCGGCGGCAGGAAATAGATGAACAACTCCAGCAGGCAGAGCTTAAGTCCAAGCAGGACGGGAGTCATTCCCTTTACAAGGTAATCAAGCGCTTCAGGTCGGGGAGGCCCCAGGAAAGAGTTCAGCTTCGTGATTCTGAGGGTCGCTTCCTTACTGCCAAGGAAGAAAGAAGACAATTAGAGGAATATTCCCTAGACCTGTTTGGAGCAGGGGATGACTTCCCGCTTTCAGGGATACAAGGCAGCCTGCACATCACTGAGCAAGAAGTGCAAGAACAGCTTGGCACAATAAAGCTGGGCAAGGCGGTTCCTAAAGAGAGTCCTCCCGTAGTAGCCTGGCGCTCCCTAGGTCCCCAAGCAATCCGGCTAATCTCGGACACCCTTAATAGGGAAGTCACTGCAGGAAGGCTCTCGGACAGTGTCACCTCGTCACAGATCTCCTGGCTCCCAAAGCCTCCCAAGAAGCCAGACAAACCAACCTCACTCCGTCCGATCGGGGTGATAGCACCTGAGGGTAAGGTCCTAGCCGGACTCGTGAGGAAGAGACTCAAGTCTACCCTCCAGCTAGCAATGACCGGCGTCTCTCAGTTCGGCTTTGTCCCAGGCAGGGGCACAGAGGAGGCTATCTGCAAGGCCCTCACACATGTGGACCAGGCCAGGTTCAGACAGGCCCTCACCACCAGGGCTGCAGGTAAGGGACAACAGGGGCTCAAGCTCAGAGGCAGTCTCACCATGAGCGTGGACATGAGCAAAGCCTTTGACACTGTCAACAGGCTGCGACTAAGAGAGGCCCTGGAAGCCGAACAAGCAGATCCTCTTCTGATAGAGGTGGTAGGCCATCTCCACATCAAAGCCTTGTACAAGATGACAGCCAGCGATCAGAGCTTTGAGATAGCCACACGCAGGGGAATCAAGCAGGGATGTAAGCTAGCACCCTCTTTATTCGCCTTTGCATCAGGGCTTCTCTTTAGGAAGCTCTCTGGGAAAATCAGCCCAGCAGAACTAGTGAAGCTCCTCACAATGTACGCTGACGATAGCTTGATCCAGTCGCATTTCGACTCTGCGGCCGGCCTCATGACAGCACTAGGGTACTGCGACATGCTTCTGGATCAGCTGGTAGAGCTTGGGTTCAAGGTCAATCCGTCCAAGTCAGCAATTCTGCTACAGCTGCAAGGGGGCTCAGCCTCGACCATTAGGAAGAAACTCTTTCGCCAGGTCGAGGGAGAGAAGTATGTTGAACTCCCCTCGGGCAGGCTGATATCGCTGCGCTATCAGGTTCCATACTTGGGGGTCATTCTTTCTTATCACGACTATGAAATGAAGACTCTCAAACATCGGCTGTCATCCAGTAAGCTTGCAATGTCAGAAGTAGCCCATGCAGTTCGGAACCACCGAGTCTTATCAGACAGACGTCGTCTGTCGATTTGGACAATAACTGCGTGGGCCTCTGCTCTGTATGCACTTCACGTGGTGGGGATGACACAGCAGGGATTGCAAAAGCTCCATTCACACATGATGTACCAACTCAGATTCGTCCTGCGGAGTTACTCCCAGGAAACGAAGGAATCAAACCAGGAGTTACTCCGGAGATTACGGATTCCTCACGTGAAGGAGCAGCTGCAAAAGAGAATGACCCAGTTTATAAAGAGACAGCAACACTCCGATCCCCAGCTTCTCCCACACTATAAGTTGCGTGCTGAGGCAGTTAGCCAGGCATTGGAAGGCCTCTCCACGGACTTTTCCTCGCACCATGTGGAGGATAGGCTTCTGACCTGCGGTGAATGTGGAGCATGTCTCTCTGGCACCGGAGCACTCCGTCGCCACCTGCAGAAGGCTCACCCAGATTCTCAGCAGTGCCTGAAAGGACCCAAATTTGATCCTATTTTGCATTCAATGCCAGGGTCAGCAACTTGCATCGCCTGTCGAGCAACATTCCGAACAGTGTTTTATCTGCGCAAACATGTCGAAGCATCTACCTGCCCTAGGGTAGAGCTTTTGCTTAGACAGCAGGAAGAGCTACCCTTAGAAGCACAGAACCGGATCTCACTCGTAGAAAGTCTACAGTCTGATGCCCAGGACAATCCAGAAGGCGCCGCTCGAAATCCGGCGTTCCATGATTACCTGATGGAACACTGCGCACTCTGT
This sequence comes from Symbiodinium sp. CCMP2592, assembly GCA_905221615.1. Taxonomy (NCBI): domain Eukaryota; class Dinophyceae; order Suessiales; family Symbiodiniaceae; genus Symbiodinium; species Symbiodinium sp. CCMP2592. Next base: position 452,040 of record CAJNDT010005446.1, on the reverse strand, counting down.
GGTCAGGTCCTCGTAGGCCAGAAAGGAGCCAAACAGCATTTAAACAAGCAGCATCCTGAGGTGATGGCCAAGCTGGAGAAAACTCTCCAACCAAGACTCAATCAATTCAAGGTCTTCTTCCACAAAGGAGATAGCTGTCGATACTGCAAACTTCGTGTGGATGCCCCGGGTAGACATGCTCAGCAGTGCGTTCCATTACTGCAGGTGCACGTACTGCAGGAGGTAGCGCGCCAGCAGCTCAACAAGCAGCCCCGCGAATATACTCGAGCAAAGTCCACGGCATCGGCGAAGACAGTCACACAGAAGCCTTCAGATGCAACGCCAGGAATTCCTCACCCCGTGTTTAGACTGGAAGGCTTTCTCCTGCTAGCCAATACTCGCAACCACTGCTATGCCAACTCAGGTCTGCAGTGTCTCCACTGGCTATCAGATCCTTCAGAGGCGACTTTTCAAGAGGCATCCCGGATCAGTCAGCTTGCGAGAATAACCCCTGAACACAGAGTCTTCTCGGAGCTCACCATGGGCTGGCTCTTCGACGGAGGCCAGCACGACTCTGCTGAGTTCCTGCAGCAAGTGTTTCGGAATCTCTCTGCATCAAGATTTGGACAGTGGGAAACTAGAGCCTCAGTACCGGAAGGCGTGATAGTGGACGAAGAAGGGGGCTCTCCCATTCATCTTGCCACGGCGATCAAGACCAACTTACAGGACATGCTAGTGGCATGGTCGTCTCAGGAGCGCTCATGTGCTCTCATAGAAGCTGCACAGCAGGTGTGCTTAGCCTTGCCGAGATTCGCAGGTGAAGCTAAGGATCACACTCGCATCACAATCCCACAGCAAGTCCAGATCCCTGTCTTCCTGGACCACACATCCCGAGTTTCGTTCTGTACCTACACAGTAGAGGCAGTGATCATTCACCTAGGAATGGAGTCCACTAGTGGCCATTACCGTGCAGCTGTACGTACAGCAGATGCCTGGTATGTTGGTGATGACTCCCACCCCCCTAGTCCCTGTACCCTCGAAGATCCCCTGCTTCAAGAAAATAGCTACGTCATCTTCCTAGCTCGCAGCGCCGTCTCTCACGAGCCCCAGGACGTAGCTAATCTCCCGAGTAATGTCTCTGCAAGAGCTCTTCCAGCGAGCCTTGCGGAGATGCTCCCTTAGGAGGAGACTCTCCCCAACAATCGGAGGAGTTTCTCCCCTTGCCATGTGTTTACAGCTGGTGGAGTTTCTCCCCAGGGGTTTTTAAACAGTAGGAGAACATCAGGTGGAGCTTCTCCCCTCGGGTGGAGTCACTCCCCCTCCTCGTCCTTCCAAAAAGAGAAGCACTGGGCAAAGCGACGGTGGAGATACTCCCCCTGCAGCAAAGGCCAAGAGTGGAGATCCTCCCTCAGGGGACCCTCTCCACAACAGGCCACCGATGCCGCATAAGACTCTGAAGACACATTCGTGCCAGAGTCTGCAGCTCGAGTCACTGAAGACACGTCCGATTCCGACTTCATTGCTTGCAGCCTTGAGGGGCGGAGCGTGTGCGAGTGCTGTGTTAAGGCACGGCTCGTCATGAAGTGACCGCGCAAGTAGCAAGCAGAGCAGCAGGTCGATCCCTCGCAAAGCGTGGACGTTAAGTTTCACCTCAGACAGTATCCTCCCGCTGCGTGTGAATGAAATGTTGTTGTTGTTGTTGTTGTTGTTGTTGTTGTTGTTGTTGTTGTTGTTGTTGTTGTTGTTGTTGTTGTTGTTGTTGTTGTTGTTGTTGTTGTTGTTGTTGTTGTTGTTGTTGTTGTTGTTGTTGTTGTTGTTGTTGTTGTTGTTGTTGTTGTTGTTGTTGTTGTTATTGTTCTTGTTATTGTTATTGTTCTTGTTCTTGTTGTTGTTGTTGTTGTTGTTGTTGTTGTTGTTGTTGTTGTTGTTGTTGTTGTTGTTGTTGTTGTTGTTGTTGTTGTTGTTGTTGTTTGTTGTTAATGTTGTTGTTGTTGTTGGTGTTGATGTTGTTGTTCTTGTTGTTGCTGTTTGTTGTTGTTTGTTGTTGTTGTTGGTCTTGTTGTTGTTGGTGTTGTTGTTATTGTTGTGTTTGTTGTTGTTGTTGTTCTTGTTGCTGTTGTGGTTGTTGTTGTTGTTGTTTGTTGTTGTTGTTGTTGCTGTTGTTGTTTGTTGTTTGTTGTTGCTGTTGTTGTTGTTGTTGTTTGCTTGTTGTTGTTGTTGTTGTTGCTGCTGCTGTTGTTGTTGTTGTTGTTGTTGTGCTTGTTGTTGTTGTTCTTGTTGCTGTTGTTGTTCTTGTTGTTTGTTGTTGTTGTTGCTGTTGTTGTTTGGTGTCGTTGTTTGTTGTTGTGTGTGTGTTTGTTGTTGTTGTTTATTGTTGTTGTTGTTGCTGTTGTTGTTGTTGTTTGCTATTGTTGTTGCTGTTGTTGTTTGTTGCTGCGTTTGTTGTTGTTGTTGTTGTTGTTGTTGTTGTTGGTGTTGTTGTTGTTGTTGTTGTTGTTTGTTGTTGTTTGTTGTTGTTGTTGTTGTTGTTGTTGTTGTTGTTGTTGTTGTTGTGTTTGTTGTTGTTGTTGTTCTTGTTGCTGGTGTGGTTGTTGTTGTTTGTTGTTGTTGTTGCTGTTGTTTGTTGTTGTTGTTTGCTTGTTGTTGTTGTTGTTGTTTGTTGTTGTTTGTTGTTGTTGTTGTTGCTGTTGCTGTGGATTATTGTTGTTGTTGTTGTTGTTACTTTTGTTGTTGTTGTTGTTGTTGTTTCTTTTGTTGTTGTTGTTGTTGTTGTTGTTTGTTGTTGTTCTTGTTGTTGTTGTTGTTGTTGTTGTTGTTGTTGTTGTTGTTGTTGTTGTTGTTGTTGTTGTTGTTGTTGTTTGTCTTGTTGTTGTCGTTGTTGTTGCTGTTGTTGTTGTTGTTTTTTTATTGTAATTGTTGTTGCTGTTGTTGTTTGTGGCTGCGTTTGTTGTTGTTGTTTGTTGTTGTTGTTGTTTGTTGTTGTTCTTTGTGCTGGTGTGGTTGTTGTTGTTTGTTGTTGTTGTTGCTGGTGTTGTTTGGTGTCGTTGTTTGTTGTTATTGTTGTTTGTTGTTGTTGTTCCTGTTGTTGTTTGGTGTCGTTGTTTGTTGTTGTTTTTGTGTTTGTCGTTGTTGTTGTTGTTGTTTGTTGTTGTTGTTGTTGTTGCTGTTGTTGTTGTTGTTTGTTGTTGCTGTTGCTGTTGTTGTTTGTTGTTGTGGTTGTTGCTTGTTGTTGTTGTTGCTGTTGTTGTGTTTTTTGTTGTTGTTTGTTGTTGTTGTTGTTATTGTTGTTTGTGTTTGTTGTTGTTGTTGAGCGCCAGACGCCTGACCATATATGTTTAGATATTTTCAGGAATTACTATTATGGTTTGGGGGAGTATCCCCCATAGCAGTACCTAGGACCCTTTGGGTAGTGATCTCTACTTGGAGGTTCATGGGTAGTTATAAGAGGGGTTATAAGTCTCCTATCATGGGTTATATCTATAGTAATCCTACGTAAAACCCTACTTATAACTATCCATGAACCTCCAAGTACTGGTTTCTTGTTAAGGACTTGAGTTTAAGTTACCATAATAGGGGTCTATCATAGTAGCAAAGAATACGGTTTCTGTGTTAGGGTAATTGACTTAAACTAAATTCCATAGCAAGAACCCGAAAGGTCCTATGTACTGTTATGGGAGATACTTCCCGAAATCATAATGGTAATTCCTAATATGGAAACCCTATGAATTCTACTATAGAGGTACTTTGGACCCTCTGGGTTATACCCCTAACCCTTAAATCTTAAACCCTATACTAAAGTGACAAGAGGGAACCCGGAAACTGGTATTGGGTACTTTGGATCCTTGGGAACCCAGTCGAGGGGGGTCCAGACGAATCTCCATCAGGTGTTGGGCGGTGTAGGGTTTATAGTTTTCTAGAATCCGTGGGACTTTGTAAGTATAAGGTTAGAAAGAAGGTAATTATACCTACAATTACGTATAGTGCCAATTGATGTACTTACAACCTTACCTGCCAAGTCCCATGACCCTCCAAGTATTTCTACCGGTCGAGAAGGGTCCATGAAGAATTTAGGGCTCAGGCTTTTCGGCTTAGGGCTTAAGTATCTGTAAAGGATCTATGAGGTTCTATTGCATGAGGGATCTAACAAAGGATCTTGCAGCAAAGAAAGACGGAATTAGTCTGGGGTTTTGAGAGGGTTAGGCGATAGATGCATTAATGACGGTTCCCAGGGAAGCATATCTAAGGAAGACGCCAAAGCGGGGGTTGTACGTTACCTGCCCCGGTTCTACGGTCCTGCTTCGTCAAGCTTGCAGGTTTCACGGATCGGCAGTCAAAGTTGTCTCTTGTTGTTCAGGGTTTGTAGGTGTTATGCCCTTTCTTCCTTGGGGTATAGGGATCAGGAGCCAGCTAGCACATGCTGATTCGGTATACGAAGTTTCCATTCTAGGCCTGAACAGCTCCCAGGTATCAGTATCGATTTGGGATAATTTTTAGTTTCGTCTGTTATTTAATATAGAGCTCGAATCGCAAATATTTTCGGGGACTGTTTTCATCGACACCTAGACTTTTGAAGGGGCCCCCACCCTGTTGTAGTGGTCTAATAGGAATATAATAGGGCTCTAAAATAATCCTTATAGTCACCATTACAGGGTGGGGGCAGCTTCTAACTTAAACTGCTCTCTCTTCGGGGTTCCTGCTGTGACCATAGAATCCTTCGGTCTCCAGTTGCCTAAATCCTGGGTTACACGGTTACACGGTATTCCTCGAAGCTCATACCCTTGGGGTTTAGAGGTTTAGGGTTTAGGGGTTTAGGGTTTAGGGTATGGGGGTTTCCGAGAAAAGTAGGGGTACCTTCTTTTGGGAGTCCTTACAACAAGGATCCTACAACATAGTATTCCTAGAGGCTCATACCCTCGGGGTTTAAGGGTTTAGGGTTTAGGGTATGGGAGTTTCCGAGAACTAGGGGGACCTTGGGGAGTCCTTATAACAAGGATCCTACTATTTAGGGTAGTATATTAGGGTCTCCTATGTTCGGAAACTCCCATATGGTTTTGTGAGCTACTATTCAGGTAACTGGGGCCCGAGGGAGCCACATGACCCAAAACCTTTCTGTTTTTCTAGTTCCGAGCCGAAGGAAGTCGACTTGCGCAAAGCTTTCTTTGCGCAAGGAAGGTTTAGGGGTTTAGGGTTCAGGGCGACGCCGCATCTGCCAAGAAAGAGGGTAGAGTGGCGGATTGAACGATTTGGGGTTGGGGGGTGAGATTGAGGAAAACTTCAGGGATCTCCGATGCCTCATGTTGAATGATCAGAAGGCATGCCTGGCAGAAGGACTGGGCGCTCCTGGGAACACGTTTGCGAAGACCATGGAAATGTTCAGTACGAGGTCTTCGCCAAAGGCAGATGCCAGGCATCTAAGGAAGCCATGATTCAGTGGAGAATATGGAGGAATGCAATGACCTACACAATTTCATCGAACATCCGGACTTTATCAAAAAAGGGTCGCAGCTGAAGTGCTCTAAGGACTTCTACATTAAGGCCTTCGGGCCCCAGGGGGCGACAAATTATGAACAGGCTTTCGGCCATTTTGAGCATCAGGTCTGTAGGTTTACAATTTGTGTCGGGTTTGTGCTTCGGGGGTCCTGGGGCTTCTATAGGGAGGATGATGCCCGCAGGTGGATGCAAGCTGCGCGCATCAGCTTTCTTTCTGCCAGGCTCGCTTGCGAGGGCAGTTGCTATAGCGGTACTTGTAGGCTCTTTCGTCTTTGCTGTTTAGGTTTTTAAGGCTGGGTTTAGGGTTTTTGAGGCTGGAGTTGTACCCAAGGAAGAGTTACAAGAGAGCAGTCGAATAAGGTTTTCGGGATTTTGGGCGTGCCGCACTGCCCGATGACAGGGGCTCTTTTGGCCTACGCATACTTAAGCCTTCAAGCTTGAAGAGTGAGATGTCGGAATGTATCCCATACAGCCACGCCCTTTTCATTTTCTGATACTTTCATGCTGAAGCCTCACTAGAAGAGCCCTTTCCCTTTGGAAGGGTCATGATTCAAATCCTAAAGTCATGGCCCCCAGAGCAGGGGTTTTATGAAAGGGTGTGTACAGTACTGAGGGGACAGCATATAGCAACCCTTGTCGTAACCTTTACGGGGTGACCCTGTGACACTGTAGTGGACTGATAGTAGCTCACCAGAAACGCAGAACCCCCGTCCCAAAGCACCCTCCAGAACATCCGCAATTCACACTTTTTGGCTCTATTTGGGAATTTCCGAAAACAGGGAACCCTAGTATAGTACCCTAAATAGTAGGATCCTTATTATAGGGACCCCCCAAATAAGGTACCCCTAATTTGCGGAAACTCCCATTTGGAGCAAATCAACCCGAGCAACCTTGAAGCCTTGACCCAATGCTTACTCTGTAAGACTTTCAGACATCGACCCTTCATGTACACCCACAAAAGTAGGATCATTAAGTTAATGTTCCCCTTCAAAACAAAGCAACTGTAAAGTCCTACCAAAGCCCTTTTGACAAACTCTGCCCCTAAACGGTTTAGGAAAATTTAGGGTTTAGGGCTAGACCCTAAACCCTCAACTCATACCCCGAATCCTACACCCCCAAACCCTAAAATCCCTAAACCCTCCTTTTGGGAGAGCCTTCTTTTCCCGACGGCCAGGTCGACTGGCAGGAGCCAGGCCGGTTCTACGATTAATAAAGGGTCCATGTACCCAAAATAGGGATCCTTTAGCGGGTTCCTTTCAGTGGCTTACTATAAAGGTACTATTAAAGGTTCTATAAGGGTTCTATATGGTTTAGGGCTTAAGGGGCCATGCAACCATATAGTATATGCTTGGGCCTTCAAGTAGTCCAAATATAGGTACATTGTGCCCAATAGCCACTAGGAGAACATTATACTTGTGGCACTGGTTGCATATTTTCGCCATGTTGGGACCTTGGGCCTTTATTGGGGTTCCTTATATGAATCCTACTATTTTGGGTTATCGGGCCAGGCTTTCTTAATCGGGTTCCGACATTTTTGGGCCTCTACAGTACGGGTTCCTTTTGCAGGGGTCTGTAAGGGTTGCCACGAGGGTTACTGTTAGAAGAGGGGTTGCATGTGCAAGCCTAAATCCACATAATTGCCAGTATTTGGGGCTCCTCATTATAGCTTTACAGCACTAATTACACCTATACCCCAGAACCATCGTTTCCTTATGCCTTGGGGTTCCTTCTATACCACGAAAACCTGCTTCTAAGTATTCCTGAGGGTTCTTTAGCATAGCTTCTGCCCCCAGACCCTATTCCATTTCTGAAAGCGCGTACATTAGGGCATTAGGGGCTTTCCAGTAACTTTTCCTTTTAAGTTGTGCCTCTAAGAGTTCCTTTAAGGGTATCTTTCAGGGCTCCTTTACACTGTCTTGAGGCGCATTCCTGTTAGGGGTGTAGGTTTTAGGGATTACAGGGGTTGATGAGTTTTAAAATTTAAAAGAAGGCTTTAGGTGCTGAAGCAGGCTTTAGGCGTTCAAGGTTCTGGAACTTCGGAATCCCTGATATGACCTAGGTTCCTGGGTATTACCCTTGTGCCCTTTCAGTTTTAGGATCCCCCTAATGTATTACTTTAAAGGCGCTACCGAGGGACCTTGCTACCGTCGATGTTCGTGTCTTCACTAGTGTGTGGGCTGTGGTCGTGTTGAGAGGGGTATCGTGGTGTCTTTGGAGCCCAGGAACCCAAGCCCCCCGCCATACGGTGGATGCCGTCCCAAACCCTTGAATCCTAACTCTGAAACTAAACCCTTGACTTCCAAATCCCTGCAGCCCAACCCTACACCTTGATCCTTACCTACAGGCACCATAGTACTTCCTTTTGGGATTACCTTGTAGGATTCTAAACATGAACCCAAAGCGGCAAGGGGCGCTCGAAACTCTGCTGGCAGAGCAAAGCCCGACTGCCCTGCTCCACACGGCCAGCAGCCAGTGTTCTGAAACGCCTAGCATTGAGGGTTTAGGGTCAGGGTCAGTGGGCCCTTTTGCCCTTTCTGTTGTCCCTTTTGTGTGGTCTTGGGTCCGCTCCTCATATAAAGTTTACCACTAAACCCTAAACCCTAAACCCTAACCCTAAACCCTAAACCCTAAACATAAACCCTAAACCCTAAACCCTAACCCTAACCCTAAACCCTAAACCCTAAACCCTAAACCCTAAACCCTAAACCCTAAACCCTACACATAAACTACCGAGGCGCCCCAAAAAGGGAGTCCTTGTTGTTCCTAGGTTTGCCGGGGGGATTCTCCGTGCGCGATCCGGGTTTTTGAGTTCAGGGCTTAGGGCTTTTGGTTCAGGGCTTTGGGTTCTGGTTCAGGGCTTTGGGTTCAGGGTTTTGGGTTCAGGGCTTTGGGTTTAGGGCTTCGGGTTCAAGGTTTTAGGTTCAGGGTTTTGGGTTCAGGGTTTTGGGTTCAGGATTTTGCGGCGCGTCTGGGGTTCAGGGTTGGAGGTTTTCGATTTTGGGAAGTTCTAGGGCAAGCTTTCAATTCAGAAGACTCTACAACAGCGCTGGAGGGTTGGCAGGCTGCGGGCCTCGGATAGGGTTTCGGGATTGGGGATGCGGCTATTGTTAAAGGTTTGAAGATCTTCGGGATAAGGGGCCTTGGGTTCAGGGTTCCTCCCTTGGGTTTTCGGGGTTAGGTCTTCATGGGTCTTAGGAGTTCGTAGCACGGCCAAATCGGCGGGGTGGTGAAGGTTTCGGGTTTACAGGGTTTAGAGGGTTTACTTAGTAGCTGAGTGGATACACTTTACTTTTTTTGGGATAATACGACCCACTATAAAACTGAAAGTGTGCATTTCTTGGGGGCTTATGAACTCAGTAACTAAGTTTAGGGTTTAGGGGTGGGGAAGGCCTGAGATTGCAAGAGTCTCCATTGTAGTTCCTTTTTTTGGTTTAGCCAAATATGATTGTTTCAATTCACGTTCTTGCCCATGTTCGGCTGTCTCTGAAATGGTGTCGATTTCGTGTATGGTGCGGAGATCATTCTTTCAGATGGCTTTCGCACAGCTTAAACCATGAACTCGAAGCTCCGAAAAGGCCCGCACTAAATGTTCATTCCATCCCCTGCACCCTAAACTCTCGATCTTAACCCTATGTAAACCTTAGACTCCAAGCCCTAAGGCCTTAAACCCAAGGCCAAAACCCGAAGCCGAAATAGGCAGAGCTAACTTCACGAGACTCCGCTGCCACTGAGAGGCCGGCCCTTTCGACGCCGAACCACGGGTCTTAGAGGTTCGCATGGACCTCTTGAGAGTTGTTTCAAGGGTTTTCTGAAAGGGTTTTCCGGACCCTTCAGGTTTCTATAGTCAAAGGGGAAAAGGAGGGACCCTGAATGGGGACCCCTACCCCATAATGGGGCTATATAATGGGTATATAATTGCTATATTAAGGGTATATACCTAGGGTCCTTATAAGGGTCCCTCCTTTCGCCTTTGATATAAGGCTTTAGGGCGTATTGGGTTTAGGACCGTACCTAGGGGTCTCGTATAGTTGAGGTTTCCTTAAGGATTTCTGTGGCTTTGAACAAGGCTTACCCTGAAGGCTCTTGTCACGGTTCCATACCGGAGGTTGCAGCGGGCTCCAAAGTAAAGTTGGAGTTTGGAAGAATAAGGCCTTTAGGGCTTTAGGGCTTATATGGATAAGTTTCGCAGTAGGGCTTATGGCTTATGCTTTGAGGGCATTTGGTTCATGCTTTTAGGGGATAGGGCCCACGGTTCAGGGTCTAAGCTGAGCGATGCAAGGCTTGAAGCTTAAAGGTGTCCGTTTTCAGGGCTTCACCGGGAGGTCAGGGCCCAAGCTGAAAGGTTTTCGGGGGCTTTAGGGTTTAGGGTTTAGGGTTTAGGGTTTAGGGGTTTAGGGTTTAGGGTTTAGGTTTAGGGAATTTGTAGGTTTTGTGGGTTCAAGGCTTTCAGGGCTCCATAATGTTAAGATTTATAGGGTCAAGGGTCCAGTTTTTTCTGTTGGGGGCTCTGACATGGGTGGTTATCATGGGCATCCTAGCCTAAAGAGAACCATGGCACCAAGTCCGACTGTAGCAACACAAGATGACCCAGGTTGATACCTCGCCCTTTACGGAGGGGTGGAGCAATCACTGCGGCTATGTTGGGGGTTCCTTGTTATGAGTGTAGTATGGTACAACACACCCTAAAGGCCGGTTCGAATCATTACCCAAAGGCCCCAAAGTAGTTCCTTTTGGGGGTTCATATTTAGAATTTTATAAGGTAACCCCAAAAAGGAACTACTTTGGGGCCTTAGGGTAGGCCCATTTTTTGTAGCTGGGCTGACACGGGAGCCCCACCGATTCGGAGTGCTCCTTGGTACTTGGAGCATGTATTTGTAGTCCGAAGCCTGGTTCCACCTACTTCTGCCATCATCACTCTCAAAGACACCTAAACCCTAAACCCTAAACCCTAAACCCTGACCCTAAACCCCAAACCCTATCCGCTCGACCCCAGACCCCCAAACCCTAAACCATGAACCCCAAAAGCCGCAAAACCCTATCAACCAAAGGATTCACTCGCAAATGCCTAATCCCCTCTCCCTGCCAGGCAGCCTTAAACGGCAAAGTTCCAGTTTATGTGGATGTCGCAGACCCCATGAGCTTCTTGGTTTAGGGTTCATGCAGGGTTTATGAGCTTCTTGGTGTAGGGTTTAGGGTTTATTAGCTTTTTATTCTGGTTTAGGGTTTAAGGTTTATGAGCTTCTCGGTCTAAGGTGAGCCGGTTTCTGGATTCGGGGCTGTGGATTTAAGGATGAGGATGTAGAGTTCAGGGTGTAGAGGTTATAAGGTTTGGCCTGGCTTTTGTGTCAGGGTGCTAGGGCAAAGGTGTAGATCTTCAAGTCAGTTGAATACTGGGTTTTAGTGGATGCTCTTCAGAGTCTTCCGATTCTACCACCCTTGAGATGGCTGGCTACCCAATAAACACAGACTCAGACAAATATGGACCTGCGGCTTACCCTGAACCACTTGATGACGGTACTTGAGTCATCGGGTCGGATGTCAGTGCGCCGCCCTTGCAATCGACAAAGCCGCAGCTAAAACCCTAAGTCCGCAATCCTTAACCCATAAAAACCTTAAGGCATAGAACCCTAAACCCTGCGCCGTAAAGCCGTAAATCCTTAGCCCTATACCTCAAACCCTAAGGCCGTGAATCCAACATCTACCAACCGCTTACATAAATAAAGCCCTAAACATTAAACCTTAAACCCTAAACCTTAAGCCCTAAACCCTAAACCCTAAGTGTAATACAAGGGAGCCCTAAACCGAGGCTACCTGGACAAAGCCATTGCAATGGACGCGGTGGCCAAGGAGGCCGGAAGAGCAGAGTCTGAAAGAGGTCTGGGAAGTAATATAGGGCCTAATAGAGTTCCCTTTAAAGGGATCCTTTAAGGGGTCTATAAGGGATCTAAATATTAGGGGCCTAAATGATTATTATACTATTTTGGGGGGTTCCTTATTATGCCTAGAATATAGTGGGCCCCAACACCCTATTCTAAGAATTATTAAGGCCCCTATATTGTTCTGCCCGTACTGTACCGTAATCGTTTCTGTATGACCGCAGTCTAACAATACCATAAAAAACCCTATCCCATGTTTTAAGGAGCTAGGATTACCTCCTTGCGAACCTGCGGTTCGGATTCGAAGGCCTGATTTTACGTTGCTTTTGGGCCGAAACACGGCTCGGGCTTGAAGTCGGGCTCTCTTGGCGACTTTGATCCTGAGCATAAGGTGCCGGGGTTGCCGGTTAGAACTTATGCGAATACGCAAACGGAAGGCTGGGCGATTTAAGGAATCCGTGTGCTTAGAGTCTCATCTCGCCCCCCCAAAGGCGGGAGGTGTTTTTTTTGTGTGTGTTTTTTTTTATAACGGGGGGGCACTGAACTCCGCCCCTCGACCCTAAACCCTACACCTCTGAATGATCCCCCAAAACCCCAACCCTAAGCCCTCAACCTCTACACCGCTGAATGATGGCAAAACCCCCAACCCTAAGCCCTAAACCTCTAAACCTCTACATGAGCCCAAAACCGCCAACATCCCGAATGCTGCTTTTGCCTTCAGCTTCCCACAGACTCCAATATCCCTTAATTAAGGAATATACCTTAACTTATAGTAGGATCCCTAATATGATTTAAGGAATATTCCTTAATTAAGGGATATTGGAGTCTCTGAATGCTGCTTTTCCCCTCAGCTTCGCCTAGGCGAACACCTCCGCGGTCGTCAGTGCCGGAGCATTCCCAGGTCTGGTGCCGGGGGTTCTCGAGGATTTTTGTAATAGGGTTGAGATTTTAGGGAACCGAGGTTTTAGATTTTGGGTTTAGGGTGCAGGTGGATTTTTGGTTCTAGGATTTAAGGCTGCTGTTTGGGGTTTCGGGTTCAGTTGCTCAAAGGAAACTTTTCTGAGGATTGGCTTGACTCGGGCTCCCTTCTTGTAGTCGGATCGTTTCGGACAGGATTTGGGATTCGGGGCTTACAGATAACGGTTAAAGTTTCGGGTTTGGGGGGTTGTGCATGCTACTGCACTGAGTTTCAGGCATTGCGCGGGACAGCCATCTTGGTAAGCAGAGAGAGCTTATTTGGACCCTAACCCAAAGGCTCCATGTACCCATATAGTAGGTACTTAGGCCTTAAAGTACCCTAAACCCTAAACGCTAAACCCTATATGGGTACATGGAGTAATTGGACCCCTCTCTGTAAGAGCCTCGAGATGAGCTGCCTCTTATGATCCCTTGGAAGGGAAGGTGGTCTAGACTTCTACACATCAGGTGTCGACATAAAGCTACAGAGCCTCATGAACCCTAAACCCTATAGAACCTGTTATAATTATGTATTTTGGAGACGCTTAAGTAAAGAATGCAGTTTCTTCAGACAAGGATCAGGTATCGCTCGCTTCATATCTTACAGGGTATCAATAACGAAGTGGGCTTGGAGCCTCTGGGTACGTGAGGCTTCTCCAACATCCTTGCCATGGAGTGCGTCGCGCAGCTGCGATCAGGCTCTGCGTAGCCTGCTATGTCGAAGTTGTTGTCGCTTAAGGGTGTCCTTCAAAGGGCCTAAATTGTAGTATCCTTAAGGGAGGGGGGTCCAAGGGGGGTATATAGCCTAGTGATCCCTAATTCTCCCTAGTACTCCCTAAGGTTCCCTTACAGTTCCCTAAGGATTCCTTATACCCTCCCCCCTTGAACCACCCTCCCTTAAGGATCCTATAACTAAAGGTGTAGAGTTGCAGGCTTTGGGGCTTTATAAGGTTGAAGGTTTAGCAACAGGGCTTATAGGGTCCAGGTGTTAGCAGCTTGAGGTTTTGGGGTGAGGGGTCATGGGTTCGTGGATAAGCGGGGCAAGCCCCGTTCCGATTTGATTGAGGACTGTTCCCTAATTTGTGGTAGGGTCTTTACTCGAGGACCCTAGTATTTGCGGCTACCTGTTGCGGGTTTGAGTCCAGTCTTCGCTGGTTTTTTGTGTCTCACCTGAGACGTTTGCTGGGATACTTGTTGGAGCATGAGTTGCAAGTTTGAAATTGCAGAGGTGGTGGCTAGAAATAGTCTTCAGAGCGGTGCTCGCTGTTCGAAAGCCGGCTTGCCGACTTTATCGTGATGCCGCACTGTTGCACAGTGTTTTGTACCCTAAACCCCAAACCCTAAACCCTAATCACGGCGCAAAGAATTTTAGTGCTGGCTCACGATCCAATAAAACCCAAGACCAGCTCGGAAGCCAAAGCTCCAAGTGGTCATTTTTCGTGGTTGTTGTGGTGCCCAAGCCCTCCCTAGTAGTATGCTTATATATTATGCTTATAGCAACCGTTATAACCATAGCAATACTGTACAAAAGCTAAGGATAAGGAGTTGTTGGATCCTTCGGGTAAATGCTTCACCCGCCAGAACATAACATGCCATTAAGCCGTCGAGGCGACCCAGCGTGCGAATTGCGCGCCTCGGCGGGTTTTCTGTCGTCTTGGTAACCCTATATACTCCATGTACCCACATAGTATATGCGTAGGCTTTAAAGTACCTATTTAGGGACCCCTTTAAGGCTTAAGTATCTACTTTAAGGGTACATGGAGCTTTTGGGTAAGGTGTATAGGCTTTGTAGGATCGACTTAGGGGATGAGCCCACAATCCGGATTCATTGTCTTACGCCCGCTTACTTAATGGGTCATTTGTCAGTGGGAGTTTGCCCATATTTCTTGGTTTGGCGCAGAACCCATAGGGCTGTGCCCTCAGTCTTTGCCTTTTGAAACTTAAGGTATACGTAGTTGTCAATGTTTTCCTCGGGGTTCGTCATTCAAAGTCTACAACAGATGAGCCGAAAACTGATCATTTCAGTATACGTATTGGCATCATTGATATTGTTGTTTTCGCTGGTATTATTGTTGCTGTTGCTGTTATTGTTCTTATTCGTATTGCCAACACACCCCGACGAAGGAACCGAGACCCACTTCTCCCTGCACCACACGCGGCGACACGTTACATTCGCTACATTCCGAATCCTAATCCTGAGTATTTATATATCGTTAAATGTACAATTTCTATAGTAGTAACTGCTAGTATGAATCGATAACGTATCTCCCATAACAATACCTAGGAACCCTGACTGGTCGCAAGAACCCGGGGGAGTTAGGGAGTGCATGCGCGAAAGACAGAATTACGTCGAAAATCACTTTGCAGTGTCAGGACAGGTGTTGGTGTCGAGTTTCACGTGACCTCCGTTGCTATGCTTCCTTTCTGACAGTTTTCAGTTTAGGCATTCCTGAGGGTGCTGCTTTGGGGGCCAGTTTAGGGTGGTGGTCGGAATGTTGGAGTCGATGCTTAAGGCCACATAGTAGTTTCTTTTTGTGGTTCATATTTAGAATCTTATAAGGTACAAGAAGGAACTACTTTGGGGCCTATATGGGAGTTTCCGAAAATAGGGGACCCTAATATGGTCCCCTAAATAGTAGGATCCTTAATATAAGGACCCCCTAATAAGGTACCCCTAATTTTCGGAAACTCCCATATGGGTAGTTTGCATTGCTTTGGGCTTATCAGTGTCGACCCCGAGTCTTACGACCCCGGGTCGAAGGTATGGGGATTTACCTAGAGGCTCATACCCTACCCTTTTAGGATACCTAGGGTTTAGGGTTTAGGGACCTAGTTTTATGGTTAGGATCTGCTATCTTAAGAAGTAGGCACCCTAAGAAAGGGGTAGGGTATGAGCCTCTAGGGAGGGTTTCACAACGGCTCTTGAGGGATTGTTGAATCCGAAGGGTACAAGTAGCCACAAGGCAGGTGCTTGGGCATCAGGTAGTACTCCCTGCGTAGACCTACACGATAAGCTTTCCGGTCTAATTGGGTCCTCGGGTTATCCAATATTATCAGCGGCAGCATTCTCTTAATGCTTTTTCTGCGCGTCTTTGGAAGTAGGACCCTTCGGCCAAGGAAAGCTTCTTGAAGGGTTCCGTAAGACTTGGAAAGAAGACAGGGGCCCAAGGGTAGACACCACCTAAACCCTAAACCCTAAACCCTAAACTGGAGACTCCGACAAAAGGGACTCGAACTTCTTGAGAAACTCCCAGTAGTGCCTTGGGTGGTTCGGAAGGAGTTGCACCAATCCTCCGAATTTGCAAGCACCGAAAGATGTGCGGTTAAGGTTTAATTATGAGCTTTAAGGTCTCGATCGTTTGAGACTCTGGAGAGGCGACATGAACTTCGCCTATTTCACAGCTGGCCTTGGTGGCAGCGGCGCGGTAAATTTGCTGCTCCTTGGCGCTCTTTCTCTCGAAGCCCTAAACCCGAGGCCCCAAAACTAAGCCCTAAACCCTGAAGAAAAGCCTTAAACCCTGAAGAAAAGCCCTAAACCTTGAAGAATAGCCCTAAACCCTGAAGAAAAGCCCTAAACCCTGAAGAAAAGCTTTAAACCCTGAAGAAAAGCCCTACACACCCCAAAAATGAGCCTTGATCCAAAGGATCACAAACCTCGGCTTCGGTGATCCCGTGCCCGTCTTCCGCGGGGGCGCCTATGCGCCGCAACGGGTGGCTGGGTCAGAGCCGAGGCACCGGGGTGTAGGGTTTATGTCCGCTTTTTGTTTTGGCTGGGGGTTTGGGGTTTAGGGCTATTGATGATCGGATGTTTTTTGGTTTTAGGGTTTAGGGTTTAGAGCTTTTGATTTTTGTTGGGGGGCATTCGGGTTTGCGGCCTAGCGGCCTGCGAAGAAACGGGTTTTCAGCAACTGCATCAGACAGGCTTTCCCAACCGATACTCATGACTCCAAACATCGGAACCGTACTTCGTACATACAAGGTACTTGGCACCCTTTCCGGGAACCATCGTATCTTTCAAGGCTTTTAGGTGGGTCAGTACATGATCATTCAATTGCTGCTTCCTTTAAACCCCACCCCCCAAGCTCCCAAAACGAGACTTGGCAGTGGACCTAAGGGTCCATGTACCTATATAGTCCCTATATAGGTACATTATACATACCATTACATTAGGCCAGAAGTAATATGCTGTTTGGGTACATGGACCCTTGGGGTAGCAAACAGCAAGGGCTTTTAGCTTCCCAGAGTCCAGACCTGGATCCGCGAGGCGTGTGGAGTTCTTCCTGGATGCGACTTGGAGTGCATGGCCAAAGTCTAAGTCAGCGCACAACACAGCCATGCACCTACGTTTGGAACGTGTGGGATAGTATGAGACTTATTCCAAATATATGTATACATATTCGAATCAGAATGCATGCGTATATAATCCAAATTCAACTCGTACATGTTCCAGGCATGCTTTTGTGCATGTGCCCTTTGTGGGAACTTTGCTGAAGCTCCCTCCCCGCAGGAAGGAATCCACGCGATACAACAACTTTGAGGACCGCTCACGCCCGAAACTACCCTACGGTGGATGATACAAATCCTACATTACCTGAAGGACCCTAGACTATGGGAATTATGGTATATTCCTTATTATGGGTAATGCAGGACATATCATCAACCGTATGAAACCTGAAAGAACCCAACTACAGTAAACCCCATAAAGTTAAAACCGGATTAAGGCCAACTAGTGCTGGAATTCCCTACACATTTCTCTTAAGGATTGAGGCTATTGGGTTTCCAACTTTTCGGCTTCTACTGTATACGGCAAACCCCCTGAGGAATCAGACCCTGCTTTTGAATTCGTGGGCGAGCGGGACGTCTGGTCGTGGCCTTTCCCTGAGGCGCCGGGCCATGCGGCTTTTTACAGGCTTTGACTTTGGCTTGATTCCTAAACGCTACCTCAACCCCAAATTACCTACGTTTTTTAGGACTTATATAAAGAAATGGTACTAGGAAACCTTAAAAACACAGGTAATTGGGGGGTCCAGGTAAACCCATGGACCCTAATCCCCTGAATGGTTTGGGGGTCCAGGGGTTCGGGGTTTGGGGGGGTTAAGGTTAAAGGTTCTGGGTTTAGGAGTTCTTTCGGGGGTTGAGTTGAAGGAAATAAAGTAGAGGATGTCATATTTTCTCCTGATGGGCTTAATTATAGGACTTACGGATGATGATATAAACCCTGCGTTACCGTAGGGACCCTAAACTATGGGAATAATGGTATATTCCTCATTATGGGTAATGCAGGATTTATATCATCAACAGTAGTAGGCCAGAAGAAGCACCTTTTCAGAACTGACACAGCTACCAGCAGTGAAGAGCCCCACCCCTCAAACCGATGCAGATGTCGCATGGGAGTAGAGAGTTCCCTAAACCCTAAACCCTAAATCCCTAAACCCTAAACCCTGTTCCCTAAACTTACCCTTGGTTAGTAGTAGCGAATGGAGGAATGGGATTCCCTACTAACCAAAGGTAAGTAAACCCCAAACCCTGAACCGTGCTAAAACGACGGAAACCTCAGGCCACATTTTGGAGTTGCTGGTAATCGTGCGCCAGGAGGCTCCCAAACTCCAAAACCCTAAGCCTTTTAGTATTTCTGGTTTAGTCGCGTTTAGGGTTTAGACTATACTATACCCTTAAAAAATCCAAAGAACACAAAAGGTTTAGGGTTTAGACTAAGCCCCATTTTGAAAGAGCTTCCGAAGAACTCACAAGGCCGGCACAGTTCCGCGGCTTGTTGGCATCACAGGCCCGGCTTTCCGTCTGGATGCCCATACATGTGTGCACTCCTCTATCGCTTGTATCAAAGGGGAAAGGAGGGACCCTTAATGGGGACCCCTACCCTATCATGGGCTATATAATGGGTATATAATAGCTGTATTAAGGGTATATACCTAGGGGTCCTTGTTAAGGGTCCCTCCTTTTCCTTATCGCGCGTACGATGGGGGGGCCTTGAAGGGTCCGATAAGGATCACTTCAAGGTTCCTTGAATGGGGGCCCCCTCAAAAAAGGACCTAAATATGCATTATGGGCTTAAGACCCATCGACCATCCTCGTGACGGGTGTTGCGACCGAGTTCCATGAAGGTAGTACATATGAACTATGAACCTTCCTGTACAGTAGAAGCCAGAAAGTTGGAATATCATTATCGTAACCCCTTTAAGGTAAATTATAGGGGATCCTACCATTAATCCATATTCCAACTTTTTGGAGTTCCCTGTACAGAGGTGGGATGTTACAGGAGGTTTCGGGCTTAGGTGCTTCGGGTCTGGGATTCTCAAAGGGGAAAAGCAGGGACCCTTAGTAAGGACCCCTAGGTACAGACCCTTAATATAGCAACAACATACCCATGATATAGCCCATTATAGGGTAGGGGTCCCCATTAAGGGTCCCTCCTTTTCCCCTTTGAGATTCAGATCCTGAGTTCTTTAACTGACAGCTAACAGTTTAGGGGTTGTGGGTTTAGTGGCCTTGTTTCAGGTTGAAGATCTTGTCCCACAAGGTCCTATGTACCGATATAGTAGAATGTAGGGTTTCCATAGTAGGAATTGCTATTATGACTTAGGGAAGTATGCCCCATCACAGTACATAGGACTCGTTGGAGGTGGCTCAGGACTTCCATATTCCTCTGCGATGCCGTGGAGGATTCATTTTCTGGCTCGGAGATGCCGAACCCCTAAACAAGCCCCGAACCCCAAATCATAGCAGGCCAAAAGGGGTTTTTAGCCTATGGGGGTTTAGTAGGGATTAGGGTTCCCATAATACGGTTTATATTAAAGAATCCCTACCCCAAGAATCTTAAACCCCCTTATGCCTCCCATCACCAAAATCCCCAAACCCCAAACCCTCAAACCCAGAACCCCAACCTCGAAAATCTAGAATCGACTTCTGAAGTCTCGCGCAGCCGCAGTAGTGCGATGCTCCAGGTGACCCTAAACCCAGATTAGAACGAGGCTGTGCTAGACCCACTGTAAGGCGAAGCGGCAGCAATTAGTATAGGTTACATGGATTTTGGTTGAGGCTTTAGATTCTCTGAGGCTCTTCAGGCTTGCATAAGGATACCCTGAGCGCTCAGAAAGGCAACTCCTCAACCGGAATGGGCACAGCACCGGGCATTTGGACGCTTGATGATGGGTTCAGCGCTTTTGACCAGCATTGTTTCCCGGTTGTGCTGCGTTCTGGTCCAACCTTTGTTCCAGAACTTGTGCCAAGATCTTTAATTAGGGTGCGGGGATTCCGGACTTCCAGGATGCTGGGTTTAGGCTGGCGTCAGGTTTTGTACTTTCGGTTTCAGATCTTTTCTTCGCCGAGCATAATGCCTCCCAGAGGTATAGGCGCGGTGCCCATGTTCATCCTTTGAAATTGTACCGGCTTGAACCAAACCTCGAACCCGTCGGCCGTGAGCGCTACGTAGAAGGTACCAAATTCCTGTCCAAAGCCTCGAAACCCTAGACGAACCTTAGATCTGGCTGCCGCCTTGGCTCTTGGCTGTCCGAAGTACCTATATGCACATTTAGGTTTATGTTAGTGCAACTTTCATAAACTGCCCGTGAATGCTTCGGATATGGGGGCTTGTAACACTAAACCCGAAACCCTAAACTTCCTAAGCCCCACCCTAGAACCCGAACTCTCATTGCAGAACCCCTAATGGGGGTTCTCATTTTAACTAGGGCACCCCTTCAAGAAATCTTACAGTTACCCTTGCAGGAAACCTTAGCGGAACTCTGATCGTAACCCTATACTACCCCTCATAGGTATTCCTTAAGGGTTGCTTTAGGTTCCTATCAGATTTCCTTTGTAGGTATCCCCTAAGATGACAAGGAACACCATTCTGGTGGGACTGGTCGCTCTGGTGCCCCGGGACCTCTGGCAGGAGAGGTGGCCTCACGAGCAACTGAGTTTAGGGCTTTTGGCCCGAGGCTTATGGGTTTTTACGGTGCAAGTTGTTAAGGCCTTATAGGTTTAGGGTTCAGGGCTTGTGGAGAGCTGGGTTATGATTGTAAAATGGAGGTCAGGTTTAGGGCTTGTAGAGCTTAGGGCCTTGCGGTTAGGGTTCAGGGTTTCGGGGCATGGGGTTTCCAGGAATATTCTGGGTCAATGCTGGGGGTCCTTTTGGCTTTTGATGATTTGAAGTTCCTGACTTTGTTGCAAGGGGGCGTCCGACGAGTATCCTTGCAATCCTTCCTTCCTGTATCCTATCATATACCCTAGATCTCATTTCGATTGTTATTCTCCACGTGACCACAGGTACTTAATGGTGGACAATGTGGACACCTAGAGTCATGTCCAAACCCTGAAACTTCCACACCCTGAACCTGGACCATAGGGATATAAGTATGCTGTAATGCACCCCCGAACCCTATCTAGGTGGCAATTTGGGCAACTTGTTAATTCCCCTCTATGGTTTCTACAGAGGTACCTATTCATAAATACTTTGCCGAACCCCAGAACTACAACCCAGCTATAGTCTGCTTATGAAGGCCCGTGTTTCAACTACCATACCCCAATACCCCCTATAAGGACCATAAAGGCTCCATTAAAGGGCCCTTGGGGGGTCCTGGTAGCCCCCTATTCTGTCTGGCTCTTAGTAGGGAATGGAAGAATGGATTGGAGGAGTGGATTCTGGAGACAATTTAGGGGATTATATAGGGGCTACTATAGGGATCCATTCCCCCATTCCCTACTAAGCACCAGACAATATTTGACAGGTGGTTCTCCGAGGGGCTGGCTTGGTTCTCGCTGCCAATGGTGTGGTTCACAGACCAGCGGCACGACTGAAAGTGCTGAATGCAGGGGCCTTTATAATTAGAATAGATTTCCTTGAAAGGGTTCCTAAAAAGAGTGCCTCCAAGAGTTTCTATAAGGGCGCAGCATAGGGGCCTTAATAATTAGAATAGGGTTGTGGGGGATATTATGCTATAATTATAGCAAGGAGCCCCCAAACTAGTGTAGACAATTATTAAGGCACCTATAGTAGGATTGTAGTATAGGGCTGCCATACAGTTAATTAAAGTGAGCCCCCAAAAAATGGAACATAGATTTAGGATGATCCATGCTGGGATTCCCTATGCGTGATTCTAAGGGCATGAGGATAATGAATGATGTTCCAGCTTTCTGGCTTCTACTGTATCGGGAAAGCATGTCCTGTACTTACCAAGGCTCCTTAACGAGAGCCCGGGATGCGATTCCTAGCACGCGGGGTCGGGTCAGGTCAACCTCACAATCCATGCAGGGGAAACGGGACTTTCGGCCCGAATCGTACATAGGGTTTCGCTACCCAGAGGCCCCAAAGTAGTTCCTTTTTGGGGCTCGTATATAGAATCCTATAAGGCAACCCCAAAATGGAACTACTGTGGGGCCTTAGGGTATAGCCGAAAAGCACTACCGCTGTTAAGCTCCACTTTCTGGATAGCTTCCTAAAAATAGGTAGGTGTTTTGTGCCACAGGCCAGGGTTGAGGCGCAATCCCTAATCCTGCCCTAAACCGTAGATTCTAAACTTGAGCGGCAGTTTTGGAGATTCGACCACTCGCAAGAATTTCATTCTTCCTTCGATTCGACATCCCTCATGGATGCAATTGTTTGTTCGAGGTTTGCATGGGGTTTAGGGTCGACAGGAGTTCTTTTAGATCTATTTGGTGTAACATGGAGCCCCAATCCCCCCTTCCGCCCCCCCCCCCCCCCACCCAGAACTGTACTCCTCTGATCAGGTTTGAATTCCAGGTTTCAGCTGCTGTAAGTTAGGCGTTCGGAGGTTCAGCTGTTGAGGGTGTTGACTGGGTTTGCGTTGAGCGTTCCGGACTTAATGGCTTAGGCTTAAATTTATTGTGAAGCCATTTTTTGACAGCTCCCAACTATTATACACCCTATACTATTAAGGACCATAAGGGCTTCAATAAACGATACCTGGAGGGTCCTGGCATTCCAAGCCAAGGTTCGTGAAGGAAACGCACGCCATGCGTGTTGAGGCCGGGTCCGCAGAAAACATTCCGAACTACAGGGCTTGCTCCAGGGACCTTGATTTATTACCTAGCATCATTTTGGAGGTTCCTTATGATAGTTATAGCATGATGTGCCCCAGACCCTATTCTAATCATTCAGGCCTTTGTATTATTGAGAATCAGAAGTAAGTCCCTTGGCTGCGAAGCCCTCAAATATGCTTGAGTTTGGAAGACTCGCGTTGTAGGCAAAACAGTATATGTTCGGGAGTATGGATACAGTTAGCAAGTACTTGGACACTTAGGGTGTGCAGTCGGAAGTGACCTCATCTCGCCACATGCTTGTCCGTCCAGGCTTCTGGAGATGGGGTAAGTGTTCATGTATAATTAAGATGCAGTGGTTCGAGAAGAAGCATAAGGCCAAAGCCGAAGGCAGCATTGGGTTTGCCTTGTGGGCTTCACTGGTATCGTACGAGGTTGGTCACACGGGCGTGAAATAACTGCAAAACTCTCCGGACTTGTAGCGTCAACGCGGACCTCTAATGTGGTGTTCAGGATTTACGATCGGAGTTGAGGGTTTCAGAAATTTTCAATACGAGCATTGAGCTTTGGGCTTGATGACTTGCAGGGTTCCATCCTGTCCACAATTCTGAGTTGCCAAGCCGCAAACGAAAAAAACGAATCTCGATCGAGACGTTTGCACAACCAGTAAGCGCAGCGATGAAGACTATACTTAGGGGTACCTAGAAATATTTTGAAGTTTTTGGTTATTATAATCCCTAAGAAACGGCTAAAATTGTATTTTTTGCTACGGTTCTAAGTTCAGTCTAGTCTACACCAGAGCGCTTAGGCAAGGCTGCAACACCACACTACTCGCTACATGCAAGAGCCTTCCTTGAAGCTGACACTTTGGTAATCCGCATAGCTGTCACAACCCACGGGCTTGCGCTTTAAACGGTTGAACCTACAATAAAGTGGTCCCTGCTGCTGAAGCTCAAATACAACCCAGAACATGCACCTTAAGGCCACAAACCCTCAAGCCCATTAGACGCTGCGCATCTGAGCCCCGCAGCCCCCATAACCTACAGCCCAAAGCTAGGGGTTTAGAATTCTGGATTCCGGTAAACCGCAGACGCACGCGAAGTCCTCCCCAGTTCTGTGCAGGTCACCACCTCAGACGGACGCCGCTGCGTGGCGGTGCAGACACACGCGCTTCGGTGTTGGAAAGAGAGACTACAGGGTTTCCAATTTGTCTCCATTGTAGTTCCTTTTTTTGGTTATAACCAAAATCTCTATTGTAGGATCCTAGCCATAAAGCTGGTTAACCAAAAAGGAACTACAATGGATACTTTAGGGTTTTGGCTTTAGGGTTTAGGGTTTAGGGGTTTAGGGGTTTAGGGTTTAGGGGTTTAGGGGTTTAGGGTTTAGGGGTTTAGGGGTTTAGGGGTTTAGGGGTTTAGGGTTTAGGGGTTTAGGGGTTTAGGGGTTTAGGGTTTAGGGTTTAGGGTTTAGGGTTTAGGTTTGGGTGAGGGATTGGGAGGTTACTGGTAGGGGCCAGCCTGGCCCCAGGATTCTACATGTCTGTGTTTATTAACAGGGTGTTGTGAAGAGTTTAGGGTTTAGGGTTTAGGGTTTAGGGGGCCTTTAGAGCTAAACCCTCCAGCTGCGAGGGCGGTTTATGTGACATCGCAGATAAAAACCTCAAAGTACTGTAGCCTAGTGAGCCTACTGCTTTTGAGGGGTTCCTACAGACTTTGCTGTGACTAGTCACCTCGGTAGGACCCCACGAAACCGCAAGTTCCCAAGTACCGTGATACTGAACACAGTCAGGCTCCTATTCATCAGGAGTTGCTCAATGGCTTGTGTAAGTCAATCTGCGATAGACGTATGCACAGACTTCGGACCTGTTGGGAAAGAGTACGGTTGATGATATAAAACCTGCATTACCCATAATAAGGGATATACCATAACTCCCATAGTTTATAAGGGTCCTGAAGGTAATGCAGGATTTATTTCATCCACCGTAGGTCAGAGTAGACACTGTACCCGAAGTCTGACTGGCTTTGGCCATGGGCCAAGGAGAGCTTTCGGCGCTGCGTTGCGCAACTCATCCGAACATGTAGGGCTCCGTTTTGGGGTTGGATTGTTCAGCGAGGAGTTCAGATGGTGTGTTTAAAGAGATGTCTAAGTGTTGTTCCGTTTTGTTCCAGGGCCTTCCAGGGTTCCGGTTGAGCGTGTTTGTTTTGAGTTTTTGTTTGTCGCGGTTTAGGGTTGCAGGGAGCTCACGGGGTTAAAGTCGGCCCTAGACGGTAGGGTTTATTGCCCACAGTTTCGGGTCTTATCCATACACACACACAATCTATCTATCTATCTATCGATCTATCTACCTATATATATATATATGTGTATAGGGCGGTAAGATGTAAGTTTAAGGGTTCATTAGTCATCAGGCTAAGGGTTGGTCATTGGACTTAGGATTAATTACGGTGTTGGGCTTTACTGTCCAAGCGTTCCGGCTTTAGGGCTGTTCCGGGCTGGCCACGCACAGAGTCGGAAGCGCCTAGAACCGAAATCACTTGGGTCTCGCACGCGAGGCTCTACAAGATTCAGGATCTTGCTTGATGTCTGCTGACGGGTGAGCACAGAGGATTTCGATGGCGTGCATAGATCCATGCCTAGACTCCGCAACGTAGTTGTTTCTATAGGTTTGTTTCTCAATGGCTGTACCAGAAACAGTTTTACAAAGAAGCCCTAAACTCTAAACCCCAAGCACAAAGCCCAAACGCTAAACTTACACCTTAAATCTTGAATCCTATAAATAATTGGTGAGCCGTAGCCATAGAGCAAGAGGTCGCAATACAGCCCGCACCTGCTCGGAGGATCATGGACCCCCTAATGAAACAATGTAGTTTACATTATAGTAGGATCCCTATTGATTTAAGGAATATTCCTTCATTAAGGGATATTAGTGTCTCTGGGCACCCTAGACCCTATAGATCCCTTGAAGGAACCCTTTAAGGATTGCTTGAAGGAGATCTTGAAGGATATCGGAGTTTCTGGGGCAAGCCCCATGAGCCTCTAAGTAAGACCCCCAGCTCGGAGCCGTCAGAGCCCTATTCCCTAATCACCAGCTTGGCGGTCAAGGGCCGGCCTTAGTACGGTAGGGGTTTAGGTTCTAGGGTGAGATCATCAAACTTGATACAATATAGCTGTACTGTGATGTGGTACCATGTAGTGAGGTATAACAAATAAACAGTAACAGAAATATATCATCATACGGTTGATGATATAAATCCTGCATTACTCAGAATAAAAGGAATATACCATAATTCGCATAGTCTAGGGCCAGTATGGTAATGCAGGATTTATATCATCCACCGTATGTTAGCACAATAACACTAGATAGTACAGAATCATATAAGTTACTTTAAACCCTTATAAACCGTGGTTTCATAGAATACACGAATGTCGTGGTGCCGTTCGCGGCCGGGCTGTCCTTCTTGTCGTAGTTGGATTCTGTCACAGCATTTAATGAGATTCCCACACTTCGAACCCCAAACTCCTAAGCACTGAACCCTATCCCGGACGCCCTAAACAAAAGGCCGCTTCTAGCTTAAATCCTATAGATACCAACTGCTCACTCAGCCCCAATCCCCAAGCAGCAAACCCCGCTATGGGATTGCAGGCAGTCCTCGGCGGAATTTGTCCTTCACTTGCTGGAACGAGCCTCGGCTGGAATTTTGGGGGTTTGCGGTTTAGGGTGTTCGCAATCACAACCCCTCGACCCAACGTCTGCGGGCTCGAATCCCTCCCCCGTCATCCCTCCCCGCCGCCCTCCCAATCGCGGTTCCCATGTTTGCAAACCAAGTTGTATACCGAACCCTCACAGCGAGCCTCACACCCCAAGACCCTCATGGAACACCCTCTTCAACCCTTCCAGATGCCCCGCAAAGTCTCTATACACACATATAGACGTGCATATTTAATAATAATAATAAGAAGAAGAATAACGATAATAATGAGGCGGTTGAAGAGAACCGAACAGACTCCGTTCAAGCCTATACAGACATCTGATCAAACGCCTGCAAATTTCGCAACGACCCTGAAGCCGAAACAATGAATGTTCTTGGGCTTAGGGCTTTAGGGGTTTGGGGTTTAGGGCTTTAAGGGTTTAGGGTTTAGGGCTTTAAGGGTTTAGGGCTTTAGGGTTTGGGTGTTTTTGTTCTGCAGGATCCTAACATATCCGGACCCTCGGTGCGATTACCAAACTGCAAAACGGGAACTTCTGTTGAGACGTTTCTATAGGGGCTTGGATACCCGATTCCTCGGGCTAGGGCCTTTGTTTTACTCAGTATCTGAGGAACTTTGAGTTTATAATCCTACCCAAATTTAAATTGAAACGGTTAACCTCTTGTAAAGCCCCAAACCCTAAAATCTCAACTCTAAAACCCGAAAACCTAAACCCTAAACCCTAAATTCCCAAATATCCCTAAAGCCTAAGTTTAGCTAGGCGTCTAAAGTTAGAAGTATGGGCCCCTAATATGGACCCGTCGGAGTTCTAGGGACCCTTAAGAGTCTATATAGGGTATATAGTGGGTATTCGTGGATCCCAAGGTTAAGGGCGGGTTTAGGGTTTAGGGTTTTGGGTTTAGGGTTAAGGGTTTAGGGTTTAGGATTCAGGGTTTAAAGTTTAGGGGCTTGCAGGACAGGCTTCCACCAGCAGCTCGGGCCTGTCCTGGCGACCTGGTGTTCCCCCAGCAGCAGAATGATCGGATTTTGGACATCCAATGGGGTTGAGGGTTTTATGGGTTTTTAGGGTTTTTTGGAGTTTAGGGTTTAGACTAAACCCTAAACCCTAAACCCTAAACCGATATCACTAAACCGTTTAGTGATATCGGATTTTAGAAGTCCAGGGTGTTGGTAGTTTCCGGGCTTCAAGGGTTTCAGGATGTTGTGGGTTATCGGGCCATGATTCTTGAGGGCTTTAGGATTTTTCTGGTTTAGGATTCTACTGTTTTTTGGGTTTGTTAAGGGGTTAGGATTACGGGTTTAGGTTTTGGGGTCTGGTGGCTTGACAAGGACTCCAGGGTTTCAGGGCTCTGTGTAGGTGGGTTTCTTTGTAGTTTTCTCTCTTGAGGGTTTCTTATTTGGGAGCCTGCAAGAACTTTATGTTGAGGTTCACGGGGGTAGGGTTGTAAGTCTCCTTTAATCAGGGTTAGGGGGTTTAGGATGGGGGGGTTTTAGGGTTTTGCAGTTTGTGTGTGGCGGTTGTTTGGTTGAAGGTTCAATGCAAGTAAAGCAGCCCCGTCTGGGATCTGGCTTCAGGAATTACGGTCTGGGCCGTACCTAGACCTCCAAAAGCAGGTAAAATAATGGCCCAAATCCTATAACAGGATATTATTCCACATACTCTTGGGGTCCAGGTAGGGCATTTGCCGTGCATCGGACGTGTTTCAATAGGTGATTGTTTGGCTTCGGGCTTTCATGAGGACGAGCTTGGCCGCCACGCATATACATATATGTATGTGTATATATATATATATATATATGTATACACACACAGGTTTTAGGCTTAGCGGTTTAGGGCATTGGGGTGTAGGGTTACATTGTTTAGGGGTATACAGTGATGGAGCAACTCTGGCTAACTCAGAGGGTCCTGAGGACCTATATCGTAGGATGTAGGGTTTCTATAGTAGGAATTGCTGCTATGATCATAGCAATACCCAGGGGCTCCCAGGACCCTTTGGGAAAGGAATGGCTCCTCATGGTTTCTCAGCATATCCCGACAAAATATTAGGGGTCTGTCAAGATTCTGCTGAAGCAGTGTTGATGATATAAATCCTGCATTACCTTAAGGACCCTTAACTATGGGAACGATGGTACATTCTTATTATTGGTAATGCAGGATTTATACCATTAGCCGAAGTAATAGATGTTGCAGAGCCTAGGTTTTTCTGCCGGAGCAGCTGGCCGAGGACGAGGCTGCAATCCCATTCGCGAGCTTCTGCACGTGTCGCATGTTCCTTTGGGAAGACTTTAGGGTTTAGGGTTTAGGGTTTAAGGGGTTTAGGGTTTATAGGGCTTGCCTGCAGTTTTGAAGCAAAGCTCGCCACGACGTCTGAGACATTCGACACTGAAGCTTCTGTTCTATAACCCTCACACCCCATGCAAATCTCAGCTTCGTCCCGGAAGGCTACGCGCTCCGACCTGTTTCAGAGGCCTTGGCCTCTGCTTGAGTGTCCCTTTTCCACTGGTCCTGTAAGCACTGAAACCTTGTAGGATTTTTTCTGTGAGTTTGGAGTTGCTGTAGGGCTACTTCATCACCTAGTAATTACTCACTGACGAAAATTCTCTTCCTTACAACCCTGAGGCCAAGAATCTAATGGCTTGGCATTTAGACCCACAGAATGATAAACCCGACGCTAGACCCAAAGCCCCCAAACTCTCAAACCCCAAACAGTCCCTAAGGCTCCATGCACCCATATAGTATATACTTAGGCGTTTACGTACCTATATAGGTAGGCGTTTAAGGCCCAAGTATATACTACATGGGTTCATGGAGCCTTCGGGAATGACCTGTAAGCCGGCAAAGCTTTTAGCCTCACCTTCAGCTGAAGTACTTGTTCAACAAGTTTTGGGGGGACAAAACCTAATGCTATAGACTATTTTTGTAGTTGCAAGTAACTCGAAACCTTTGCGAATCGCTGATACATTCTCTAACAAAACAAATATATCAAAGCTTTAACTTAAACCCCAGACGCTATCCGTGAACCCTCAACTCTGCACCCCACCCTCAAACCCTAAACTCTACAAACCTCAAGCAGGAAACCCAACATAAGTTCTTTCAGCCCTAACCTGAATGGTTGCTTTTCGATATGGGGGTTTCCGAAAACAGTGAACCCTAGTATAGTACCCTAAATAGTAGGATCCTTATACGGAACCTTAAACTAAGGTACCCAAACTCCCATATCGGCTCTGGGTCATGAGGGTTTAGGGTTTACCTTGAGGCTCATACCCTACACCGTTTTTTAGGGCGCCTACTTTTTAAGAGAACAGATCCTAACCACAAGACTAGGTATCCTAAAAAAGGGGGTCGGGGATGAGCCTCTAGGTAGGGGATCGAACGCTGCAAGAGACAATACGCCACACTCTCCGTCCAAGTGCTGATGTCGTATGGTTCGACCTTGGAAGGTTTCCTGTATCGGTACCCAGAGACTCCAATATCCCTAAATTTAGGAATATACCTTAAATTGTGGTAGGATCCCTAATATGATTTAAGGTATATTCCTTAATTAAGGCATGTTGGAGTCTATCGGTACTTGAAGGCCACACTAGATTCATAGATACGGGCTTCAGAGCTTCGCAGGGCCCCTCAAAATACCTCTCATAGAGATCCCTTATAGTAGCCCCTGTAGACCCCTTTAAAGGAACCCTATTCTAATTACTAAGCCAAAGAGAGACAGGGAGACAGAGTAGAGAGAGAGAGCCTGCGACCCCGAAAATCCTAAGCCCCGAAACACCAACACCTTGTAGAACTTGGAGGTTCATGGGTAGCTATAGGTAGGGTTCATAGGGGTCCTTTAAAGGGATCTATAGGGATTCGAGAAGGGTATATGGGTTAGGGTTCATGGGTAGTTATAAGTAGAGCTAAGTAGGGTTATAAGTAGGGTAACTATACTCATAATCCGTATTATGGGACTTCTAATTACTATCCCTACTTATAACTACCCCTGAACCTCCAAGAACGGTCTGGGCTCTGGTATCGTTGATGGAGACTCCGCCACACATGAAGCTGACGCCCAGCAGCGGAACATATATGAAGTTGCAAAGCTCAGAGGCCCGCAGCACAGCCTAAACCCTGAAGCCGGGAACCCTTTAGCCGCAAGCCCTAGGGTTCTTCAAGGATCATGGGACTTAGTAACTAAGGTCACTATTAGGGTAACTATACTTATAACTGCTGTTGACTCGCCAGTCATCTAGGGATTCTTGCAAGAGCTGGTTTATGGCACCGAGGTCAGTATTACAATGCTCCCAGTTTTCCCTTTGTGGAGGCTCTGAAGACAGATCGGGGCTATACCACTACTGGTCCGTCAAGCTCTCTCCCCCCGTGCCTTTCAGAGCCAAAACCCTCAAGCCCCAAATCCTAAAAAGCCCTGAGCCCTCAAGTATGGCCTTAAATTAAACTCTCTTGCAGGCTTTCTCAGACCGAGGGTACCGTGTCATGCGGCGTCCGAGTGTCTTCATGAAGGCTCGACAAGTATCCACGCGGTTTAGGCCTTTCAGTTGTGGCCCAACCCTAAACTAGGCCCTAAACCCCAAACCTTACTACCCTAAGCCCTAAAGAGGGGTCGAGAGTATACCCGAAGTCTTTTTCGCCCGGGCTTGTTGGCTGAGTCTCTGCAGGACACCAAGGTCAAAGGATGTGGTGAAGTTCTTGCACGGACAGGCTGCAGTGTATATGAAAGACTTGAGTGTAGGCTTCCCCTAAGGTACGACCAACCCTGCGGGGGTTGGTCAAGGGAGAACCAGAAGCCCCCACAGCACCGGCATGCGTATAAAATGACATTGGTCCTTATTGAACATAGTCAGGCCCCTATATTATGCGTGTCAAGGTTTTCTAGTTTTGCCAACCGGCTGTTCTACGCGCTAAGCCAAGCCCTAAACCCGAAACCCTGAATCCCAGCACGTTTGCCCCTTGAACCCACAACCCCAAACCCGAAATAACTTGACCATGTCAGCCGCCTCTGTGACCTAACGAGCCCACCACTCGGAGCACCCGTCGAATCCAGCGATTTGAGAAGCCTTGCAACTCTGTGCTCGGGTTTAGGGCCTTGAGGGCTTTGGGTTTAGGGTTTAAGGTGAGGGCTCCTGAGCCCAAGATCCATATGATATGAGTCCTTGGAGCCTCTGGACAACAGGCAGTTCCATCACTCAGAGACACACACACACACACACCCGAAAATCACACACACACACACACAAAAAGAACACATGTGGCCTGAACCCTGCCTAGGCATACCTACGCCTCACAACCACCTCAGCCCAAGCCCCACAAAGCCCCACCAGGCAAAAGGTTGGCGGCCCTCTCCGCTGAAGTGCTTCGTGAGCGGGCTTTGGGCGTATATGGCCCGTCTTTTGTAATGAGCTGTTGCTTTGTTTCTGTAAGGGGGCTTGTGCAGCTGAGGTAGGGTTTAGGGTTTAGTTGTCTTTTAAATGTTAGGGCTTCGGGCTTACTTGCCGGCTGAGAAAGTTTGCAAGTAGGTTAGCTGTACATCCGCATGTTTTGATTGATTTGGTTAAGTTCCCTGATCTACCGAGCTTCCTTGCCTCTCATTCAAGAAAACCGACACATGTCCAACCACTCCTTGTCATAGGGATGTAGAAATTTGATGGATAGTAATATGTCGGGTTTATAAGTCGCATGACTATAGTTATAGCCTACATGAGCGACTGATCAACAGCATGTGTAACTAATCATGAACCTCCAAGTATTATCAAAGGGGGAAAGGAGGGACCCTTGATGGGAACCCCTACCCTATAATGGGGCTATATAATGGGTATATAAGTATATAATGGCTATATATGGGTATATGCCTAGGGGTCCTTATTAGGGGTCCCTCCTTTTGCCCTTGAACTGTACGATCTGCCGCAGAACGCGGCCCTTTGATACACATGACCCTCCAAGTATTCGGCACCAAAACATCGACGCTTTTGGGTGTTGCTTCAGCAAGAAAGGCAAGTAAGGCCTATGTGGAGGTCGGAGTACCCAGACACCCTCAAGCCGTTTAGGGTTTACCTGTGGATCCAAGAACCTACCGTTTTAAGGGTCAGACCCTCTAATTAAGGGGTCATAACCTACTATTTTGCAGGTTTGGGGATACAGGTAGGCTTATGTAGGTCTGAAAACCGCGTCAGTGCTCCGATTGGAGGGCTTTAGCCAGCCAAAACTACAACCATTCAGAGGACAGTTCTTTCTATTTTGGGTACTTGGACGCTCTGGATAACAGTGGACGACCCGCCGCATATGTTTTTTACCTACAAGCCCGATTCAAGGGGCCAAACCCATAATATTGAACATCTCACCTAAGCCCTGTACCCGAAACCCTGAAACCTAAACCCTAAAACCCAAACCCTAAGCAATAAAGCCTAAACCCTTAAAACCTAAAGCCCAAACCCTAAACTCTTGGCCTCTCTAGTCGCATGGTGTGGGGCTTGCGAGTGTGGAGATGTCCTTCTTGCAGTTGGCCACGGCCGTGACTCATAGAATATAGGGCCCTTCGGAGCCACGGTTCAGGGTTTAGGGTTTAGGGTTTAGGGTTTTAGGGTTTAGGGTTTAGGGTTTAGGGTTTAGGGTTTAGGGTTTTAGGGTTTAGGGTTTAGGGTTCAGGGTTTTGGGTTTAGGGTTTTGGGTTTAGGGTTTAGGGTGGCTTTAGTAGTACATCTAAGAACGGGGCTTTCATAAAGAAAACAAACAGTTACTCCTCCAGGATAGCTGTTCCTGCCACCACAAAAAATTGCTCACGCTTGGCATTCATAGGAGGCCAAAAGGGTTTTTAGCCCATGGGGGTTTCGCAGGGGTTAGGGTTCCCATAATCGGGTTCATATTAAGGAATCCCTACCCCAAGAATCTTAAACCCCCCTTCTGGCCTCCCATCATACATGCAACGGCCACAGCCTCCCGTCCCATAGGGTTGAAAATTTACGAAGAAATCTCGGGCCTCGATGGTAACCAATCCCAGAAACGCTTGAACACTGAGTGTGTAGGGGTTCTTGGTTTCGAGGCCGCTTTAGCCTCATATTTCGCATATACCTTCTGATTCTGAGTCTACCCGAAAACTCCCGTGTGATGATAGGTCTCGATAAGAGTTTGATGCTCCAGTTCTGGAGTGTTTCGGAACATCGGTTTAGATTCGGTGTCGAAAGCTCTGGCTCCGAGGGTACGCATGAATCATTCGGTTGATGATATAAATCCTGCATTATCTTAAGGACCTTAAACTATGGGAATTATGGTATATTCCTTTTTTTGGGTAATGCAGGGTTTATATCATCAACCGGAATCTTTGGTCTGTCTGGTTTCAGAAACCCTAGAGCAACCCAGCGACGGAACCCAGCAGCAGTCTTTCGTGACTATCACTTATGTAAACTGAATACCCTAAGGCCCCAAAGTAGTTCCTTTTTGGGGGTTCATATATAGAATCCTATAAGGTAATCCCGAAAATGAACTACTATGGGGCCTATGGGTGAATATAGATATAAAGAAACATAGGCGTGCATGTACATAAATCAGAAAACAAGCAACTAGCATGTATGCCTCCCGTCCCATAGGGTTGAAAAATTACGAAGAATTCTCGGGCCTCGATGGTAACCAATCCCAGAAACGCTTGAACCCTGAGTGTGTAGGGGTTCTTGGTTTCGAGGCCGCTTTAGCCTCATATTCCGCATATACCTTCTGATTCTGAGTCTACCCGAAAACTCCCGTGTGATGATAGGTCTCGATAAGAGTTTGATGCTCCAGTTCTGGAGTGTTTCGGAACATCGGTTTAGATTCGGTGTCGAAAGCTTTGGCTCCGAGGGTACGCATGAATCATTCGGTTGATGATATAAATCCAGCATTATCTTAAGGACCTTAAACTATGGGAATTATGGTATATTCCTTTTTTGGGGTAATGCAGGGTTTATATCATCAACCGGAATCTTTGGTCTGTCTGGTTTCAGAAACCCTAGAGCAACCCAGCGACGGAACCCAGCAGCAGTCTTTCGTGACTATCACTCATGTAAACTGAATACCCTAAGGCCCCAAAGTAGTTCCTTTTTGGGGGTTCATATATAGAATCCTATAAGGTAATCCCGAAAATGAACTACCATGGGGCCTATGGGTGAATATAGATATAAAGAAACATAGGCGTGCATGTACGTAAATCAGAAAACAAGCAACTAGCATGTATGCATCTGTATCGTTCTATATCTATGGGTTTTGTCTGCATTTGCGTGTGCATGTATCTCGAAGCAGAGAGCCCTGGGTTGAAGAAGAGATTGTTTGGGCTCCCTGCTAGGATTCAGGATTTCGGCATGCTGGGACGTGGGTGAGCCGTGGGGTAGTCGATTTTCCGGCGCTGCTGCAATGCAGCAGCGCGCCGCCTGCCGCTGCCAAAATTGGGTGCAGATCTACCCCAGCATGGCAGTAAAGCTTTAACATCGTATCTTACAGCCCACCTATACGGAACCTAAACCCCAATCCCGAAATCCTATTACACCCAAAGTCCTAAACCCTACACCCTAAACCCAAGCCCAGACAAAAGCCGCGAGAGAGCCTAGCAATGATTATGTTTCGGATTACCGAGCTCGGCCTGTACCTAGCGGCTCATACCCTACCCCTTGTTAAGGATACCTGGTCTTATGGTTAGGATGTTATCTTAAAAGTAGACGCCCTAAACAAAGGGGTAGGGTATGAGACTCTAGGTAGAATGCCAACCCCGAAGCGAAGACATTCCTATCTAGCCTTGGCGTTCTTCTGGTTGGCTCTTTAGACTTTAACTTTTTGGGTTTCTGTATGGTTTATAACAAGGAGACTAAAAGTTTTAACGTTTAGGAGTTCAGAAGTCAGCCAAGTAGCGGTCATACAGGAACCCGATTAAGAATCCCTGGGTCGTCGTTGGACTTCTACATAGGAATTTCTACATATTTTTTTGGGAGTTGCATTTACAGGGTTCCTTATAATCAGGTTCCCAAACTCTAAAACCCTAAACCTTAATCCCATAACTGTGCCATTTCCAGCGGTGCTCAAGAGCTGGAAGTCGGGTGACGGCGAACTCATCAAGTCCAAAGGGTCCATCTACCCTATGTGGGTTAGGGTTTAGGGTTTAAGGGTTTAGGGGTTTAGGGTTTAGGGTAGTTCTCTAGATCAGGGTCCCCGTGTAGGTCCCCAGAATAGTACATCACCAATACCAAAAGGAGCCTAAAAGGGTGACCGTCACTTTAGAGAACTGCCTGCACGGTGTTTATTTATGTCTTACATTGTCTATCATAAGCCTTATAGGAAACTCCAGAAAGTTGGAATATGGTTTCATGGTAGGATACCCTATAATTTACCACAGAAGGGTTAGGATAATCATATTCCAACTTTCTGGCTTTTGCCTTAGCAAAGTGAGAGGGAAGCAAGAGCTTCATAAAGAACCCTGCAAGAGGTAATGTAGGGCTTCTCGAAAACATGCCAGTAGGATTCCTTTAAGGTTCGTGACATAACGAAAATGTGTCACCATGGCTTGAAATCCCTACGTACTCGAAGTCGTGAGACTGCGAAGCTGCACAGTTTGGACATACCATTTCCGCACCTTGTAAGGGTTCTTTAATCGCCACATTCCCCTTACAAGCCTTAAACCCAAGCTCAAAATCACCTTAATCACACAGGGAACTAACAGCCTGAAACCGCACTCCAACTTCCGTCCATTGCACACCAAATACCCAGTATGAAGGATCTCAAGGGGTATCTTGAAAGTCTTGACAAAGGCAGGAACCCTCATAGAAGCCTACTTACTACATGATCTACAAAACAAGGGTTCTAGACCCCAAACCTCAACCCCATACTTAGAGAAGACATACGACCATTCTGGGAATCCGATGTATCCTTGAAATACAGTTTATGGGGCACCCGGGCAAATCTTGGTAAACCTTGGTTGTATTCTTGAAGACCTTGAAATGGTAACTCAGAAAATGAGCAGGTGCCGATGCCAAGAAGGTCATGAAGATTCAAGGCGCACGCTTTTGGGGTTTAGGATATCCGATTTAGGGTTATGGGGTTCCGAGTTCTGGTTTAGGGCGGGGTTTAGAGTTTTAGGTTTCAGGTTCATTAGCCTGGAGCATGTCAGAAAAGATGTTGAAGGGTCTCTTCTGATTTTTCGGGCCTTATGTGCTAGTCATAGGGGCCTAAAGAATAATGAACCCTATTCTGACTACTAAGGCCCCTATACTAGAGGCTCATACCCTACACCTTTTTTAGGGCGCCTACTTTTTAAGATGACAAATCCTAACCATGAAACTAGAGATATCCTAAAAAGGGGTAGGGTATGAGCCTCTAGGAACCCTAAACCCTAAACCCTAAACCCTACTATTGCTTATTTAGCGAGCTAGAGGCTTCGTGGAGCGCATCATGACTGAACCTTCTCCTCGGCTTCTGGCTGCAGATTACCTAGCGGCTCATACCCAACCCCTTTTTTAGGATACCTAGTTTAGTTTTGTTTTTCCTTTTTGGGGGCTGATATTTAGAATCTTATGAAGTAATCTCAAAAAGGAACTACTGTAGTCACCAGTGTAGTTCCTTTTTTTGGTTAACCAGTTTATGGTTAGGATCCTATAATGGAGATTCTGGTTAACCAAGAAAGGAACTACAATGGAGACTATAGGTATGTCTGCTATCAAAGACTGAGCTGCAGAGCGGCATCCTTCTTTACTTTTAGCTACCGGCATACGG
This sequence comes from Symbiodinium sp. CCMP2592, assembly GCA_905221615.1. Classification (NCBI taxonomy): domain Eukaryota; class Dinophyceae; order Suessiales; family Symbiodiniaceae; genus Symbiodinium; species Symbiodinium sp. CCMP2592. The sequence continues at coordinate 415,299 of CAJNDT010005446.1, read as the reverse complement.
GAAATGGGGTGGTCTAGTTAAGGTAAACCTGGGAATGTGTACCCATAAGCTCCATAGTAGTTCCTTTTTGGGAATACCTCATAGGATTCTAAACATGAAGCCCAAAAAGGAACTACTATGGAGCCTCTGGGTAGGGCAGTGCCTATGGTTGAAATTTATTGGGCGTACAAGCATCGGTCCTCCCGCTGTGCCCGTGCAGGTCAGGTAGACTGCGGTTTGGGGTTTACCCAGAGGCCCCAAAGTAGTTCCTTTTGGGGGTTCATATATAGAATCCTAATAGGTAATCACAAAAAGGAACTACTTTGGGGCCTATGGGTAGTTAGGGGTTTAGGGTTTACGGATTTAGGGTTTCTTAGACTATTCGAGCTCAGGGATGGGGGTTGATCTTCCAGGGGCCGACGTGTTTCTGTGCTGCCACTTGAACTACGGTTGATAATATAAATCCTGCATTACCTTAAGGACCCTAAACTATGGGAATTATGGTATATTCCTTGTTATGGGTAATGCAGGATTTATATCATCAACCTCAGCATCCGGAATATCTCTGCAACTCTATGCTAGTGCTGCAAGCCAAGTGCTTTGCAACCCTAAGCCCAATGGCCCAAGGTTGCGAATCGGGGTCGATCCAAAACATGGTGTGATTCTGATTGCGGGTCGTATTCGGTAAACTCAGTTTAGGGAGCATTCCCTGCTCAAGGTACATACAGTCATCGAATCAAGGTCATAAAACCTAAACCTGAAGCTTTCAAAAACTGAACGCCCTCTTCTGACCAGCCCAAGGTTTGGGGTCCCTGAATAGGGCTTCCCCCATCATTAGAACCTTTGCAAACACCTGATCCGGCAACGCCAAACCCTAAACGCCGCACCTGGAGATCGAGGGTTTCTGTATAGGGCTTTAGGATTCAGGGCTTTAGGGTTTAGGATTTAGGATTATTATGGTTTCTCATCACCAACAGTCTTCCTTAAGGCTCCTTTTGGATTCAGACTACCAGAACCCTATTGAAATCATGAAGGCCCTAGATTGGGACTCTTGCCGTTCTGCAGGCGAGGATGTGTCGCCGCTGCAGTGGGCGCAGAAGTCCGCCTGCTTAGCAAAAGTCTTATCGAGGGTCGGGTCTTTAGATGTAGATATGTACCTACTATGTCATACTACGTGTATACATCTAATTCATATACTTATGTACTTATATACTTATATATATATACATACACACACATGATCTGAACAAATTCACATGTAGATCCCTGTGGAAGTATGAGGATTTGAAGTATCCCGTTGTTCCTTTAATAATACTGATAAGAACAGTAAAACTATATCAATAAACATACCTAAACTAATAAGAAGACAAAAGCAAAATAATTAAATATACATATATATATATATATATATCCAGGTGTGTATATATTGTTTCCGTATATGGAAGCATAGACAGAAGAAGTCCTGGGATAAGGATTCCCTTGGTCTCTTCACTTACTTGCCTTTGAGCTTTTGCGAAGTCAGTGCTACATGCCTGCGGCTGTGGCAGCCTGCAACCTACACCCTAAATGCTGAGCGTTAAACCTAACAAATCCTGAACCCTGCTCTTCAAACCTAACCCCTAAACGATCCTTAAACGCTTAAAACTTCAGCCCCTGTTCTGCAGTCCTGAGCGAGCTGCGGAACTGGGAACGATTGGGAACGGAGATCAACTGGCACCTTTTAGTCCAAAATCGAACGGCACAACTCGCGGCGTCCCGCAAAGTCCTCACCGAGATCCAGTGGGTGAAAGCCCAGAAAAGTCCTGGGTACTGCTATGCGCCGTGGGGGCTACTGCCCCAAATCATAATAGTAATTCCTAATATAGAAACCCCAAATTCTACCATAAAGGTACTTTGAACCCTTTGGGAAGGCACGGACAACGTTTTTCGCCACACCTTCAGCACAGCAGCGCGGGGCAGATCTGTTGCGCTGCACCGTGTGAAATTACGGACTGCCAATATTATGGCTAGCCTGCCTGCCAGAAGCCATTTAACGACCTGGACAGAGACAGAGAGAGAGAGAGAGAGAGAGAGAACAAGTTCTGATTCAGTTTCAGGGCAGACAAATTAGATGCCCATCCTTAACAGACCTTTCGTGATTCCTGTCACGGACATGAATCTGAACCCAAGTACCTCATTTCTCGGCACCTGGATGCGTAGGGCATGAAGTTTTGACTTTAGACTTGCTAGCGGCAAGCCGCCGTAAACCCCACGGAAGCTCGCTCCGCAGGGATCCAACACACAAGGCCCCATGCTTACATAACATACGCTGAAAGCCTGACTTAAACCTGTCATTATGTGTGTGTATGTATATATAGGTATACATAATATATATATATATATATATATATATATATATATATATAAGTTTCGCTTTTTGGCTTTCGTGGCGTTGAATCCATGTTGGATGCAGCCTATTGCAAATTGATGAAGAAGTGAGACAAGAGAGGTGCTCTTCAATGTCAGGAATGTTGGAATACACATCGGACCTTCCAAACCTACATGAGAAGGTTGAGTGTCGCGGGATGGCATCCAATCCAGGACAAAATACGGAAGGCGCTCTGAGAAAAGCCGGGTGTCCCTTGCACCACAGACGAACGGTGGATGATATACATCCTGCATTACCTTAAGGACCCTAAACTATGGGAATTATGGTATATCCCTCATTATGGGTAATGCAGGATTTATATCATCAACCGAAGGACTCCACAGACAATATCCGAGAAGAGTCGGAGTCGGAAGAGAGAAGGCTCAAGCTGACGATAGGAAGCAAGAGGAGTAGGGGTGTGTCAAGCTCGAAAGTATGTATATATATATACACATATATAGATATATAGATGATATGTCTTTTGAACATGCAGGTATGGCGATCCCATGACCGCTGACCGCTTGCGGAAAGCTATATCCCGCGCCGCGGAGGACAGCTTTAGGGTTTGGGTCAGGGTTCCGGAGTTAGGGTTTCTGGTTTAGGATGTAGGGTTTAGGGTTTAAGGGTGGTTAAACCCCAGAACACCAAAAACGCCAACTCTAAGCCCATGTAGCCCTCGAGGGGTGACGGACTTTGATGTGGGCTTCAGGGCTCAGGATGAACCGGTTCTGCAACATTCAGCAAAGGCCGAACCACGGAACCTAGAGCGATGGGGCACAAAATAACAGTGTAAAGGCACCTTAACGATTAGAATAGGGTTTTGGAGCCCATGTTACTATAGTTATGACAAGGAACCCCCAAAACAGTATTGGTAGTTACTCAGGCCCCTATATTACAGTGCGACCAACAGGCTTCCTCAAGCCTGAACCCTGCTCCGTGAACCCCACTTGGAGGTTATAACCCATATTAGAGGACTTATAACCCTACTTATAACTACCCTAAACCCTGATCCTTATAAGCCCTATAGAACCCTGAAAGGAACCCGTAAAGGAATCCCTATAACCCTACTTATAACTACCAAATGAACCTCCAAGTGCGCAGTAAACCCTGAGAGTCCTACGCCCTAAACCCTGAATGCTACACCCATGCGGTACAGCGGTGGCTTGAGTCCCAAACACTTCGGGGTGCATGGATCCTACACCAGCAAACCTTTGTATGTGTGTGACATACATAAATATATATATATATATATGTACGAACAACTATATATATTTATATATATATATATATATTTATATATATTTATATATATATATATATATATATTTATATATATATATATATATATACATATGTGTATATATATATATATATATACATGTATATATACATATATATTTATTTATTTGTTTAACATACATATTTACGTACTAATCCGTGGTCCACTGAACCCGCATACTTCGAAGTATCGCCTTGTGGGCATGTGGAATCTTACCATGAGCACGCCTTGGACGGCTTTGCCATCCTACTACAGCCGAAATACTTTCATTCACGACCGATTTGCTTCTATCAAGGATACTTTTAGTGTCCTGAGTCCTGTATACATGCCTAACACTAAACCCTGAACACGGAACCCGAGACCCAGCTGACTGGAGTCATGACAAGCCCCAAAAAAGAAAAGGAAAGCAGGTCCCCTGCACAAGAGTTGAACGATGCCCTGGCTGTGCTACCCGAAGATGAAGCTACGACTCTGGCAATGAAACTCCAGAGAACGGTGGCCCCATATAGAGCAGCCATCGAAAATTGGGGTGACATCCTGGCAGTCCTTGTGGCACATACTGGGCGGAAGGGGGCAATCCACTGTGGAGACCGCTTGGTTGAGCAGGAGCAGTGGGTGAGAACATGGTTCAACAGACTAGTGAAATCGAAAGTGGAAAACAGCAACAATGCAGGTGAAAGGGCCTCATCGTCACACCAGGCCGCTCCTATGTTGCTGGAAACCACCCCGGGAGAAGAACCACTTGAAGACCAAGAGGAACGACTGCTCGAAACCCAAAAGGAGGCGGACGAAGAGCTCTATGCATGGCACCAGAGGGAGCTGGCGCAGGAGGCACAACGTGCAGACAGAGCAGCACTTCAGGCACACTTGGGTTGGAGCGAGAGGCCGCCGTCTAAGCGTGTCAGAGTCACGGTCGAGATGAAAACAAGGACGGGGAGCAGATATTCAGAAATGGAGATTGCCGAAGGTGACCACATCAACATCCAGCTCGGGGTCAGTGTGGTGGACCATGGCAGAGAGTTCCTCCACCGAGGGAGACCAACGGACCCAACCACGGCGATGGAGGACCTGCGGAAGGAAGAAGACAGAATTGCTGCAGGACGACCAGAAACCCGCCCCTCTGAACCAGGGGTCATGTTCTCCACGAACAGCGCGGACATCAAACCGTGGTATGATGCGTGGAGGGCGGGGAGAATATCGTTCCAGGAACTGGTCAGCAAAACCAACAGGGAGATCGCTGGCTTCATCGTGGAGGCCTCGGAGGTTGCGGACCTGGACCTGGACACGGCGCCAGATGTGTCAACGGAGTATAGAGAGGCTTGGCAGAAAGGCCGTCCAGTCGGCGAGCTCCTGTCACTCCGGAGTTGCCAGCAGGACTTTGAAAGATGGAGCACGGGCGACCTCATGGAAGCAGATGTTGTTGACAAGTGGGGCGGAGATGTACTGAGGACCTTCCGAGCCTGGGCGGCCCTAGGACGGTCAGTTGAAACAAGTGCGGATCCAGCTCACCATGGTCCAGACAAAGACGGTGCAGGACACACACTACCAGATGAAGAGGAAACCTTACCATACAACATGAGTGAGGTGGAGGAACGTGAGAGCCGACGCCGTGTCCAGCATAGAAGACGAGGGCGGCAGCGTGTAGGAACCTCAAGCGAGGCAAGCTAAATGTGTATCATGTGAGCTGCCAAAAATTGGCCAATCTGCTGAGAGTGAAGTGGCACCTTATTCGGTATGAATGCTATATATAAATGCGTCTTGTGTCCACGTTTACTCGGGGAGTGATGGCCGGATGCATGTTGCTCACTGTAGAGAATCATCCGGTGAGCTGTGAAACAACTGCGATGTTGGCATAATCATCCTGCTTGCTTCAACGTGCAGATCTATATCTTTGTTCATTGCATCTTGAGCCGACAGCAGTGATCATGCTGATTGCACGATCTGACCTTAGGCAGCTCCGCAGACTGGATGGTTGTTTGTTTGGTTCTTGTTTGGTAATCGTGAAGCGGAGTAATTTTATAACCTTATGTTTGCTGCTGCACAGCTGATTGTGTGATCTACCGAGTGCCATGTTGAGTGCGCTCCATGGACTTGGGCAGTGCCACAGAACAATGGTTAAGTGTTATCCTGTTTGATAGTGTAGTTTGGTTGTTTCCTTCTGTTGAATGTGGCAAACTGCTGGGAATAGGGGAGGCCTTTGCAAAGGTGCTAGTATGGGGTTGCATTGTGGTTAGGGTGGTGAATCTCCCATTACTGAATTGGCCTCCCCGTTCAACCCCTCCACCAACCTGGTGTTCTTGCTAACCTTCGGGACAGGGAGAAAAGAGGGTTTAAACAAAAAAAAAAAAAGAACCCGAGACCCAAGCCCACTTTTTCACCTTTATCAGCCCTCAGAGGCCTTTAGGAACTTCAGAACGCCCCCCAGATATTTGGAGATTCATGGTTAGTTACAAGTGGGGTTGTATGTATGATAATAACTATGGCTACTTCTGCCCATTTGGGGGCCTCATATCCTCGCGTATTACGACTCATGAACCTCCAAGTACTGTCCTTTCCCCTGGAGGAGCCGCCCTTAATCATCCTGCCAGATGTGGATGCACGGGTGGAGGCGAGTGCAGGGTTAAGACAGTATATATATATATATATATGGAAATGGTCATGGCCCCTACATTATTAATCTCGTCAATGGGGCAGTGTTTGTGGTTTAGGCTTTAGGCTTATGCAGGGCTCTGAAAACTTCGTAAGGATCGCGCCTACATTCTCGGGTTTGGGGTTTGGCCGAAATCTCTAACTTACTCTGAAGGTCTTGGGCTTCGCTGAGGTAGCATTCATGCCACAGTCGTCAGCTACTTCTTGGGGTCTGCGCCATCAGCTGCGCCTGGAGAACCCCTCGTTTTTACTTGGAGGTTCAGGGGTAGTTATAAGTAGGGATATAAGTCCCTAATATCATGGGTTTTAAGTATATATAGGTACCATACTTATAACCCTACTTATAACTTATTACCCATGAACCTCCAAGTAAGTTACCCCTCAACCTATTTTGGTTCAGCGTTTCGGTTTGGGGGCTCATGCGTAATACAGCTTGGAATTCGACTCCTCCTGCGCTGGAAAAAGTGCGTCCCAGCTGTGAGTGCTATGCAGTTGGGAAGTACCATCCTGCACCTTTATGGGCTCCTCTAAGGGCTCCTTCAAGGGTTCCTTTAAGCGCTCCTTTAAGGGTTCCTTTATAGGGCTCCTGTAAGGGTTCCTTTATAGAGTTTAAGGGTGGTCTGCTTGTTGGCCTGTGGTCCTTCTCACGCGCCACAGTGCTGCAAAAGTAGCAATTGTGCCAAGCTCTAAATGAGAAAGCTTGAACCCCAAACCCTAAAAGCTTAAACCCGAAACCCTAACCCTGAAAGCCCTATATTCCCTGTAAGCCCCCAAACCCTGAACCCTAAGTCCCGAACCCGAAACCCTAAACCAAATCCCGGGAGGATCCAAAAAGTAGATCCCTTAATGGGGGTTCCTATAAAGTACCCTTAGTGGTATAGGGCCCCAAAATAGGGGATCTACTTTCCAGATCCTCCCAAGCCGGCTGCGCAGTTTAAACCCCCAAGCCTCAAACTCTAAACCCTAAACCCATAAACCCCCAAACTCTAAACCCTAAACCCCTAAACCCTTGAACGATAAATCCCGAACCGGAAACCTTAAACCAAATCCCAAGCCGGATGCGCAGTCGACCACCAAGAAGCTCCCGGTCGCAATCCTCTTTCCGGGTTGTGCTCTCAGGAAGCCTCAAGGAAGGTTTAGGGCGGTCTAGGGGGCTTAGGGTTTAGGGTAGGGGTTTAGGGTTTTATGAGGCTTAGGGTTTAGGGTTTAGGGCGGTCTAGGGGTCTAGGGGCTTAGGTCCTTTAAGGGGTTCCTTTTAGGGCTCCTTTAAGGGATCTTGGTCGTGCTCTCCGGAAGATAAGGTTCCTTTGTTATAGTTGGGTAACATCTTACATTTTTATGGGTACTTATATAAACCCAATAAGGAATAAACATGTAGATTTTCAATCCTATCCCAACCATGAACTAGGTTTAGGGCGGTCTAGGGGCTTAGGGTTTATGGGGCTTCGTGTTTGGGCTAGGGGTTTAGGGTAGGGGTTTAAGGTTTATGGGGCTTAGGGTTCCTTTTAAGGGGTTCCCTTTAAGGGCTTTTTTAAGGGATCTACAGGGATCTTGGGTTATGGGGGTTTACGGGTTATAGGGGTTTAGGGCTCATGGGGCTTAGGGATTTCGGAAATTCAGAATGTATAGGGCTTATGGAGTTGATGGGTTTATGGGTTGCTGGGCTTGATGGGCTTATTTGGTTTAAGGGTTAATCAGCCTAATGGTTTATGGATTTACGGGTTCAGGGTTTTAATGGGCTTAGGGGTGTATGGGTTTGCAGGTTCAGGGTTTAACATTATCAATGGGCTTAAGGGTGTATGTGTTTGCAGGTTCAGGGTTTTAGAGGCATTAATGCGCCTAAGGGTGTCTGGGTTTGCGGGTTCAGGGTTTACGGCTTCTTTTTGGAGTGAGGATTTACGGGTTTGGGGTTTATAGCGGAGCAGATATGCCGTGCCCGAACCAGTCGCCGAGGACGGAGCTTATGTGATTCTCTGGTTGTATCCTCTTGCCTTCCAAAGCGACATTTTTCCTCACCAGCTGGAGGACACAGAGGAACTCAGCACGCTCGGCTTAAAGCACCGCCTTTCAAGTAGAGTTTGCGGTGCAATGCATACAACGCTGGTCCCAGTCAATGATGCGAAGCTGACGAAGTGTGCATTTCACGGGGTAGGGCTTTATAAGGAGCTTTAAGGCACCCTAAACCCTAAACTTGAGTTTCAGAGTCTGCTATAGAGTGGCCCTATACATAGCACCTCAAGACAAGACCCTTCCAACCGCAACTTTCTCTCGAAACCCTTTACTAAACACCTAAACTTTAAACCTGAAACTGAAACTCCTTAATCCCTAAAGCCCTAAGCCTTGAACCCTTAACCAAGCTTGAGAAACATGTGCTTAGGATTTAGGGTAACCATTTGGGGCTGTCTGGAAGCCTGCCGTTGCTTTTTCCACGAGGCCAGGGGTCTCAATACGTAAAGATGCTGGCGGAGGTCGACGGTGTGCACAGGGTTTCCGACTGCAGGTTTATGGGCTTAGGGATAGTGTGGGAACCTGATTAAGAAACCCTGGCCTTATAACCTCAAAATAGTAGGGTTCATACAAGGAACCCAAATAAAGGCCCAAGGTTTCTTAATCAGGTTCCTACATTAGTGTTCAGGGAGTTTGAGTTTCAAGGGTTTAGTCTTTGGGGCTAGGGTTTTCCCGTGGATTTGGTCTGAAGATTTTCGAACGAGTGTTGAACTTTGGAGTTTGCGGTTTTGTGCTTGGGCTTTCTGCACGTTCGTTGCCTTCGTTTGGGTTGACTTGTTTCTTCTAGCTTTTGTCGCAATCCTAAATCCCTTCAAGATCTTTGGGTGGTGGTTCAGGGTTCAGGGGTTATGTGACAGGGTATATGAGTCTTATAGCAAGGTTCAGGGTTTAAGTGTTCTTGCTACCCTACTGAGCCCCATGCCCTAAAGCCTGAATCGTGTGATAGAGAGACTACCGTCTGAGATCCTTGAATTCATCGGCAAGAAACATTTTCGGCCCTAGAATCCAACAGCGGTGAAGTCTTGCCTGGTACTCGCTAGCCCTTTTTAATGGTTTTTGGCGGTACTCCAAAACGGGCTCGAGTTTGAGCCCTTACCTTGCAGACCCATCGACCTGAAAACCATGTCCGAATTGTCAGATGTCACGTCCTTACACGCCCTTGCTTCGCTTTCAGGAATTATGGTTCCCACAAGCTGAGGGTCTATATGACTTCGATATGGGAGATGATATGCCCCAAACCATAGACAAGGTAGGGTTTCATGTTGGGCTTCTGTGGCTTTCACTGGGAAGCTTCCTACCAAATGGGCCCTCATGCCATCGGGACTCCCACAGTCTCACGGCCGTCGCAACAGTGACACAGCGAGAGTAGCCGATGTGGACATCCCAGAGAAGCTTTAACTTTGCTACTACAGGGGCCTAAATAATTGCCAATACTAGTTTGTGTGTTCCGTCTTACAATTTAAATACATGGGGCCCCCAAACCCTATTCTAACTATTAAGGCCCCTACATTGTTACATTATCCACCTTCTGTTGCAGACTTTGGCTCCTTCAATGTCCTCGGTTTAGGGTCCTTGCAGTCCTAGCATCGAGTGCACTGAACAACACAGCCGAGAGTATGGGCAGGGGTATATGCTCCGAGAGAGGGTTGAGAGCCGACAACTCTAATCTAGTAGGGATCCAATCCGTGAGCGACAGGATACTGGAGTTTCTGGTGCCGAAATTCAAAATGGTCTGAGATACAACGGTTCAGGATCTAGGGCTTGAGATAGCCCAAAGGGTCTAAAGTACCTTTATAGTAGAATGTAGGGTTTCTATATTGGGGATTATTATTATGATTTGGGGAAGTATCCCCCATAACAGTACATAGGACCCTTTGGATAATACTGGGTTTAGGACGGAAGGCCGGGGAGGGTCGCCAGAGTCCCCACCGATGCCGTTGCCGCTTTCGGCGGCCGCTGTTACCGACAGCATGGGCGAGGCATCAGGGGTCTAGGGTTTAGGGTTTAGGGTTTTGGGGTTTGGGGTTTTAGGGTTTTAGGGTTAAGGGTTTTAGGGTTTTAGGGTTTAGGGTTTTAGGGTTTAGGGTTTAAGGTTTAGGATCCCTTTGAGTGTTTCTGGAATTTCATGTCTTGCTCTTCTAATACCAAGAGAGCGAGCGTTTGAAGCTGTTATTAGTATGGGCCGTATGGGGGTTTCCGAAAAGAGGGGACCTTCATTTTGTACCCTTAATTAATTTGTGGGATCCTTATTATAAGGACACCACAATAAGGTACCCCTATCTTCGGAAACCTTCGTCTAGTTGTGATGGTTTGAAGGGCGCTTAAGTCCTTGAATGCTCAAGGCTCCAGGACACAAAGAATGGCTGGGATCATCGACTTCGGACTTTACAGAGTGTTCTTTTTTTTGTTTTTTGGGCGGGCGTTCCCTAAACCCTACCAGCTACACCCTTAACGATAAGTGGTTTTGGAGGAGTTCGGGTCTTGGGCTTCAGGCGGTGGAGGTGTCTTACAGCCGGAGATCGTTTTTTGAAGACTATCCTCCTATAAGGATCCTTCCTTGACATGTCATAGCCCAAAGGGTCCAAAGTACTTTTATAGTAGAATGTCGGGTTTCTAGATTAGGAATTACTATTATGATGTGGGGAAGTAGCCCCCCATAACAGTACCTAGGACCCTTTGGGTAGGAGAACAACACCTTGACCGCGAAGCCGTAAAGACCTGAATCCTCAAACGCAAAGCTCTACAGCTTTAAACCCCAAAACGATCCTAGTCCTGAAAGCCCTAAACCCTAACCCCCTGAACCCTAAACCCTAAAATTTGAGGACCTCAAGGCCTAGAGTCTTTGCCCCAAGCGTCTCAAGTCCCAAACCCTGCAGCCTAAAGCTCTACCGTCGAGAAGCCTCTGGCTATCTCAATGAGTTCCGGATTATTTAATATCAATGACCTGGACTAAACCCCTAAACCCCAAACCCGAAACATACTGTTGATGTTATAAATCCTGCATTACCTTAAGGAACCTAGACTATGGGAATTATGGTATATTCCCTATATTCTGGGTAATGCAGGGCTTTTATCATCAATCGTAGGGAGTGTGGCTTGTGTGCGCGCTTGGCTTGGCTTCTCGGCTTCCCTGGCTTCTTGGCTTCTGGCTTCTTGGCTTTTCGGCTTCTTGGCTTTTTTCTTCGGCATAGAGAGCCTCATAAATCAGTCTTTAAGTCACCTAAGCCGAGCCGAGGCGAATTTAGGTCAGTAAAGCGGGATAGGGGTTAAAAAAAAATTAAATAAGGATCAAAAAAAATTAAATAAGGATAGAAAAAAATTAAACGGGTATCCGCGAAAGGAAGGGGAAAAAGGAACGAAAGACAGAGAGAGAGAGAGAGAGAGAAGGAAAGAAAGAAAGAACGAAAGAAAGAAAGGAAGAAAGAAAGCAAGGAAGGAAGAAAGAAAGAAAGAACGAAATAAAGAAAGAAATAAAGAAACAACGAAAGAAAGAAAGAACAACAACGAAAGAAAGAAAGAAAGCCATGCAAGAAACAGAGAAATAAGTAAATAAAGAAAGCTATAAGTAAAGAAAGAAAACAAAAATAGAGAACTAAGTAAAGAAAGAAAGCTACAAGGAAAGAAAAAAGAAAACACAAGGAAAGAACCAAAGAGAGTTGACAACTTAGAGAAATACCACGGAATCCGTAGGAAAATCGTGTTTTCCCCAGGAAAACCAAGCAAATCCTTAGGAAACGAAAGAAAATCCCTAGGAAAGCAGTGTTTTCCCTTGGAAAAATTCAAGAATTGCTGTATCTAAAAAGCAAGAAAGAAAGACAGAAAGAAAGAACAAAACGAGAGAGAGAACGAAAGAACGAAAGCAAAAACAAGAGGAAGAACGAAAGCAAGAACTAAAGAAAGAAACTTAAGGAAATACCACGGAATCCGTAGGAAAATCGTGTTTTCCCGAACCAAAAACCAAGCAAATCCTCAGGAAATGAAAACGAATCCGTATGAAAACAGTGTTTCCCCTGGGAAAAATTCAAAAATTGCTGTATCTAAAGAGGACGAAAACAAGGAAAACAGAAAGAAAGAAAGATAGAACGAGAGAGAGAACGAAAGAACGAAAGCAAAAACGAAAGAAAGAAGAACAAGAAGAAAGAAAGAAGAACGAAAGAACAAATAAATCAAACCAGAAAGGAAAGCAAGAAAGAAAGGAAGGGAGTATGAGATGAACAAAGAAAGAACAACAGAAAGAAAGAAAAGAAATGAACGAGCGAAAGAAAGAAAGAAGTCCAGAATAAAAAAGCAACGTTGGAAAATACGAAAGAGAAAGAATATGAAAAAATCACAGAAACAAAGATACAAGCAACAGGATACTACATAGCCCACTCGAATTTACCATAATATCGTAATGTACCGTAACAGAATATAACATAATGTAAATGTAACCTATAAAATATGCTACATATTATGTTGTAAATATACACACTGTACTGTACTATGTTACAATGTACTACACTATACACTTAGATGTTGTTTTGTTCTATGTCATCTTCTGTTATATTGTATTGTTTTTTTTAGTATGCTATTATATGCTATAAGAAGCAAGGTTCTGTTATGTCAGAAAATGTCACACAATTTTTGTGTTGTCGAACCATCTTATGTCGTTCTTCTGGTTTACCATTTTTGTGTTGTCGAACCATCTTATGTCGTTCTTCTGGTTTACTATGTTATATATATTAGGTTAGAATGCTAGCGGAAGAAGAGACACGAACAGGCACGGAAGAACAAAACACCCGCCGCCGCGCTTTTCGAGACGCGCAAGCTTGATTCAAAGAGTGTTTTCGGCCCATCATGTGAACGTTGTCTCTGCAAATGGGGGGGCCTTGCGCCCCCCCCAACCCCCCCGCGTTTTACCCCGGCAGGGTTTTGCTTTGAGCATCTGCCTTTGTTTGAACCCAGCACAATAGCATTCTCCGCCCTGTAGATTCCAGTGCTGAAAACCAGATCGCCAATGAGGGTCGTGTTTTACGATAATAAATTAAGCGGACAATACCAGCACAGCCTACAACCGGAAAAATCCGTCCCTAACATGTGAAAATTGGAAAGGAAAATTTGGATTTTGTCCCGATGGCAAACAACCATATGTTTTGTCCCTTTCTGAAAAAAACCGAAAGAAATGACACGAAAACCGCCATAGGTAATGGAAAATAAGTTTTTGCCTACCGAAAAAAATCCAAGGAAAAACTAGGCAAATTGCTGTATCCTAAAGAAGACCGAAAGAAATACAACAAAAGAAAGAAAGATCGAACGAGAGAGAGAACGAAGAACGAAGCGAAAACTAAAGAAAGAACGAAAGCAAGAACGAAAGAAAGAACGAACCAAAGAAAGAACGAAATAAATCAAACCAGAAAGGAAAGCAAGAAAGAAAGGAAGGGAGTATGAGATGAACAAAGAAAGAACAACAGAAAGAAAGAAAAGAAATGAACGAGCGAAAGAAAGAAAGTCCAGAATAAAAATGCAAAGTTGGAAAAGACGAAAGAGAAAGAATATGAAATAATCACAGAAACAAAGATACAAGCAACAGGATACTACATAGCCCAATCGAATTTACCATAATATCGTAATGTACCGTAACATAATATAACATAATGTAACCTAATGTTATAAAATATACTACATATTATGTTGTAAATATACACACTGTATTGTACTATGTTACAATGTAGTACACTATAAACTAAAATGTTGTTTTGTTCTATGTCATCTTCTGTTATATTGTATTGTTGTATTTTTAGTATGCTATTATATGCTATAAGAAGCAAGGTTCTGTTATGTCAGAAAATGTCACACCATTTTTGTGTTGTCGAACCATCTTATGTCGTTCTTCTGGTTTTCTGTGTTATATATATTCGGTTAGAATGCTAACGGAAGAAGAGACACGAACAGGCACGGAAGAACAAAACACCCGCCGCCGCGCTTTTCGAAACGTGCAAGCTTGATTCAAAGAGTGTTTTCGAAGCCCATCATGTGAACGTTGTCTCTGCAAATGGGGGGGGGCTGCGCCCCCCCCAACCCCCCCGCTGTTTTAAGCCGTGCAGGGTTGCTTTGAAGCATATGCCTTTTTTTGAACCCCAGCAAATGAGGGCGTCTCCGCCCTTGTAGATACATGCTGAACCAGAATCGCCAAATGAGAGGCGTGTTTAAGATAGATGATGAAGCGGAATACCAGCAACAGCTACAACAGGAAATCCGTCCTAAATGTGAAATTGGAAGGAAAATTTGATTTTTTCCCGAGGAACAACCATATGTTGTCCTTCTGAAAACCTGAAGAAATGACACGAACGCCATAGGTAATAGGAAAATAGGGTTTTGCCTACGAAAAATCAAGGAAAACTTAGGGAAATACCACGGAATCCGCAGGAATATCGTGTTTTCCAGAGCAAAAACCAGACAGATCCTAAGGAAACACAAGAAAATCCGTAGGAAAACAGTGTTTTCCATTGGAAAAATTCAGGAATTGCTGTATTTTAAGTGATTTAATTTTTTTTGATCCTTATTTTATTTTTTTTTGATGCCCCTGCCCCAGGAATTGCTGTATTTTGCGTGATTTAATTTTTTTTGATCCTTATTTTAATTTTTTTTTGATCTTTCCATTTAATTTTTTTTTGATCCTTATTTAATTTTTTTTTGATCCCTCACCCATTTCAAGGCGGTACCGCTGCAGGGTACGACCTCTGGCGTGAGTTGAACAAAGAACTGTCTGTTAGGTCTCGTGTCGAGGGACAGGCGCTCAGAGAGCAAGCTCTCTTGATCGCGCCACCAAAGCACTTGAGACGGCCATTGGATATTTTTCGCCATATGATTTCGGATTTTGCTCGCTACCGCACGCTCGTTGCCAGCAAGTACCCAGACCTTGAACTGCAGCAGGCTGATGTTATCAGTTGCATCTTGAAGCACCTTCATGATGATTGCAAGAAGTACCTTTTTGTTGCATGGGTCTTTGACAACGTTGGAGCAGCTTGAGCGCGGTTTGGTTTTCTATGATGAGCAGCTTCGCGTTTTGAACTTTCACAAGGAAGCCTCGAACGCCAAGGGCTTTGCAGCTTTTGGTGGTGATCGGCCTGGGAAGGGTGAGCCCAAAGGTGGTGAGCCCAAAGGAAAAGGTTCCGGGAAGGACCAAGGCAAGCCGGGTGGAAAAGACAAAGGCAAAGACGGAGGAGGCAAAGGAAAGGACAAAGGCAAGGGTGGCAAGAAGGGCAATGGAAGGCCCCGATCTGGGACGCTCGCTCCTAAGAAGAAGCCGGGCACCTGCAATTACTGCCACATGCCGGGCCATTGGGCCAATGAGTGCAGGAAGAGGATTGCCGATGAGAAGGCTGCTGCGACCGCAGCGGCGGCAACAGAGAGAGTGCCGCTCCCAAGGTGGCCCCTCCTGCACCTCCCTCGACTGCGACGCCAGCTCCCTCTGCTCCAAAGGGTGCCGGGAAGATTGGCAAAGCGGCCCTCCTTATGTCGTCCTTGTTGCCCGCGGCAGGGCAGATTTCTGAAGCAATTCCTGAGAGGGGACAGTTTTCCACCATGACTGCCTTGATTTTCTCGGTTTTTATGTTTTGCATGGTAGGATGCTTGATTTGTCGGTTGGTCGCATGCTTGAGTAGCCCACGGCAGTCATGTGTCACGTATGCTTGCTTAGCCGTAGCAGTGGTTGCCTTGAGCCTTGCTTCCGCGCCGCAGCCTCAGCTTCGGGATCGATCTTCAGAGTGCCTCGCTTTTCCGACTTTGGCACTTCCTGCAGTCACTAGGGATGACCCCTCGTTTCTTCTGATTGATAGCGGTGGGAGTGTTCATCTTGTTTCGCAAGACATGATTGGAGTGACTGCGAAGCTGATCCGTGAGCTTGAGGTTGAGCCTCTCTTTGTAAGCGTTGCAAATGATCAGACTATGGAGATTACTAGGTATGGGTTGCTAGAGCTTCGGTTCCCTTGTTTCGAAGCGGGGCCCTCTGGAACCCAAGCTTACAGAGAGATTCGAGTCCAGCTGGAAGCGTATATTGCTCCCAATTCGATAAGCATACTTAGCTCAGGCATTTTGCAGTCTTTAGGCTTTAGGATCTTTCATTATGACTATGATCCTCAGTTACACGTTGCCTATCCTCCGGGTGGTCTGCGTTTTGAGACAGAACTGTATGCCAACACGTCATGGTTGAAAGCTTGTACCTACGTTGAGCCTGATCCTACTGCTAGTTCCGCGCAGTCGGTCGAGAAGGGAAGCGTGACTTCTGTTGTCCCGTCTCACCCTGTAGGTGTAGGAAAAGAAACCGTAGGAGTAGGATTTGAATCCGTAGGTGGCTTGCGTGTCGGTCGGTCGGTTGCCTCGTCTCACTCAGTAGGGCTAGGTAACGAACCCTTGGTAGCCCAAAGCCACTCTTGCTCTGAAGGCCAAATAGGACCTGTAAGGGATGGCTGGATCCGACCACGAGATGGAGGACTCCGTCTTCAGGGTGATCAACTTGCCCCCGGAAGGCACGGTGCTATCGGATGCGGTGCAGGCACCCAGCCCGACGACGTCAGTGGAGTTATCCCGAGAGTTTCGGAGAGCGCTGCTCCAGAAGCCCCGGCGTCTCCAACGAGCTTCGCCGCAAGTCTGTTTGCGGAGTTCCAGAACTCACCGGTAACGCCTCCGGAGGAGATCGCTATCCCGGGCGCAGGGGTAGAGCCAGAGGCTCCACTAAGCAAGTCGGGAGCTCGATCGTTGGCTCGCCAGGACAGCCCGGACTCTCCAGTGGAGCAGGGCACCTACGCATGGCGAGGGAGAGTGGCTCCAATTGGGCTCCCGGCCCCAATGCCGACTTCTTCGAGTGCTCCCATGGCAGTGGAGGTTGCTTCGGAGAACGACGACGAGAACTGGGGGACTTGGAAGCCGACCATCAGCTCCCATACTATGCCCGCCAGCTCGCACGAGAACGTGATGTCGGAGAAAGTGAGTCAGTTGATTGGCTTCCAGGAGCAGGCCTCTGCGAGACGACAGAAGCTGGTGGCCACGGCGCGTGGCATGCAGCAGCCCCTCACGCCTCCAAAGCAGGCGCCTGTTACTCCGCCAAAGACGACGACAAATGCTCCGGCCACTCCGCCAAAGACGGCGGGAACTGCGCCAGTCACTCCTCCGAAGCCGGTGCCGGTCTCTCCGCCCAAGCCTGTGCCAGTGGCACCGTCGAGGCAAGTGAACATTTGGACAGCAGCGCCGCCACCAAGGACGTCGAGAACAACAACAAGGACGAGCCCGAAGTCTACCGCAAAGGCCCCAAAGGCATCGAGTGCAGCAGCAGGTCCGCCGAAAGACACGGATCCAACGCCGGCTCCTATGACAACGCCGGCTCCTGTAACAACGCCGGCTCTTATGACAACGCCGGCTCCTGTGACAACGCCGGCTCCTGTGGCAACGCCGGCTCCTATGACAACGCCGGCTCCTGTGGCAACGCCGGCTCCTATGACAACGCCGGCTCCTGTGGCAACGCCGGTGACAACAACGGCTCCTACAATGCAGGACCCAGTGGTGACCTCAGGGGGAACAACGACCCCTCCCACTCATGTACAGTATCTAGCCCGGTGCTGGCGCGCGAATGCGTGAACCCGTGAACGCGTGAAGCCGCGAAGCCGTGAACGCGTGAGCCCGTGAACGCGTGAACCCGCGAACCCGTGAACTCGTGAACCCGTGAACCCGCGAACGCGGACGCGTGAACCCGTGAACCCGTGAACCCGTGAACGTGTGAACCCGCGAACCCGCGAACGCGTGAACCCGTGAACGCGAGAACCCGCGAAGCCGTGAACCCGTGAACACGTGAACCCGTGAACCCGTGAACCCGCGAACGCGGACGCGTGAACCCGTGAACCCGTGAACCCGTGAACATCCGTGAACCCGTGCACGCGTGAACCCGCGAACCCGTGAATCCGTGAACCCGTGAACGCGTGAACCCGCGAACCCGTGGACGCGTGAACCCGTGAACGCGTGAACCCGCCAACCCGTGGACGCGTGAACCCGTGAACGCGTGAATCCCCGAACCCGTGAACGCTGAACCCGTGACGCGTGAACACGTGAACGCGTGAACCCGCGAACCCGCGAACGCGTGAACCCGCGAACGCGTGAACCTGCGAACCCGTGAACACAAAGGCGTGAACCCGTTTAACCTGCCTCTGAACCCGTGAATGTGTCAACCCGCGAACCCGTGAACCCCTCATCCCGCCCTGAGCATCCGATGTTGATTAGGACCAGGAGCAACAGGGCTTGGTCTGATTGATTTCGAACAGAATCAGTTTAAACAACTGATCGTAATTGATATTCGTATTAATAGAAAAAAGCATGAAACCAGAGGAAATGCAGTATCTAAATCTATATGAAAATCAACATAAGTCTCTGAGAAAATCAATCTTGACATCATTCTGTAAACATATAGGATGTAGGGGTTTAGGGAGTTCAGGGGTTTTAAGGGCTTTAAGGGTTTTCGGGGTGCAGGGGTTTTGGGGTTTAGGGGTTTAGGGATTAAAGGGTTCGGGTTTAAGAAGGGTTGGTGGTATACATATATATAGTTTGCATTCAATAAACAAGTAAATCCAAATTCAGCTGGAATGAAAAATGATTAACATCACATCCGATCTGGAAATATCATTTGTAATAGCTATTTCACTATTCATAAACATATTTCAATTTCATCTCAACTATACAGTTCTGCAATCCAATCTAAAAGAACCCAATCTAATCTGTATCGAATGTAAGCGACATAGAAACGAACAGAAAGAAGATATCTACGCAAAAAAGTAAATACAACCTCGAAGAAACATGTTGTGTGCATAGCTAGTGTATAAGTCTGTGAATGAACATGAATATACACATGAAATCAAACATAAAGTGAGCACTAGGTCGCTGTATTACCTAGTCACTAGGTAATACAGCTTTATATGTACATATATAATTGAAATGGAAACTGAATAAACAAATAACCAACTAAACAAATAAATAAACACACAAATAAATACGCAATACGTAAATGAATAAATCAATAAATAAAGAAACAAATCACGAAAACTACAAAAATGACCAAATAAAGAAACACATAACTACATAAACAATAAATAAAACAAAACAGAAACATATTATAAACCATATGTATATATATATATATACATGTATACATCTTAACGTTATTAAAGGAACAGACCATACTATAGTTTCATCGTGACAAGGACCCCACCCTCCCCTTTGCACCTTACCAAACCGGAAAAGCGCAGATTTTATCCTTGGCCCTGACACAACTAACAACCCACCCCGTCCCACTAAACACCTCCACCGACATGACCAAAAAAAACGATTAATTCGCTTGCACTCCCCCACCCCCTCCCTCATGTGAAAAAAGCGCTGAAATCAAGGCACTTGGATTCCCCCCAGATCCCCCCTAAATCATTATCCCTATCATCCTAAATGTAAAATAATGTGGGCACCTTGAGCCAACGCGTGGTAAAGTTGCTACTTTTGTGTTGCGTTGCGGTGCTCGCGCAACCCTTTGCGTGGATTGGCGTGGTCGAAAGCACCAACGCGTGGTAAAGTTGCTACTCTTGTGTTGCGCGCGCAATGACTCCGTGACTCTATGCACTGGATTCTATGTACTGAATCTGTGCACTTGACTTTATGACTTTATGTACATGACTCTATGACTTTATATAGCGCAAAACTCTTGGCAAATAATGCTTTATATATAACTCCACCTAGCTCTTATTTTGTTATTCTTTTCATGTATTGCGTTCATACTCATTGAAAGTTATTATCTACTTCTATGGTTCAGCTATGGGCTCTATATGTATTCGTTTTTCGTTGTTCACATATATTGGTTAATACATGTATTTTCCTTTTTCGTTCCTATGTAGAATATAGATTGGATTCGATTGTTTTACAATTAGATTGGATTGCGAAATTGTAGATTAGATGAGATTGTGGTATTATTATATATACATAATCATTTTTTTGCACATCTTTTATGTACATATATGTGTGTGTATATATATATATATATTATACTGCATATACGTAATATTTATGTTCATCGGAGATAATGATTTTATGCTTTGGATACAATTGGATTTTCAATTTATGGAAAACAAGTTCATTTCCACATCTGTGCATATACTCATAGACACACAGTATGTTTATGTACATTAAAATCGTGCATATATATATATATATATATATATATATATATATCCGGATTCGATGATTTTAGCTGACTCTATATTATATCTACAAATACAAACCCGAACGAGGGCAGTGCACACCCATGAAACCACAAAGCAAACCTAAACACAAACCCCGAAAACCAA
This sequence comes from Symbiodinium sp. CCMP2592, assembly GCA_905221615.1. NCBI lineage: Eukaryota > Dinophyceae > Suessiales > Symbiodiniaceae > Symbiodinium > Symbiodinium sp. CCMP2592. The sequence goes on along the minus strand of CAJNDT010005446.1, from coordinate 394,628 downwards.
GCAACTACATTCAGAAACCGTGCATCCTATAAACCCACCAAGCTCCAAGCCCCCCGCAAAAAAAAAGCTTTACGGATCCCTAAACCCCTAAACCCCGATTTCGCCTGCTTATTAGGACCACCGACATCCCCCCAAACCCTAGACCCCAACCCCAACCTTCAGCATCTCCGAACCCTGCTTTCATTATCCGAAGTGGACAGCCTTCTATGCTTTGGCTGGAAGGAACAAGCTTTAAGCTTAGTGTTTGTCCAAGGAAAAATATGAATGCCAGAATCAATCTAAACAACCAATAAAGTTAAAGGCAATTGGAAAGCATACAAATTTACATACAAATTCAAACAAAAAACAATATCAATATAATTGATAAAATCAATATAGAAGGTCCCATGAGGCCCCCAAAATCAATAACAAGTAAGCTGAAAGGATTGATTGTAATCAATAACGGATGCTCGGGGCGTGAAGGCGTGAACCCGTGAACCCGCGAACCCGTGAACACGCGCACCCGTGAACCCGTGAACGCGTCAACCCGCGAACCCGTGAACGCTTGAACCCGCGAACGCGTGAACCCGCGAACCCGTGGACGCGTGAACCCGTGAACGCGTGAACCCGTGAACCCGCGAACGCGTGAACCCGCGAACCCGTGAACGCGTGAACCCGCGAACCCGCGAACGCGTGAACCCGCGAACCCGTGGACGCGTGAACCCGTGAACGCGTGAACCCGTGAACCCGCGAACCCGTGAACCCGTGAACGCGTGATCGCGTGAACCCGTGAACGCGTGAACCCGCGAACCCGTGAACGCGTGAACCCGCGAACGCGTGAACCCGCAAACCCGTGGACGCGTGAACCCGTGAACCCGCGAACCCGTGAACCCGCGAACCCGTGAACCCGTGAACGCGTGAACGCGTGAACCCGTGAACCCGCGAACGCGCGGACCAGGCTACATAGCGTTCATAAGTCACCCCTCCAGCACAGGATCCTGTGGCTACTTCGGTGGCGACGGGGAATCCAGTGGCGCCGCCGAGACACATGCCCTTCAGTGCCATGGAAGGTATCAAGCTGGGGTTCTTGGGCCCGAAGGAAGCCAGGGATTTCGCAAAGGCCGCTGCTCTTGCAAAGGCCGCTGCTCAAGCAAAGACCGCAGCAGCAAAGAGCAGTATGCCGAGTCCTCCACCGGCTCCTATGGTGCAGAATACACAGCAGCAGCAGAACACACCGCAGCCGCCTCCAGTGCCTATGCGGGTGCCCATGGTGACAGCGCCAGTGCCATGATGGACATTCGGTACCATCCTTATCCGCCACCAATTCAGGTGTGGGCCAGGCCTACTTCGACAGCGAGACCTACCTCTGTGCCGGTTCCGACGGCACGACCAAGCTCGGCACCTACTATAATACCGACGGCACGGCCAAGCTCGGCTCCTACCACAGCACCCTTGCCAACGGCACGGCCTCCGATCGTGGTGCCCTTGCCGAAAAGGGTGTTGCTACCAGTGTCGAAAGGAACGCCCAAAGGTGTGCCGAAACCCCGGGCGGTGGTGGGTACCCACTACAGCATCTTTTGGAAGTCTACAGCGACTCAGATTGGGCAGGAAAGAAGGACACTAGGCGCTCAACGTCTTCAGGAATTGTTTGTCTTGACGGCCAGTGTATCTATTCTTTTTCAAGGAACCAGAAGTCAGTCAGCTTGAGCAGTGGTGAGGCAGAGTACTACGCAGGAGCTAGCGCAGCTAGTGACAGTATCTTGTTGAAGGAAGCAGTAGAATTCTTGACAAGGAAACAATGCAAGGTGCATCTTTATATGGATTCTTCGGCAGCTAGAGGCATCATTACCAGACAAGGTGTAGGAAGAGTCAAGCACTTACAGATCAGGACCCTTTTTCTTCAGGACCTCCACAAGCAAGGAACAATCAGCGTTCACCCTGTAGGAACCAAGGAGAACACAGCCGACATAGGAACCAAGCCCCTTTCAGCGAAACGTATCAGACTGTTGTTGCACTGGTTAGGTTTTCAAACCGGCGAGAACGAACCAGTAGGTAGAGAAGAACTCAAGGAACACAAGGCCCAGGCACAAGCCAAAGCAGTTGTAAGGATGATCAAGAGCCCAGGAACTTTGTCTTTTGCAGCTTTGTTGTTTGCAGGTATTTCAGGAATTCAGACAGTCTTCAGATTCAGAGTTGGAAGGAACAGTGTCTTGAGAGTTGTTTTCTTCAGGAAGAGCTTCAGTCAGAGTTTCAGGAACAAGTTTTCTGTTGTGCAAGTGCATGTGAGCAGGACGGCATATGCAGTGACACGAGTGCATGTGAGCTAGGGACGTCTGCAGGAACAGCGCATGAAACCTCATGTTTTGAGATGCTTTCACAGCTCAAGGAATTCTGCGAAACACTCGCGGAACGCTCAGGAGTACAAGGAATAGTCAGGCCAGTAGCAGAAGGTCAAGGAACTTCAGCCATGGAAGCCAGCGCCAGTTCTGCAAGGAGCAACAGTGAAGTTCTCAAGGAACTGGAAGCGTTAAAGGAAGCCGCCACAGAACTCAGGAAAGCCAGCGCAGAAAGGAACGATATCGCAGAGTCGATCAGGAAGAACACAGAGACGTCGACGCGATTGCGTCGATCCCAGGAACATGTGTCTGGTTGCGTGAAGTCCCTGACGGGACAAATTCAGGACGTCAAATTTCAGGTCCAGGAAATGGCAGAGCAGAACGAAAGAGAAAGGACCGAAGCCAAGGAACACATGGCCTACGTCTTCGAGACGTGCGGACACCTTGAAGGCACAGATCAAGGAACTGGTGAACGACCACCGAAGAGGAACAAGAAGAAGAGGAAAGGAAAAGAGAGGCCCAGGACCGAGAAGAAGAAGAAGAAGGAGAACTCAGGCGTACAGGACACGGTTTGGGAACTACAACGAGACCTACGTCACCTACCTCCACGCCAGCAAAGGAAGAAGAAGACATAAGGAACTGGTCAGACAGAGCTTTCTTTGACCGACTTCAGGAACAAGACCAGGACTACGAGGACTACGGCGAGAACGAGAACGAGGCCCATACACAAAGCTACGTTGGAGGAGAAGATCCCGGGGAGTACCCCGAAGCAGGAGAAGGAGAAGGAAAAGCAGCAGCAGCAGCAGAGGAGGACGAAGAAGCGAAGGAAGAAGCAAGGAAGCAGAAGATCAAGGAGATCAACGCCAGGAGCAAGCAAAGGCTTGAGGAGAAGGAGAAGGAAAAGAAACTCTTTCCGTACCCCTACGACTACAGCAACGAGTGGAAGGAATACTCCGAGAACGGCGAGATCTACCGAGAGCACAGAGTTACAGGAGAAAAGCAGTGGGTCGACAAGGACTACACGTACAAGCACGAGAAAGGAACAAAAGGAAAAGAGAAAGGCAAGAAGGAAGGCAAAGGAAGAGGAAAGCCAAAGCAGAGAGCAGAAAGCACAGGATTTCGACCTCGAGACGAAGAAGATCGCAAATATTGGGAAGAACAGGACAAAGTCTCAAAGGAACAACAAGCAGCAAAAGCGGCAGCAGAAGAGGAGAAGAAGGCACTGGAGGAGAAGAAGGCCAAAGCAAGAAGAGCACTAGAGGAAGCAGCAGAAGAACAGGAAAGACGAGACAAGGAAGCAGCAAGAGCAGAAGCAGCCGCAGCCGCCGAGAGAAGGCGAGAAGTGGAAGCAGCAGCCAAGGCAAAAGCAGAGAGAGAGGAAAGAGAAAAGGAGGAGACAGCCGCCGCAGCAGCCAAAGCAGAGAAGGAGAAAGAAGAGGAAGAAGCAGCAGCCGCAGCAGCAGCCAAAGAGGAGAAGGAAAGAAAGGAGCAGGAGAAGAAAAGAAAGGAGAAGGAAGCAAGGAAGAAGAGAGAGGAAGACCAAAGGCAGTCTTCGGCATACATTGCCCAAAAGGAAGCAGAGAGAAAGGCAGCAGCAGCAGGAAAAGCGTCAGGATCAGGAGAAGTGGAACCAGGACGTGAAGAAGACAGGATTAAGAAGCTGGAACAGATGATGGAGAGCATGATCAAGGAACGCGAGGAGGATAAGGAAAGGATTGCAAGCCTTACACAGGAGCTTGAGAGCAGAGGATCGGCAGCCGGGTCGCAGGCACCCACAGAGCCAGGCACAACACCAGCAAAGGAGCACGAAAATCCAGAAGGAAAAGGAAAAGGAAGAGAAGCAGGAAAGGAGCCACCGAACGTAACAAAGCAAACAAAGGAAGTGAAGGACGACCCAGAGCTTTACGCCAAAGGACCAGTGAACGAAGCGTGGTACTTGAAAGGAAGAGGCCGCGGAGAGTTTGAAGGAAACTGGTTTGCAGTCTACGGTCTCCAAGGCAGGAACTACCAGTGGAAGTGGAACGAAGCCAAAGGACAGTGGTACTGGTATTCAGGATCAAAGGAAACAGGTTGGAAAGCAGGATCAAAGGACAAGCAAGGAAAGGAAAAGTGCAAGTCGCAGGCAAAGCAGCTTGAGGAGTACTTCAAGGACCAGCTAGCACAGCAGAAGGAAGCCAGCAAGGAAAGCGACGAAGAAGGCGAAGTGAACTTCCAGTGAAGCGAAGGAAAAGCGAGCAGTACTGAGGCCAGAGAGCCGAGGAAAGAGCAGTGAAGCAGGACACAGGAACCGTGGCACAGCCCTTTTTGTTTCTGTGGTGATCTAAGTAAGTTCAGGAACAGTTTTGTACAGTCTAGCAACCTTGGAGAGGATTGCGAGTGAACGGTAACGTTTGCGCAGAGGAACAACAGTTGTTTTCGAGTAGAAAAGGAAAGTCGTGCAGGTACTGTCTTGTAAAGGAACGAAGTGTCGAAGCCAGTTTGGTAAGGAACTTACCGGCACTAACTTCGAAGGCGGGGTGTTAAACATTCCACCTGTGACAGCAACCCTGCAGGAACTACAGTGCTAATGCATAGGAACAGCCAGTCACGCACACGCGACGTGCAGGCTCGAGACCCCGGACACACGTGCCCAGGAAAGGAAAAGTGTCCGACAGTCTGTGCAGGTAGGAACCCTTAGTGAAGCCCGTTCTTTAACACCTTATCTCTGTTTAGAGTGAGGACCCATCGACCAGTAACATAATTTCGGATGTTTCCGAGCTTGCGTGTCAACAAGCTCAAATACATCGTTGTCCAGCCAGCTCTGATACTCAGCTGCCTTTGCTTCGTCGAACTGCTTCTTCATTTCTCGCTTCTCCTTGGCGGTCGCTTCCTTCCGTTGGGCCTTCTGAGTAAGATTAGATGAGTTCCTGTGAGGACTCACAGATAAGGCCTTGTCCTCTTCCGTCAAGAGATCATACTCTTCGCGGATATCGGATCGAGTCTTCTTGGAAGGTTTGTACCGTGTTCGGTCCGATCTAACTCTTGATGTTACCTCTCTGATGTCCACAGGGCCACCGTGCATATAGCGAGGCATCGAGAAGGATCCTGTGTTGCTACACAGTTTCTGTTCTTCCGTAAGAAGAATCCAGTCCTTTTCATCGACAACGAGATCGCCTTCCTCATCAGAGTAATACCTCGTGTCGTCAGACTCGGCATCACTCTCTGGCTCAGGTGATCCTGAGGTGTGAGGAAGGGATCATCGGGGACCATCTCTTCGGAAGACTCTTCATCGTCTTGTTGCACTGGAAGAATCGGTCCTGATGATTGTGGTGCTGCCTTCGGTTTAGGCTTCGGAATGGGAAATTGTGGAGGTGACTTCTGTTTATGTGGCGAAACTTTCGTCTCCGATGAAGACCTTGGCGACACATCACCCCCCAGACGCCGAGGAGACGGCTCGCGAGGAGGCGGATGTAGGCGAGGCTTAGCCCGAGCAGGAGCCACGGGCTCATCGGACGAAACTGCCGGAAGTCGCGGTGGAGGTAAGGGAGGAGGAGGACGCGACGGAGTGGTGCCATGAGACATAGGTTGATCTGGCTCCAGCATTGAGGCATCGTCAGACGTAACACGAGACCGGTTGGTACTCATAGGCTCTGACGGGTCTGATGGCGACACTTCCTCGTCAGACATAATGACATCAGGTGGCGGTCTGACAGACGGTGACGATTTGCCACCCATCATTTGAAACAACACCCCCGAGAATGTTGTTGGGTGCATTTTGTTCCAGGACACCTGGTGCGGCAAGCAGCAGGTTATAGTCTGATTCGGTCGTTTCTTGTTCCAGAAGACAAGAACGCCATCAATCACACTTGTAAGTGCTTTCATTGTTCCAAAAGTGCCTCTGTATAGAGTGCATTGCTCAAAGCCAGATCCGGGTAAAAGTCTGGATCTTAGGTGAGTAATGTCTGAGACCAGCGCATCAAGGGACGGTGATGGCTTGGAATGATGCAATGGTAACTCAGTTTTACTCGACAGAGAATTGACTCTGGTTACAAGTGATCGTATTTTAGGATCTTGCAGCAATTTGGAATCCTTAAGAGGATTGATTGTTAGAAGCGAGTACTCCTGATCGAGTAACTCACCCAAACCATGGAGACATTCATCTCCTGAGTACTGCAAGATATCCGTAAGCAGGGAAAGATGCGACGCATACGAGTCCCGGCGCAGAAACTTTGACATGCATGATGCAAAAGTTTCACAGAATTCATACGGATACACTTGTGCCAACTTCGTTTTGAGACCGTAGCCTTGAATACCCGTTTCATTTCTTGGAGATGAGTTTGGAGACTTCGGCTTTGGGCAGTTCCTATGTATAGGAGTAAGTACCTGCTGTGGCAGGTTGTGCATGAAGATCGATGATCTAGACTCATAATATCCTTTTGGATCTTGCATGCCATAGGCCTGTAGATTGCATACTTCATAGCTAACCTTCCGGTTAGAAAACAATCGTTTTGCTTCTGGAGTAGACCAAAGCTTGCTGTAGTAGGGATTCTCAAGGACGAAGTAACGTCCGAGTTTCATCTGATGATCTGCTATTGATTCACAAAACTTGAGGATCGAAAGTCTCTTGCTAGAGCCTTTCTTCCACTGGGAATACCAGCTAGACCATTGGGAATGGTCTGGAGACATTACAATAGTAGTAGGTTCTTGTTCCTTGATGATTCTGAGAAGTTTTGAGCGGCCTTGAGGCTGCTCAAGATCTAATCCACTGCGCAGGTCTACTGGCTGTCCTACTCTTAATCCTGATAAGGCAGCCTTGTGGCTCATACGGGGCGATCCTCCATAGAGCTCCAGGAAATCAATTTTTCCTGAGTTAGTCACCTGCCAGTGACACTCATGGTGAGGAACCGTAAGGTCTGATGAAATAAGAGAAGCATCAAAGGTCACCATGCAACTGGCATGGTCCGAACCTTCAGATGTAAGAGTCTCCTCGTCTGGTGCCAGGGGAATCTCTACATCAGATGTGATGTCATAGTTTTTCCTCAGTTTTGAGATATTTACACGTACAATGCGTGTTCCAAGATCAACACCTACCATAGAACCTCCAAGTTCGGAGATTACTTCTCCTTTAAGCCAGGACCCATGCTTGGATCCGGTTGATCCGATTTTGGATTTGTCCTCTGACCAGTAATAGACCTTATCTCCTAAGGAGAAGGGTCCTTCGGTCATTGAGAGTCGAGACGCTAGGTCTCTTCTGAGGTCATCAGATTGCCGTGCCTCTTGATAGGCCTTGTTGGCAAGTTCTCTGATGGCTCTTGCTGTAACCTCAGTATCAGTAGGGTTACCGGTCAACTGATTAGGGTCTGCATTCTCGGGTGTTATAACATCTCGAGGACGTCTACCGAAAGCCATCTCAAGAGGAGTCACTCCTCCATATGTGATTGAGGAGTTTCTTGCCAAACATGCCTGACGCACTAAGTTACCATACTTCATGGTGATACCGTTGTACTGAGGGTCACCATCCTTGAGGATCTGAAGTATGATCTTGATCTGATGTTTCAGCAATCGTACAGCTGCCTCGGCCCTGTTAGGCCATGGTGTGCCAGGGCCTGTCGCTACAGGTTTAATATTCTGCCGGTTGTAATAGGCCTCCATTTTTGGAGTCATGAAGGCCTGATCTCCAACGACAACCTTTGGGTTGATTTGATATTTCTCAAAGTAGTCATTCATGATGGACATTGTAGTATGTGCCTCCTTGTCCTGAACAACTTCGGAGGTTAAAAGATTTGTTGCTCCATCATAGAGGATGAGAAATATGAGCCGACTAGACTTGCCAGGGATTGGCAACTCTCCATGGTCTACAAAGGTTAGATCCCCGAAGGTTTCTGATCTTAGACCGGAGATTTTAGCTCTTGAAGGAGCTCTTTTGTGTTCCTGGCAAGCTGAACATTTCTTGACCAGTTGGTCGTAAAGTTCCCAAATTTCCTTTGGGATCTGAAGAGCCTTCGTCCTCCTTTTGAACTGATCAGTAGTCATATGGCGATGCTTCAGATGAAGCTTGTAAAGTTCTACTGGATCCTTGAGCTTCTCATGAATCCTACGAAGGGCGAACGGAAGAGATGGTTTAGGAGCAATCTCTTCTTCACCTGGTGGTGAGTCAGTCCTAGGAGCCGGGTATTCTCTTCACTCAACTCATCTTACCTCCATCCCATGATCAGCTCCTGGGACAACAGACCTTTCCTCCACTGGAGGCTTGACGGTGTATCTCTTCTTCAGAAGATTCTTGAGACCCTTTGGGGTCTTTACCCTTCCTGGTGGAAGCTCAGGCTTTTCTTCAGCTGGAAGTTCTGGTGGTTCAGGAACTTCAGGAGGTTTGTCTCTAGAGCCTGAAGATGGTTCCGATGGTTCGACAGGCTCAGGAGCTTCACCAGAGGTTTCTGGTGGTTCAGACCTTCTGGCAGAGGATTCTGCAGGGTCTGCTGGAGGTTCTTGCTTCCTTCCTGGAATACCCTTGGGTGGAGGATCTGCTGCTCCTTCTGGTGCCTTATCGCAACCTTTCAGGAAGGTGTGAGGCTTCTTCTGTCCTGCACATGCTGGACAGCGACCTTCCGGGATCTTCTTATAAGATCGCCTCTCTTCTTTTGGCTTCTTAGATCCTAAGGCAGTTTCTGTCGCTTGAAAAGACGGACCGGACTTAGGATTATACTTCCTTGTGGAAGTGAAGCTCAGAAGATCCAACACCAAGTGATTATTGGTACTGATCGGAAGAGGAGTTTTGTAAAGACCAAAAGCTTCACACGTTGCAAGATCCGCAGTTGGACTGCACTCAAGGGTCATTCTGAGATTCCTCATCTGTTCAATGGAGAACAGGATGGGAACTTTTCCTTGGTCGAGCACCTCTATGGTAGTATCCCTTCTGGGAGTAGTATTGAACCATAGGGTTACGCGCTCCTTGATAAGAGCTGTTTCACTATCTGCAAAGGAGAACTTCGTGTTCGAAGGTGAGAAAGTGAAATCAATCATGCCTGGGGCATGTTGCTTAACGGCCTTGATAAGCCGATTAGCCGCATAGCGGGATCAAATGGCCCTTGTACAACCTGAGTCAAGAATGACAAAGGTAGGGCTTCGATCAAGATTGATCCGCTCTGTAAGAGCAGATAGGACGGTGTGCTGCAACGGAAACACTGCTGTTGCAGTCTCCACACCTAGCCCTTGATGCTCATCATGTGTCAAGGGCCGATAACTCTCAGAGGAGTTGTACACGGTATCATGGTGCGCGCTCGGATCTGTGCCTCTACCTGTTGATCCTTTGTTGTTTCTTCTCTTCTTTTTCCGTGCCTTTCGTTTTGAGGCATATGCATAGTACGTATACGATGTATTTTCGTCATAAGCGGCATAATTCCAACCGGAGTCAGTATAGTAACTGTCCTCATACCACGAATCCCAGCTCGGTGTGGTGGAACCTTCATAGGCTTGTGGAGATACTGGTTGATCTCCTTGTAAGGAGGCAGACTTAGCTGTATCCTTACCTTTGCCCTTTGATTTTGCGCCTTTGAAAGAGCTTCCTTTGTCTTCCTTTCCTTTTCCTTTCCATTTGCCTTTTCCACCTTTTCCTTTATCCTTTCCTTTTCCTTTACCGAAATAGCCGGAATCGGTTGGATCATGTTCTGCCTGGTTGGCTCTCCCTTTTCCGCGATATGACCTAAAACGGCCACGTCTCTTTCGCTTGCCACCCTTTGCTCTTCCCGGTGATCCGGGACGCATTCTCGGTCTTCTTCCCTTTTTGAATCTCCTCGCAACGAAGGCCTCATGATCATCTACTGTCCAAAAGACAGCTTCCTCATCAGCTGCAAGAAAGCCTTCCTCGAGGGTGTCTTCGTCTTGGAGCCAGAAGCCATCTACTCCATCGTATTCACCCTGATCGAGGATGAGGAAATTCCGACCTCCGCGTTTGCGGCGTTGGTCTCTCCTTCCATGGCGGTCCTTCTTGTGAGAAGTGTGCCGAATATTGGGATCCTGCAGACCAGTTCTGGTCGTTGAGAACTGATCGAACATGGTCTGCCGTACCACAGGGTACGTGTAGGTCTCAATTCGGTACCCTTGGTTGGTCAATGCTGATACCAACCTCTCACGTTGAATCTCATTCAGGTCGGACTGCACTAGGAACAGGAGAGCTAGGAGATTATAATTTAATGGAAACTCTCTACGATGACTGTCAAGGCGTTCCTTGTTCCACGTCTCAAAGTATCGTGCGGCATACTGGTCCCTTTCGGCTGCATCCTGCAGGCGTATGAAGGTTGGATCTTGCTGTGCTGCAGCTACAAACTCCTGGTTGGCATCTTCCAGGTTTATCTCTGGTAAGAGATCCATCCAAGAGTTTCTCAGTCGATTCAGCACGATCTCAAACTTAGCAATCCAAGTGACAAAGTCCTGGTTGCCTTTCCACGCCTTGAACAGGCCAAGGAACCGCCACAGGAAAACGTACTGTTCACCTTTTACGAAAAATGGACGCATCTTCTTCTTGAAGTAGTCTACTCCATCTGGGGCTGCAAGCCTTTCTCGATTCAAGGATTCCTTCTGCACTGCGGCCAATCCGGAGAGCCTCGTCTTGAGAGACGGACCTCTTTTGTTCTCGTCCAGCGTTGTTATGTCACACCAGTCGTCAATCAACTGTTCATACTCAAACCACGAAGTGGTGCCATCATAGGCAGGCGCGATCTTGGGCGTTATGCCTAGTGAGGCCAGCATGCGGTCAGATGATGCATATGACTGTGCGACATAAGTGGCTGGACCTTGTGAGGTCTCTTCGTCCTCGTATCCCCCGGAGGATTGGGAGCTGTCGTCGGCTTCGCTGTGCGAGCTCGACATGGTGCTGCCTCAGCCCGCTTTGCTAAGCGATCGGCTGAAAGCCGACCGCTGTTGCGGTGCTTTGTGAGGCGGGCGGCCCTTCCGGGCTCCGCTACCAGAAAACTGAGCCGATACACCCCTTTAGGATTACTCCTGTGGGAGTGTATGACCAGTTTGTGTCCCGTGGGATCTAAGGCAACGCCCAGCACACGGACAGCGAGTGTTTTGTTCTGCTACGCAGAGAGAGCTTGTGTCAAGTCGGTAAAACCACTTGAGCCAGCGAGCAGCGGACATGTATACATGTGAGCATGCAGCCAAGCCATTGCTGTAAGTACCACCTCTTTAGAGGTTTAGGCAAACAGGGGGGGGGGGCTTATTGTTCCTTCAAAAGGGGAACAACAAGGACGGGGGGCTTATCGTTCTCTCAAAAGGGGAACAATTGTGGGGGGGGGTCTCAAAATGGGAACAACAATGGGGGAAGGGGGGGTGGGGTTGTTGTTCCCCAAATCCATGAACAACAACCCCGCCCCCCCCCCCCCACTGTTGTTCAACCCCCCCCCCTCCCCGCACCTCCGGTTACGGGGTGGGGGGGTTGTTGTTCCCCAAATCCACGAACAACAACCCCCCCCACCCCTCCCTATCGAAGCGGTCTCAAGAAACTTACGGGGAGTCCGTACTGATGGGCGACCCCTGCCCTTGCTGACCATGAACAACCGCACACCTTGTAGCTTACGTACTGGACGCTCTGGCTTTAGCCTTCGCCATAGCCTTCGCATTCGGCTGGGGCCCTTCGTTTCCTCCACGAACCCGCATCTGGATCAGGTCATTCAGCTCCGATGTGGACAAGCGAGCCAAAGCTGCTTTCAGCTTTTTGGATGGAATGAGGAGTGGAATGATGAGCCACATCGTGGACCAGAATGGGAACCACCGCCTAGTGACCGCTGGGAAGATGAAAGTATGGCCGGCGGTGGAGCAAGCTCTAGCCCGAACTGGCACCGACCGTGGGCTGAGGAGACCCGGGCACGCACAGCTCAGAGCCAGAGCACCGCGCAGTACACACGCGATGGGTGGGACAGCTGGTGGAGGTCGCAACACCATTCTCGCCAGCAAACTCGCAACAATTGGCAATGATGGACATTTTGCTGTTTTCAATGCTACCTTTCGGCTGCCCCTCTCTTTAGGGGGGCCGGCCTTGGGGGGGACCTTTACGTCCCCTCCTCTACGCTTCCATGCCTTCTTCCTGCTCCTTCTTGCAGATGACTCTGTCTGGAGAAAGGATGAGGATTGCCTTCTGGAGAGCAATGGGTCAATTTTTCGTACACTTCCAGTGGACTGATGGAAGCCAGATCTGTGGGATTCGGCGGACGCGTCTACTTGAAGGGTATCGACGTTTATACCTTGCTCTGCTGGTGGTCGCCTGGAATTCATTGGTGATTTCGCGCATAAACGTTTTTCACTGAATGAAAGGGCGGAAGGCCTGGAATGAAGACTATGTTTTCATGCGTGCTGAAGATGTTCTGATGCCGAGGGCTAATTCGTTGTCTCACCTGCATGCTTGAAAGTTAGGGCGCCTTGGTTCTTCGGTTGCTTCTGGTTTTTGTTGGGGTTGGGGGGTTTGTCGGGTTTGGGCTTTTTGTTCGTGGGTTTTCTTGTTTTCGGGTCTCGGTCGGTCTTCTCTCTGGCGGGTGGTTTGTTTGGTTCTTGGTTTCGGGGTTTTCCTTTCGGTTGGGTCTTTTGTGGGTTTTGCGCCGAGTGAGTTTGTTTCACATCTTAACAGCCACTGAGCCGCAGTCGCAGCAAGGGCTTCTCGTGCCAAAAAACTGTGGCGGGAGCGCGATTCGCCGGGCGCGATTTACGAAATAGCCGAACGCCGAAGTCCTGTAATGTACAATGAATTCGGCCGTTTCGGTCGTCCGGTCGCCGCGGGGCCGGACGCGGGGCCTAGGCGAGAGCGCGATTTCGGTCCAAATCGAGCACGGCGCCTAGACGGGAAGCATGGCCCCGACCGTGTGCGCCGCCGCGGGCGTCGCGGCGTGTCAGTGACCAGGGTCAGCTTTGCTCCTAACGTAAGAACCCCATCGTGTTAGCACGCTGTTTGGGGAATTGAAAGACAATTGCCTAAAACACGGTAAAAGCTGAACAACAGCTGAAAATGTAAAGCCCACAAGCTGGCAATATTGAATCTGCTTTTTCAGCTTGGGCTCGATTTTAGGGTGTTCAACGCGTTTTCTTGTTTTTGGGGGCTGGTGGAGCTGTTGGAATTTCAAGCTTTCTTTTTTTTGCCAGCTTTCGGGCGTTATTTTCAGGTGTTCGGGTTTTCATGATTTTTGAAGCTTTCAGGCTTGTGCTTCGAATTGTTCAATGATTTCCAGTTTTTGTTTCAGTCGTCGGGCTGTTTTTGTTTTGAAACGTTCAGCCCTGTTTTCGACTTTGTTCAGCGTTTTTTTACCAACTTTATTGTGAGCTTTTGGGCTGGTTTTTTCGGTGTTTCAGGTTGATCGGTGGTTTGTCAGATGTTTTGTTTAGGTTTTTCGTTTTTCCAGCTTTTTCAGTTTTCAGCTTTTTTTCAATGTCTTAAAGCTTTCGGGCCGGTTTGAAGCTCGAGTGTTTCAGCTTTTTTCCAGCTTCCGGGCTGGCTTTTGGAATTTTCATGCTTTCAGCTTTATTTCAGCTTTGCTCAGCTTGTTGTGCAGCTTTCGGGCTAGTTTTTTGAATGTTCAGCGTGGTCCTTTAATGGCTTGCAGTGTGTTTTTTTAAAAGGCATTTTACGCAGCCTTCGGTCAGCTTTTGTCACCTTGTTTGTAGCTTGTTTCTTCAGGGTTTTCAAGCTTGCCTTTTCATGTTTGAAGATTTTTCAATAAATTGCTTTTGTGCTCCCAGTGTGTCCAAGGTGCACAAGGCGCTGCCGCTACCCGTTCCCCCTGGGATTTTTCCATGGCTGCTCAGGGCTTTGGGGTCTCGGGGGGCCTTGCCGGGCTAATCATGGGCCTCTGCTGAGAGGACGTGCTGGGCAAACTTCAAAAAGCCAGGTTTGTCGGAATCTGGCAGTTTGACATTGGGGGTTTTGTTTAGACCCAGCCCGGGGGGTCTAATATGCGGTGCTGGTGTCAGACCCCATTGTACTGTAGCTGACGGGATTCTCCATATATACACCCGATAAACCTAAACCCACAGGTCGAGAAGTGTACGTTGCTCTTTCGGCATGACTAGCCCGGTCTGCGGAATGCCAGGCCCTTGCCCGTGGTGAGCTCTCAAAGTATTTCCTTGGCCCAAACTTGAAAGGTGCGAGCCTTACAGACACGTAGTTCAAGAAGGCTCGAAGCTACAGAAGGCAGAAGGTGTGCATTCCATGGGGCTTGCAGCGAGTTGTGGCGTTTCAGCAAAGCTCCCGCGCAGCTTGTATGCTCACGACTACTCACACCCTGCTTCCAGAAGATCGTGCGCCGCCGTGCTGGGTCAGTGTTGTGGAGAGTCTCACGCAATCCATGCATGAGCTAGAACGCTGCATAGATGTGAAGTTTTCACGAAATACAAGATTGCAGCATGCTAAAGACATCGGGTATTTGCACATCTTTCCAGTTGCGGGTTCTGAAATCGTGTGCGATCTGTGATGCTCAGTGGATGGGAGCCATGGCTATCATGAAGCTGGCGGCCTGGCTTTGGTGGCTCTTTGCGCAAAGCCGCGCTCGCAGTTCCAGCTGCGAGATGCGGAAGTCTTGCAGGAAGTGGGCAGCACACCTGGCACCGCACTTCCAGTGATCTCCGGGGTCAGCTTATTGCGTTCCCATTCGTGTCTGGCGCAGAGAGCTTGAGCACCAAAGTGTTGTACAGCGCTCCCGTGGGAATGCTGCAGAACTTCAAAGACATGGACATGCCCATGTGTTCCCTCCGAAATGGAGCCTGGGCGATTTTGAGGTGGTCTTCGAAACAGAATTCCTTCACGGTCTTCTTGTTTGAAAAGGTTCCTCTGCAGTATGACCTGAGCTCCGCTAAAGAGCTAGCGCTGGATGCTCCCCTTCCAGATTTGGCCAATGACTCCGAGATACTGGAGCTGGATGATGGCTTGGCTCTGCGAGTGCGCGACCACTTCCTCTTCTGGAGCGCAGATGCGCTCCAGCGAGGCGGCCCTCCGTTTGCAAGGGTTTCGGCAGACCCGAATGCAATTTTCCGTGGCCCCAGCATTGCATGCTGCGGGGGCGTGCTGGTTCGGGAAAACCTTACACACGCTGAATGTCAGTATCGCCTGTTCATCATTTCGCCAGCTCAGGCGGGTGGACAAGTGTCCAGTCACGTGGTTCTCAATGGGACTTCTACAGACTTTGTGACCGCAGAGTCGTTGCCTCAGGGCGGCCTTGCCTTGGCTTTTTACATCCCCGCTGGTTTACCTTTACCAACTTTAGATATTCAGATCTTTGATAAGTCTGCTGTGTTGAGCGGTGGCCCGGCTTCTTTTCACATCCCGCAGAAGACGATGTTTGATACTCCTCTTATGATGGCTAGCATGGCCTGCGTGAATGACGTGCTGGCGCTGGTCGATCCGGGATTTCTTCAAAACTATCCAGATCTCGTCTTCATTCTCTTGGGAAACCCACAGCACTGGTGGAAGACAGCAGTGCGATGTGACGCTAAATCCCCAGTCCAAGTTCGTGCCCTCGCCCTCCCAGATCACTTGCTGGCCATAGGGTGTCAGAGCTCCGAAGGTGAGACAGCGGTGCAAGTAGGAATTTACAACGTGACTGCAAACGTCTCCCTTGTGGGAGCCCTTGACCTCGGTGTGGGGAGACTGGTTCTGTCTTCGAAGCGATGATCCCATGGGGCCACCGTGGCCTAGCTGTTGCAATCCGAGAAGGTTCAATGGGGTCTGCAGCCAGCGACTGGTACATCTTCAATTACTCCAGGGCGGTGAGGGGCTACGTCAACTTCTGGACCTTCATCAACATGTCAGATGTTCCTGATGCTCCTCTACTTGGTGATGTAGTGCCGCTGGGTGGAGGTTTCGGAGTGCAGCGTTCTGAAGATTCGATTTACTCGCAGCTAGATGATTTCTTCATCTTCATGTTCGATGACCGGGGCCCACCATGGAAGCCCAGAGCCGCGGCCCCGCGACAGATGAGGGCTTTTTCGGGCCACTGGGTGCCTTTGGAAGAGGATCTCCTGCTCTACTATCAATCCGATGGAGCCAACCAAGTTTGGAGCATGGAGAGCGACGCATCCCCGCAGGAGCTCTGCAATTGTTCTGTCTTTGGAAGAAGCCATTCTTTTTCTTCTGTGTCTGCAAGTGACGAGGGCACCGTCGCTTTTCAGTTTCTTTATTCCAACACTGTCTATCTATTGCGGTCTGGCGCCATGCGCGCATGCAGCAACTCTTCTTCTATCAAGCTACAGGTATTGGGGCCCTGCCCTTCTGACTCTTTCATCCTCCAGGGCATTGCAAGCTGCTGTGGAGGACCCTATTTGCGAAACCAGAAACCTGCAAGCCCAAGCCCACGACGCTGGACACTGAACCTGAAACCCTCCAATTTGAACCCTATAGCCCCGTAAATCAAAAACCCTAGTTACCCTGAATCCTCCTCCCTAAGTTATCCGAGAGGACCTGAGGGCGCAGGAGAGGGTTGCATGGGGGATGCATGGGGGGCGTGTATTGGAGGTGTATTGGGGGCACACAAATCAGGAGGCTTGGCGGTTGCTGGAACCTGTCAATCTGTGAATTACACATACGCCTCTTCGTGGGTGCTCTTGTTCGATGCCGCCACAGCTCAGCGTGGAGGATCGCCCTTCTCTCAGTTGCAGGTGCGGTTTTGGGCAATTGGGCGGCCCAGGCGTAGGGATCAGGGATTAGGGATCGGATACTTGAGGTACCTCGAGTTGCTTAAGCCAATGCAACCGTGAGGTTAACTGTAGACAGATCGTGGGAAGACCTCAATGCAATAGGTTCATGTGCAAGAACGAAGGGAAGAACCGCAGGTCGTCAGAAGGAAATCACAAATTCTTCAATCGTTTTCCTCACTTTTGTAACCCGCGGACTGGGCTGACTAGTTTAGGATTTAGAGCAAGTTGCAAATGTGCTGTGCTCATTGCGGGCTTCCAGTGTTCAAGGCACGTTGCCGTTAAGGTCTGAAACCTTCGGCAAACCTCCAGGTGGTTATCGGTTGCGTTCAGGGCTTTTCCAAAGGGTGGTTCGGAACAGTTAGACGTTGTTCAAAAAGCGGATTCGGCACCGATGAAATCGGCTGTTGGAAGAAGTGTTGGAATCGTGTGGCGGGCTCAGTTGTTGCATGCATATTGTTTTGCCATCGAGTGAAAGTTGAGCGCAGTTCTTCGACATTCAGTCCTTCCTCTCATAGCCACATGTGTGCAAAACCCGGGAAAGTTTGGTTGGATCCATTTTTTCGAGCCATTTTCCCGAGTACCCTGGGATACCATGGGAAACCATGGAATACTATTTGGATACCATGAGATACCATTGGCCGTCTCAATTTGCGATTGGGTGTCGGCGTGTTCGCGGACGTTTCAGCGGAGAAACTGGGAGAAACGAAACTGAGAAACTCCAGCTGCGTTTCCCTCTCTGCTGCAATGCCACCCCTTCCCGCCCTCCGCCCTTTCCCGCCCTCTTTTCCCCCCCTTTCAAGCATCCCGCCTCCCCCAAGCTCCCATAAACAAAATTCCCACGAAGACCTCCCCCTGCCCGCCGGCTTCAGCACCCTCCTCACCTTGCGGATTGTGCCTGGCAGGTCGGCAATGGATTTGCGTCGGTGATGCCTTTGGCGGATGGGGGCTTGCTCGTGGGCTCTCAGCACCAGCTGCAGGTTTATGAGCCCACCAGCGTGCAGCCAGGAGGCACTGCAAAACCATCTTTCCAGCTTGAAACGAGTGCTCCGGCCCGCAACATCCAGGTAGTGGCTAAAGATTCTGCAAGGGTCCCGGAGTACCTGATTTTGGACAACATGATTTACAGGATGGGAGGCTGTCCAGACATGAAATACGGAGAGCGCGGGGCCTGCAAGCCTTGCCCAGCTGGGTTGGTGTCACTTCAAGGCTCCACTTCTTGCGCTTTTCGATCTGGATGGCGTGTGTTTTGCGCCTTGAGCCTCAGTTTGGTATTTGGCTTTGCCTCCGTGGTCATTGGTAGCCGTGTCGATGGTGTCTTGGAGCCACAATCTCAGTGCTTCAAAGCCGCCTGGGGCTTGGCCTTTTCCTTGGTTCTGCTCCCGGTGGTGTGCCGAATGCTGCGCAACGGCCTGCTTGTAGCAACACTTTGCATTGCACTGCTGTGCATTGCAAGCGGCCTTACTGCTGTCAGGTACCAGCAGCTGGACAAGCATTTTCGCTTGGCTGTGCTTTGGAAGGCCAGCATGCTGGCGTGCAAGACTGTGCTCCTGGCCATGCCCACCCCGAGCGCACAAGTCTTGATGGACTCTATGCTGAGTTGTGGCGCTGATGCTTTCTGCCCTGATAGCTGCCTCATGGGGGGAGGCTACTCCGCTTCTGTAGGCTTGAAGTGCAGGTGCATTAAAGCAGAAGCGAACAGCCTGATCCAAGTGCTGAATTGGATGGCTGGCGTCGTCCTTTGCGGGCTGACTGTTCAAGACCTAGCTGGCTTTGGATCAGCCTGGCTGGTTCCGTGGGAGGTTTCCCCTTTCAACCGGACATGTGGAGCCATTGCGCTTGTTGGTGCTGCCGCGATCAACATCATCAGCTGCATCTTCGCGATCCTGCTCGCGACGGCTCCTGCCTACTGCTACCTGGGCGGCCCCTCGTTGAAGACATCTGTCGTAGTACCTCACAGTGTTTCAGCTCTGACCGCACGTGTCTGGGATCATTGCTGCTGCTTGTGGTGCTGGTGGTGCGGTGCTAGTGCTGGTGCTGGTGTTTATCGTCGTCTTCTTGTTCTTCTTCTTCTTCTTGTGGTGGTGGTGGGTGGTGGTGGTGGTGGGGGCGTTGGGGTCGTTGGTGGCGTTGGGGGCGTTGGGGGTGCTGGGGGTGTTGGGGGCATTGGGGGCGCGTTGGGGTCGTTGGGGGCGTTGGTAGGGTGGCGGCGGTCGGTGGTCGCAGTCGGTGGCGATGGCGGTGGCAGGGTGGCGGTGGGGCTCGCTAGCAGGGCCTGGAAAGCTCGAACGGGACGGATCCACCAGCAAGCAGTTCCGTGTTGGGTTATGTCGCGTAGCTCTGTCTAAATGTTTGCCCCAAGTTCTGCAGCCAAGGCAACAACTATGGTGCTTCCTGTGCTGCCCTTGATGCTGCTCGCGAATGAAACCCGATGGATCATCGCCACCTACAAGAGGGACGCGGAAGCGGCGAGCAAAGCGCTGATTTGGTCAGCCTCAGGCTCCCGAGTTCTGAGTCTTCTGACCCTGTTGGGCGCAGTTTGGTCTGCTGTTTCCATGTGGCAAAGGCCCCCCAAGGAGACTGGGAGCCTCTGCCGCGGTGTACAGTGGAGCATGGTGGGCCTTTTCCTTTTCACGGCTCCCTGTTCCCTTGCATGCGCCCTGCTCCGCGCTGCGCGCAGCGACGAGGCTCCCTTACGTGCTGAGCTGGGTGCCACGCCAGGCTGATCTTGAAACTAAGCTCATCTCATTTAGGCTCCAGGCCCTATACCTGTCTCCGCAAGTTTGCTTCCCCCACATGCGTGCCAGATGGCTCCTCATTGTTTCATGGTGGGCCGTTGCCTCTTCAGGGCTCCCTGCTCCCTTGCCTGCGCCCTGCTCCGCGATGCACGTGCGGAGAATCTACATCGTGCTTCCATTTTTTGGTAACAGGAATGCAAAGCCGCATGAGTCCGGGCAGTGACATGACGCTCCATCATTGAATCCGACAATTCTTGAACTCCAGACCTTGCCCTAAGTCGAAGCTCTAAGCCCAAACCGTTAAACCCTAAACCCTGACATGTTGTGCTTTGCATTGCGGCCCTAAAGATCGAGAGTGGGGTATAGACCATCACGGTGTGGTTTTGCAGCTTCCTTGGCACCCGAGACCAAAAGAGAGAGTGTCAAGCTGCTTGCACCATTGACTTGGACTCTTTCGCAAGTTAAGCTTGCCAGCGACAGTCCGCCCCCACTCAGGTCGTCCACAACAGGTTCGCGCGCCAGGAGCCCGCCGCGCGCCCAGGCCCGCTCTCAAAAAACCTCACGCCGCAACCCTTACTCCCAAAAAGTTGTCAACCTTGTCACCCCTCCGTGAATCACGCAGGGACCTCCAGGTAGCAAGGAAATGCTTGACAACTTTGAGCAGGTTCACCTCGGCCATCTGGCTATGATCAAGCGCAGTCGTGCCGGCCTTTGAGGGTTTAGGGGTATGGGTGACCCTCACCCCTAGCCCCCCAACCTAGCCTACCAAATGCCTTGCAAGGTTTCGAGGTCTGTTCGGCTCCAGGGAGGTGAGTTTAGACAGCGAGTGCGCGTTCAGTGTAGGGTTTAGGGCCGGCTTAGGGGTGGGCCCCTCCTCGGTTTAGGCTGTAGGCGTGCCGGCTTAGTTTAGACCCCAGCCCTAACCCCGGCTTGATGCTCTGGATGCTTTTTTGTCGCCTCTAATTATCTGGATGCTCACTGATGCCCTGGGCTCTAGATGCTTTTCTGATGCTGCTCAGCCGCCCTTATCTGACGCTCACCCGTGGCTCTCCGGATGCTCATGGTACCCTAAACCCCATCTTGGACCGAAAAGCCAAAGTTGAAACTAAAATTATGGCACCTTTCGGGCTTTGTCAGCGTTCCCAGCTGCTCTGATGCTCATTTTGCAGGTGTTTTGCGGCTCAGCCGTGCGGTGTTGCTGCCTTCGATCGAAAAAACAAAAGTTGAGACTAAGATTATGGCATCTTTCAGGCTTCGTCGCCGTTCCCAGCTCTTCTGATGCTCATCAGCCGCGCTCAGGAGGCTCTCGGAGTGCTCATCCGCCGCCCTCGGGATGCTCGTTTGCAGCCCTTCTGACGCTCACTTGCAGCTCATCGGCGGCTCTCGGGATGCTCATTCGCAGCTCATCTCCTGCTCATCGGCCGCCCTCATCCGCTCGGGCACGGTGCTTGGGATGCTCATTTTCAGCTCACCTGATGCTTCTCCGCGGCCCTCGGGATGCTCATCAGCCGCCCTTGTCAGCCGTCGCGCTCTTGCCCGGCTCTCGTCCTTGCCGCAACACCTGCTTCCAAAAAGTTGTCAACCTTGTCACCCCTCCGAGGGGCGCGCAGGGGCCTCCGGGCCGCAAGGAAACAGGGTTGACAGGGTTGACAACTTTTTTGAAGCAGCCGCCCGGGCTCAGCGCACCAGGGCGCAGGGGTCTGAGCGAGCCGCGGAGAGGTGACAGGGTTGACAACTCTTTTTGAGCAGGGTGTTTCTGCGCGGGGTTCTCGAGCCGCGGAGGGGTGACAGGTTGACATCAGTTCGAGCAGGATGTTTCTGTGCGGGCAGAGGCCTTCTGGGCGAGCCGCAGAGGGGTGACAGGGTTGACACCTGTCTCTTATGTAGCAAGCCCCAGCCCCCCCTGAAAGCTATCCACAGGCAGCCTGAATGAAAGTGGATTCCATCACATGATCGTCTCGAGGTAGCGTCTGCAAACAAAGCGGCCTCGTGGCCGCAGGCCCGCAAGTTTGACGGCAGCCGAGACGCATTTTGGGGCACTTTTGGGGGTGAGCGTTCCGACGAAAATGCCTCGAGAGGAGCAAGAATCTGGGGGGTCCCTTGCTTTCTCTTTTTCCTTTCTTTTTGTTGTTCCCCTTTTCCTGTTTTTTCCTTTCCCTTTTTCTCCTACCCTTCCTCTCCTACCCTTCCCTTCCTCTTCTACCCCTTCTCTTCCCTTCATCCCTTGACCCCCCAGAATCGCGACGAAGAGGCATATTCATTGCGAGTGCCCAAAAGTGCCCCAAAATGCGTCTCGGCTGCCGTCAAACTTGCGGGCCTGCGGCCACGAGGCCGCTTTGTTTGCAGACGCTACCTCGAGACGATCATGTGATGGAATCCACTTTCATTCAGGCTGCCTGTGGATAGCTTTCAGGGGGGCTGGGGCTTGCTACATAAGAGAGAGTCAAGGGATGCCCTCGGGATGCTCATTGGCGGACCTCGGGGCGCTCGCGATGCTCATGAGCAGGCAGCAGGCAGAGCCAAGTAGCAAGCGGCATATCCAAGGAAATGCATCTACAGAGCTTTGAATGGGCAGGAAATGCAAGAGGTAGCAAGGGTAGCAAGGAGTTCCGGAGCATGTAAACCGGACAGCGGGGAAGTTGGCAAAGCTCATCATTTTGAGCGCTTTACGCCGCCTGCCTCGAGATGCATGCTACGCTTGTTTTTCATCCATTTCACTTGAAAGTGCTTTGTCTTGTTTGGATCCAGTGACGACGTGTCTGTTGCTTTCCTGCCAGAGGAAATGAGCCAACACAACAAGCTTGACCACGCATCATCGACCATCGCCCCACCGCCACCACAGCCACCACCGCCGCCACCGCCGCCAGCGCCGCCACCGCCGCCCTCGCCACCGCCACCGCCGCCACCGCCACCGCCACCGCCACCACCGCCACCACCCACCAGCACCAGCAGCACCGTCAACTCACCACCAGCACCACCACCAGCACCACCCCAGCACCACCAGCACCAGCAGCCCCAGCAGCACCAGCAGCGCCAGCAGCGCCACCACCGCCACACACCACCACCACCACCACCACCACCACCACCACCACCACCACCACCACCACCACCACCACCACCACCACCACCACCACCACCACCACCACCGCTGCCGCCGCCGCCGCCGCCGCCGCCAGCGTCATAAGCATAATCATAATCCCCCTTCGCATCTTCATACTCATATGCATAACAATCAAACTCGCCATGCTCATCATGTCCTGCATGTTACCAGTTTCTTGCACGCTGTTGTGCTGTCGTTGCGGATGACAAAGACTACCTATATGTGTCTTCAGCCAAGATCGGCCCGAATCGCGTTTTAGTGTCAGTGGTCCATTCCCACGTGGTGAGTACGGCCGCGACATCCCAGGCCGGTCCAGACGTTAGGGTTCAGCATGTTCAGGGTTTCTGCGGGGTTTGGCTTAGGGTTTATGGTTCCTTAAACCTTAAATCCTAAACCCTGAACCCTGAACCCTAAACCCTAAACCCTAAAGCCTAAACCCTAAAGCCTAAAACCTAAACCCTAAAGCCTAAACCCTTTAAAGTTTTGGGCTTCTTCGGCTCCAGGGTTTAGGGACTTTTCATGGTTTTGGGCTCAGGATTTTAAAGGGGATCTGTAGGGTTCCTCAAAGGGATCTAAAGGGTTCCGATCTATGGGGTTGAGGGTTTAAGGTCTACTTGGAGGGGCAGGGGACTGAGTAAGTAGGTTATAGTTGGGGTAGCTCCATTTAGGATACTTATAACTCTTCTTACAACCTAAGTCCCCTGCCCCTCCAAGTAAGGGTGAGGGTTTCTTCCGTTCAGGGTTTAGGGATTGCATGTTTTCATGGAGGGATCATGAAAAGCTTCCAACTTCAGTGCAATGAGCCAGCTCCCTGCAATCCAAAGTGGCGTCATACTTTAGAAGTTTTGCTACGCCCTAAAACCCATTCGTTGTGAGGTTTCTGGTAACATCAGCTCTGGATCCTAAACCCGACAGCAAGCCCTCAACCCTAAACCCGGAACCCGAGAGTCCCGCTTCTGGGGTCTCCAGATCCAGAAAGATCCGCCATGAAACCCTGAACCCTAAACCTTAAACCCTACTTGGAGGATCATGGGACTTAGTAACTATGGTTATAAGTAGGTTTACGGTAAGATCCACCCTAAGCCCTAAAGCCATGAGCCCTACAACCTAAGCGCCCAAGCCCTAAGCCCGATGGCCCCCCGATAGCCCTAAACCCTGAACGCTAAACTTTCGGATGCTGCGAGGCGAAAAGACACGAGGGTTAAAAAAAAAGTTTCAATCCTAGTTATGGCAAGACCCACCAACTCTAAACCCTAAACCCCCAAACCCCCCCGCCTCCTCTGAAGCTTTTGGACCCGGAGGATCATGCAAGGGCGCGACGCGGCGGCTCCGTGCAGAGGCGCCTTTCTGCTTAAAGCGAAAAGTGAGGGTCAGCCTGGTTCAGGTTTAGGGTTTAGGGGTTTAGGGCTTCGGGCTTAGGGCTTAGGGTCTAGGGTTTAGGGGTTTAGGGGTTTAGGGGATGGGGTTTTGGGTTTTTTTTTGGCTTAGGGGTTGCTTAAATGCTCCTGAGTGGGTGGAATAGTGGCCCGGGACCTATGGGGGCTATTATCCTGCATACTTTGGGGTCCGGGTAAGGGTTACGGTTTTTTGGGTTTAGCTTTTCGGGTTTAGGGCGTGATGACACTTGAACTGCTTTGGTTGTGCTCCTCTTCGGGTCTGCCCTGGTTCTCCACAAAAATTCAATGTTTAGGGTTGTTTTGAGGTAACTTATCGTACAACCACGTGTAGCCCCCAGTTAAGGTACTTAGAACCATACGTACTAAGTCCCATGATCCTCCAAGTAGGGTTTAAGTAAAACCCTTACCCTAACCATAAGCCCTAAACCCCAAGACCCAAGAGCCCTGAACCTCCGTGGCAGGCTTCTGTCGACCTGATGACAGCCATCTGATCGGGTGTATCGTGCAAGTGAGGCAAGGGCTTAAGAGGGCTTAAGGGTTTTGACGCTTTCCTATCCCCCTTCTTATTGCACAGGGGCTTTGTGGGTGGCTTGGGGACTGTGGGGTTACTTGGGGGTACAAACAAGCATAACAAGCACCGAGAAGGCTGGTGAAGTGAGCCATCATCAAATGAATGGTTGGTTGTCAAAATTATGGTTCCCCTTTTGGGTCCCTAGTTTAATACGGCACCTATTAATTAGGGTACCCCAAAAAGGACCATAACTTTGACAACTACCCAAATGAATGGTTGTCAAAACTAGGGCCTTTTTGAGGTTCCCAAACTATAGGGTGGCGTATTAAGAACAGTGTTATATAGGGTTCCCCAAAGGGAACATGTTTTTGACCAAAAGGCTGCCATTATGCCCAAGCAGGCTACAGACCGAAATTTGAGGAGAACTTACTCTTTGATCCATGTTTTATTGGAGGAACTGTCCTGCCTGCTGCCAATGGGTACTGGTAGAGGTTCACCGATCTGGAGCTGACTGTCCTAAACTCCTCAACCCCTAAACCCCTAAACCCCAGACCCTCAGGCCTAAACCCCAAACCCTAGAGTCCTAGAGCCTTATGATGAGTTATGTTATTGAACGAAGAGGCCTTATGATGAGTTATGTTCTCTGAATGTGACTGCAGGTGTGCGTGATCCCGCGAGCAGAGACGCAGCTTCGCCGGAGGAAGCTCTGCTTCTCATATCAAGAGCCCTGGACCCTTTTGCCTTAGGGTTTAGAGTTTAGGGCTCTTGAAAAGTCAGAACAGAACTCTAAGCCCTGTAGCCTGAGCCTGTGCCCCAGAGTTTCTCAGTTGCAAAGTTCGGCTGGGAAGTGGGCCGAGCGGAGACCTCCTCTTGGAGTTCTCCCCGCAAGTGTTTCGAAGTACACTGCCCAAGAGCATTGCACCACGTGTTCCTTAAATAGGCACCGGGATTGAAGTGGTTCTCCCGTTTCAAGTCACCAAGAGCCCTTTCATTCGCCGCGGACTTGAGCTCGCACTGCAAGCGGCTGTCGCAATCAAAGGCAGGTCAGTCCAGAAGCCTTGTAGAGCTTTGGCAGGCTTTGCGGTTCCGTAGTTCTGTAAGATTTCACAGCAATGCAAGACGTGCTCTTTAAGGACATGCTGCCCATACTGCTGCAGATCAGCGTAGTCGTCCAAGAGCATTCGTCAGACACGTCCTAGTGCCGGGATGAATGCGAATCCATGAATACTCCCCTCGCCGCACGGGAGAGTATTTGCAGTCAAGCAGCTGCCGTGAAAGGCAGGTCAGCCCAGCAGCATTGTACAAGTTTGGCAGGCTTTGCGGTTCCGTAGTTTTGCAAGATGTCACAAGAACACGTCACATGCGGGAGAGCCAGTGCCATGTTGTGAAAGACGTGCCGCCAACACTGTCGCCCGCAAGAGCAGTCATCGAAGAGCAATTGTCAGACACCCCCTAGTCCTGGGATGAATGCGAATCCATGCATAACATTTCCCCACAAGGAGCATTCGGAGTGCAAGTGTCGCTGTCTTATGAAAGGCAGGTCAGCCCAAAAGCCTTGCAGAGGTTTGGCAGGCTTTGAGGCTCCGTAGATTTGCAAGATGTCACAGGAACGTGTGACATGCGGGCGAGCCAGTGCCGTGTCCTGAAGCACATGCGGCCCATACGGCCGCGCGTAAGAGCAGTCGTCGAGGAGTGTTCGTCAGACACACACTAGTGCTGGGCTGAATGCGAATTAGTGCATACTCTATTCTCCGTTGCCACCAACTTCATAATATTCTGCCGCAGCTAGATGGCATTTGCGTCCTGCCAGGATGCATGCTCCGGTTGCCCACATCATGAGCTGCAGATGCCTATCAGCTGCGCTCTTAAGAAATCTAAAGCAACAAACCCTAAACCGCAGGGCATGTCTTGTCCCGCTGTTGCTTTAAGGGCTTCCTTGTCTTTCTCCCAACTAAGTCTCGAGACAGAAGGCGCCCTTTGTTGCTTGCCAAAAGCATCCCCGAGTCCCTCAGCGTCCGGGACAGCTGGGTGCATGGGTTTAGGGTTTAGGGGGTTTGGGGTTTAGGGGTTTAGGGGTTAGGGTTTAGGGGTTTAGGGTTTAGGGTGGGTGCATGTGACTGGGACTGAAGGCCTAGCGTGGTGTCTGGAGAAGAAGTTTTGCCACAGCTTCTCCATCAGGTGGATCCTTGCTTGGCCGGGCTGCTCCCCCACTGCAGGCAGGCGCTACAGAAGATACCCCTAAACCCTAAACCCCCCCTTCGCCAGATTGCGTGTGAATGTTGCTTGAGGCCGATTTCGGGATTGAAATGTCACGTCCTCGAAGGTCGCCCCGAAACCGGAGGCTAGGACTCAGGGAACTTTTACATCCCAGATGCCCTGCATCACAAAAACCAGACCGACAGTCCGGAGAGAGGGCAAGGAGGTCTGGTCTTTAGGGGTTGTGGTTGTAGATTCGTCGCATCCATGACCTTGCAAACTCTGCCCAGGTGCCCGGATTGCCCGAATGTCAGCTTTGGAAAGATGCCCACATCTTGTCTTCAAGCGGCAGCACAGCTGAGAAAGCCAGCTTTTTCACCGACTCTGTGCCGAAGATTTCGCGATTCTCTGTGGGATGCACTTGAAACTACCTCTCCGTGTCGAGGCCGTCGGTCCTGAAGCCCAGAGGCTTCAGCACTCCTCGTGTCTGAACTTCATCTCAGCTGTTTTTCCGGTCTGGAGCCTAGATTTTGAGGATCAATCTACGCCGAAGCCTCTCAGGCTTGGGCCTCGGGCTTGCTAAGCATCCGGAGGACGGCTCAAGCCGAGTGTCCTAACCACGGCTTAGAGCTTAGACTTTAGGCTTCATCGTCCTGCTCTCCGTCAGAAGCAGCTGGTTGCGATCGTCAAAGAGGATCTCATTGGTTGTTCAGGATTAGCGATATCTCCTCCCCTCCTGTTGCGATCGCTTGAGCAGCAGTGGACAAGGCCATACCATCTCCGCCGCCCAGAAGCACCTGCAGCGAAGCTTGTGCGAAATCTGTACGGGGCCATAGACCAGAGTGGCGACACCTACAGGCTGCTTCTTCTTTTGTTCATAGGCGCCCTCACCTGGCCTGCTTTGAGTGAGAGTCCGGAGAATGCCGAAACTCGAGGCGCATGAACCTCCAAGATGTGGAGATCCCAAGCCTGCGGGGAAGTGCTTTGGGGCTCCAGGAGATCACACTTCGCACGGCCTCACAGGTACACCGCAAGAGGCCCTTAGGATCCCAACAACGACATACCGGCAAGAAGGCGTTGCAGAGTCTTCCGCAGACAGTCTCCCGCAAAGCAGCGGCACCGTTGCGGCGCCCGTCCTTTGACCGTCTCGGCTGCGATGTGGCGTGCTTCTCCTCAAGCATGACACCGAAGGCCTTGGAGGAAGTCGTCAGGAACCTGCCGCACTCCATGTATGATTGAATCATCTTCGGTGGGATCGGATATGACATGTTATCGACGACGAAGTCGTGTTTTGTCATTCTGTACGAATGCTCGTCCCGGTTATGTGGCATTGTTTGGAATTGGCTTGTGCCTCATGCTTTCTGGTTCTTGAGTGTGCTGGGCCAAGCGTGTCGTTGAGAATGAGCGTGGCCGTTCCCTGCGAGCATGAAGAGTCGGAAGGCAGCGTTGAGCTACTGCGCGAGTCGACAGATGCTGTTGATAGATCGCTGGCTCAGTGTGCTGCGGGTTGTGGACAGAGCTGATGCTCTATGTACGAGCTGAAAGGGGTTGTCGCGCTTGACATCCGTGCATCACGGGTTGGATCTTGGCCTGAGCCAGCAACGACATAGTGGCAAGAACACTTTCCAAAGGCTTCCGCAGGCATTGTGCTGCATAGAGGAGCCATCTCTGCGTCGCCCGTCGTTTGAATGGTTCGGTTGCGATGTGGCACTGTCCTCCTCAAGCCTGGCACTGGTGGCATCTGGCCAGGTCGTCAGGAATCGGACACTGTCCATGCTTGAGTGTCGGGTGCATTGGCACTGACAGACTGTCAGCGGCAAAGTCTTGTTCTGCCCTTCAGTACGAAGGCTCGTACTGGTTGCCCAGTGCTGTTGTTGGAACTAACATGTGTGAGGCTTCTCACCTTTGAGGGCACAGCCACACCATGAATTCCTGGGCCTTAGCTCCCTCTGAGGGGTGGTGTGGCCTGGTGGGTGGTAGGTGTTCCTTGATGCAGCATCCAGGGCCTCAAGTACTCACGCCAGTGCAGCTTTAGAAGCTTTCGGGGCGGCTTTGGAAGGTTTCGTGTGAGCCCCCGGTGCTAAAGACCGGTGCTGTTCTTGGCTTCACGGGTGTCTTGCAAGTGGGCGTTGTTGGACATCTTGGAAGTACAGTGACAGGGGCTACCTAGAGAACTATCCCAGCATTTATGCTTTTAGGCTGCAGGTTAGCTATGCTCGTGAAGCCTTTCTCGCTTGTTCGACCTAGATGTTTCCTCCAGAAGAAGTGGGCCCTTAACAGTTTGTGCCGTCGTCCATGGCACCCCTCAGCCGATCCCCATCCGGAATCCGGAATGCAGATCTCCAGACGTGACGCAAAGCGCGAGTTTCTTGTGAACGCCGTTTTGTACCGAAGTCTGATGGGTGGGCATAGACAGTGGCAAACTCGATGCACCGTTTCTCTGAGGAACGAGAGGTTTAGATTTCCCCAAACCAGGGCTTTGGGGTTTCAGGAGCCTTATAGGCATTGGGCAAGAACCCTAAACGCTAAACCCTAAACGCTAAACCGTAGGCGCCGGGTAAGGCGGGCGACATCCTTCGGTGGAGTTGGAGACGACTGGTGCTCGCTGCTGAACTTGAGAGGTCTGGGCTTGGCTGCTTTCCTGTTTGCACAGATGCACTGGGGTTTAGGGTTTTAGGGTTTAGGACCGGGTTAACGGCACCGATGGCTTCTTCCGGCGGAACCTTGCTCTTGAAATGCGCTTGGGCACCAGACTCCGGCAGAAATGTCGAGCTTGAGCGCGCAAATATCGAGTTTTGCAATTGAGCACTGCAGGTGTCGACATGTGGTTGACGGATGTCGGCTGCCAGTGTCGTTTCAGCTCTAACGATTCTAACGGATTCTAAAGTGATGGTTTCTCATGGACATGCGGGATGCCCAAATCAGGGTTCTTCACAGGCAAGGCCTGTGAAAGGCCTCCAGGGCAGCTTCTCCCAGTCCTTGCCTGTGAGTGTGGCGTGCCGACCAGTCCTGCCGGAGGGAAGGCTCCGTGTGGTCCCCGGTGTTATGGTACCACATCGAGAAACTTATGCAACCAGTTGTTTTGGTCACATAGCAGAGTGCCGATTCCTGCTTGCCCAGTTCGCCAGCTGTGGCAGAGGTACATCCAGCCTTTGCTTTGTGCCTTCGTGCTTCGTGGCGCTACAGACTGCCCGATGCCGGCGATTGCCTGATTCCTTGGGTTTTCCGACCTTTTCCCCTGGCCCTGAATCCTAAGAGAGTGCAGGCCTGCCTGCCTGGAAGCTGCTGTTGCGACGTGTTGTTTCTGCAGCCCTTTGCGCCAGATGCCTCGTCAGAGTCGCCTTTCAAGAGCCGAGGCCCCTGAGCTTCATGCAGGTCTTCATTGCCTGTAAACCTCTGAGCCCGAAACCCCCGACCGACACAAAAGAGAGGCCTGGATTCCAGTTTTCGCAGCTTGCGGGCTCGGTGCATGTCTCTTACGAGCCTTTGCTCTCCAGCTTTTCCCTTCTTTTGCTGGCATCACCCCGTAATGAACTTAATCTAAACCCTGAAGCCCAAATCCTGAACCCCAAGCTGCAGAACCGGCGCCCCGAACTCCAGAGCTGCGGCTTGGGGTGGCTCTGACTATAAGGCCGGGCTCCCTCCTTTGGCGCCGCCCCTGAAGCCCCGATACCCAAAGGGCGCAGGGGTGCCCTGAAGCCGAAAGCCCCGTAATCCGCTTGGGGCTCAGGGCTCGCGCCCAGGAGCCTCCCAGGCTTCGTGCCTCCCTTCGCTGTTTGGAGGTGGAAGCGCCCTTGTGTGGTTGGGTTTACCGTTTAGGGTTCAGGGGGGAGGGTCGGGGAGTGCTCCGAAGGCGTTGCGAGCTTTGAGCACTGCCCGAAGTCTGGGGCAGAAGTTGTGGGAAGGTGCGCATCCTGAGCTTCCTGTCGGCGCAGGCTCCTCAAATTGCTCAGTCGCCAACTCTTCTGAAGTTTGTGTGCCAGGCCTGCAAGCAACCTGCAAAGCTGGGGCGTGATCAACCTGCTGTGGCTCCTCAGATGCTACCTTGAGGCCACCGACATGAGAAGTCTGAAACTTAAATCCTTCAAGCAGTTCAGACGCCGTCGCTGTAAGCGTGAAAACCCTGCGCCAGATGCGAAACGAACACTCCAGCTTCGCAGCGTGTGATTGGAATTTCCGTATCCGAAAGCAAAGCTTTGTCGTTGAAGCCGAGTAGAACACCGTGGACGAGAGCCTCGATGTCCATGCGTGCGGTGCAGGAGGAGGAGCTGTAGGAGCTCCCCTCTCTGCCTTCTCTCCGTCTTCTCACCGACCGAGGCTTTTCGTAGGGATTTCCGG
The DNA here is from genome assembly GCA_905221615.1 of Symbiodinium sp. CCMP2592. Lineage (NCBI taxonomy): Eukaryota > Dinophyceae > Suessiales > Symbiodiniaceae > Symbiodinium > Symbiodinium sp. CCMP2592. The sequence continues at coordinate 363,384 of CAJNDT010005446.1, read as the reverse complement.
ACGTGTGCCGCTGTCCTTTGTGAGCTTGCATGGGGGCCCCACTTTCCAGCTTTGAGGTCGTGGACTCCTGCCACGGCTGTCCCTAAGCCCCTTACCTTCCCTGTGTTCTGTCATCCTCTCCCTTAAACCCTGTCCGGTCATCCAACACCAAAGCCAAGTGATTGCCCGCCGGGTCCGGCTGCTTCCAGCTTCAGCCGACACACAGACGAAGAGGACCACCGGACAACCCTAAACCCAAAACCGCATGAGAGTCACCGGACGAGGCGGGTTTTAAGTCGAGGCCCTGTTTCGAGTGGCCTGAAATCGTGTTGTGTGCTCCATAGCTTGCCACTGAAGGCTGCTGCGCTTGGCTGTCTTTCCTGCCCCGGGGGGAGTTTCAGTACCGGCCTTGAATGCATTTGGCATTTCCTCCCCAGTGCATGGTTTCGTGGTTCCCGTCAGATTTGGAAGCTTGCGAAGTCGGCTGCATTCCGAAATCCCCAATCCGAAATCCTTTTAAGTCCTCAGCCCCTAAGCCCTACGCATTAAATCCCTAGACCTTCAGCTCGAAACCAGGGAGGCTTCCACATCCAGGCTGCAGGGTGTAGGGCACGGGGTGGCAAATGCGCAGGTCAGCAAAGCCGCCGCGGGAGGCCGCTCTAAAGCCCGGAAGCCAGGCATTCATCTTCAGGCGCTAAAAGCAGAGTTTCTGGTGGAAGGCGCTTTAAAGGATCCGGTTTCCCTTCTCTCCTTCCTGCCAGCCCACTTGCTCTGCAGCGGCTTCAGGCTGAAGATTGAGATGGAGGAGCCGCTTTAAGGGATCCTTTCAGGGATCCTTTAAAGGCCTCCTTGGAGGAAGCCCTGGCTCCGGAGGCCACGAAAAAAGCCGAGCGCCGAAGGCCCAAGGGGGGGCCGCCTTTGGGCCTCCGCCGGAGCCTGGGACCCCTCTCCAGGGAAGAGCTGCTCTGCTTCTTGCTTGGAGCTTTTGTTTTGGGAGATCCCAAGCGGGGGTTTAGGGTTTAGGAGGTTCTGAGGCTTAGAATGGGGATGCTGATGGGACCTAGGGTGCTCTGAAACGGCCGTGCTTCGCTTCTGGTGAGACCTGGCCGACGCTGGGCCTCGGCAAGAGTGATGCGCAAGGGCCTGTGCTTCCGCATCCTCGACTCCCTATCCCCGTGCGCTCCGGTGTGATTGCGCAGGCATTTTGCCATCACCAAAGCCTCAGAGGGGTCAAAGGCAGCCATTCGATCCAGGGAGTCCGGTCGAGGGCTTTGGGATCCTAAAAACTTTCAGGCGGCTTCGAAGACTGAGGCAGTTGACCCGAATCAAACCTTAAATCCTAAACCCTAAACCGTACCGGCTTTAGCCAGCTTAGGTTTCCTTCGAGCCTAAACCCCGAGCTTCGGCCGTCTCATGCGTCACTAGAGCTTGCGAAAAGAGGGTCCTTGGCAGCCTGTGTGGTGGCCGCAAAGCCTCCGAAGCTCCATCAGCCGCTTTAACAAGTCCTTGCAGGGGTGCGTTAACAAACAAGCAGAAGCAGAAGAGGGTGATCGAGGGTACTCTTCTTCATGGTACTATACTCCTTCCAGTGTAAAGAGAGGGCTCCGAAGCGCGGGGAAAGCGACACCTCGCATCTTCCACGGCTTGTCTGTTATACCCTTAAAGGAACCCCAATACTACCTTTAAGGGCTCCTTTAAAGGGGTCCCTTCCCCTGAGCCCGGCAGCCTTCAGCCCCCCGTAAGAGCCGCCCGAAGAGCTGCGCTTCATGAGGTCAGGGGCCCAAACCCTAAACCCTAAACCCTAAACCCTAAACCCTGAACCCCAAACCCTAAACCCGAAACCTCCATAAGAGCCCTCCGAAGAGCCGCCCGAAGCGCTTCGGAGGCCACTCCGCCAGTTCTTTCTCTTGGCTTCCGAGGCTTTGAAGTTCCAGCAAAGTGGCGACTGATCCCGGGCCGAAGGAAACTGCGGAGCTTTTCGAAACTGAGCCTCGGGAGGTTTCCGAGCTTAGGATTTGGGGCTTTTGGGGTCCAGGACGTAGCAGGCTTAGGGTTTCGGGTTTAGGGCGCGCAGGGCTTGCCCCAGGCAGCCAGCAAAGAAGAGGCAGCGAGCTGCTTCAGCAAGCCTCTCGGGTTTCTGCAGGCTTTAGACCCTAAGCCCTAAACCCTAAACCCCAAACCCTAAACCCCAAACCCTAAACCCTAAACCCAAAACCCTAAACCCTAGATGGAGATCCGAGGTCGCAACAGGCCCTCCCCAAGTCCTTCCAAAATCGCGAGTGGCGCCGGGGCGTTTCTGCAGCCGAGGTGGAGGCTGCCGTCCATTAAAGGCCTGCTGTCGCGCCCCTGGAGCCAAAAAAATATCTAGGGTTTAGGGTTTGGGGTTTAGAGCACCCGATTTTACCGGAGCCTCGGCCTCAGAAGGCCCTAGACGGCCTTTAAACTTTAAACCCTAAAGGACTGCCGTTTTCCGCAGTTTTGCAGCCGTGTCACATGTGGGCTGCGGCGGAGCTGCCAAAAAAGGGTGATGGTGGAGGAGCTTGAAAGCTGCACATTGAGGGCTCTTAGGGACATTCAAGGACTCAACGCTTCGTGAAAGTGGGACAATCAAAGAACTTAAGGCTCACGCCTTCGGAGGCAGGGATGGCGCACATCGCCGCAGAGCCAGCGGTATCGTGCTCCAGCGGCTTTGACGGACAGCTCTTAACAGGGCCAGGGCCTCGCCTGGCCGGTGGATTCCGGATTTGGGGTGGCCTCGGATCGTTTCTCTGGGCTTTAGCCAGAAATTTTCAGAGCTCCCCGCTGGGGCGCAAGCTTTCTTTGCTGACTCGAGTACTGGCAAGACCTGTGCCAAAGTTGTTCCATCGGGTTCGACTTGCCTACAGGCTGATGCTCTCACACTTCCACTGTGCAGAGAGGCGTTGCTTACGCCATCGTTGAGATCAGTGCCGTGCTGCGACGACCATGCAGTCACTCTGTGCAACGTCCGAGAGTCTTTGCCTTGCATCTCTTCCGCAAGCCTCAAGACTCGAAACTTCTCCGAACCACGAAGCCTTGGTTTTGCTCCACGAGGCCACGTTTTTTCTCCACTGATCCCTTGGAATTCAGCGCTGCAGGGAGATGTTTTCAAGCTCCACTTGAGCCCTCAGCAGCTCCCTGGATCCGGTGTTCGGTGTCGGATGTGTCGGATCCTTCTGCAAGGACTCCTCGTCCAGGGAGAGTCCCGAAAAGCATTCAGGATTGGGGCCGGATTCGATTCCTCTTGAGGGATCCGTAAGTGCTCCTTTAAAGGGATCTACAGGCGTTGTAAGCCCGATGTCGACGCGGAGAGGGTTTTGAAATTTGGACTGCAAGGGCTCTCTGAGCATTTCAAGCTGCCGGCCGACGCCCCGTAGCCGCTCACCGAGGCCCTCCGAGCCTTCCCAGAGGATCCGGGATCTGAGGATCACGCCACAGCCTTTGGCTGTGAGAGCACCGGAGCTCGGGTAAAGAGAGGCCGAAGACCGAGGAGGGCGCCGAGAGCTCTTGTCTGTGAGAGGGCTCCGGGCTTCCGTGCTCCTCTTGTCTCAGCTCCTGGGAGTGGGATCTGGGACACGGCCTCATCTTGAGGATGGCGCGTTGCGCGCTCTGAGTTCGGAGAGAAACGGGCTGCGTTGTGAAAGCTCACCGGGAAGCGAGAGTGAGCAACTAGTGACTCTTACCCCCGGTCAGACATCCGTGCTGCAGGATCATGGGACTTAGTAACTAAGTAACTATAGGGTTATGATTGGGTAACTATACTTATGGTTGCTTCTTACCCCCCAAGTATGGTATTCATAACCATACTTACTAAGTCCCGTGATCCTCCAAGTAGCCAAAGCCAAGAAGTAAACCATGGACTTCAAAAGGCTTGCAGTTTGTCCAAGGGCAAAAGGAGGGACCCTTAATGGGCCTATAATGGACCATATAATGGGTATATACTCGCGAAGGGAGAGAAAGAAACTCAAGCTTTGGGGGTTTAGGGGTTTAGGGTTTAGGGTTTAGGGTTGGAGAGAGCAAGACAGAGGTTTGGGGTTTGTAGGGCTTAGGGTCCAGGGAAACCCTACACCCTAAACATCACTGAACCCTAAGCCTACCGGAAAAGGAGAGAGGGCAAGGAAGTGCTCTGCCAAAGTGAAGCTGATCAGATCGCATGATGCCTTCGGGCTTAATCAACAGGTGTGGAGAAGTTCTCCGATCACCTCTTCGGACATGGCAACATCGATGTTACCGGAAAGCCGTCATCACTGCTTTTCGGCCCCGACGCAGTTTAAAGCTTGGTTCCTATATGTTTCTACTAGATTGCCCTTCTTTGTCCCACCGGGCTAAGAGTGCGAAACCCGTTTCATGCGGTCGGGGGTGTTAATTACTTCTACTCGCTTTCCTAAATTACCAGGGTCAAGGATTTAGGGGTTTAGGGTTCAGGGGTGCAGGGTTTTTTTAGGGTTTGCGTAAAGGATCATGGGACTCAGTAACTAGGGTTATTATTGGGGTAGCTCTACTTATAATTATGTATATCCCCCATTAAGGTACTGATTGCCGTAGTTACTAAGTCGCATGATCCTCCAAGTAGGGCTTTTGAGCTCAATCCTAAACTTCCCTAAACCGAAAACCCTGTCTGGGGGTGTCGGGTTTGGGCGGCGATGCCGGTGCTGTGGCTTCCATGGGTCCGGGGCCATCAGCGCTGCGAGCGGCCGAAGGCGCTGGTTTAGGGGCTTAGGGACTTCGGTTTTAGGCTTAGGGTTGAGGTTTCGGGGTTTAGGGTTTCAGGGTTGAGGGGCTTAGGGGCTTAGGGGTTTAGGGGTTTGGGGGTTTGGGTGTTTAGGTGTTAGGGGGTATGGGGTTAGGGTTTTAGGGGTTAGGCCGAAGGCGCTGGTGTTCAAAATGGTTAGTTCATTGAATTAGAGTCCTTCTTAGGAGTCCCTTTTATCAGGGTGTCGCTTTCTTTTGGGTTCACCAACTTTGGAGAACTACCCCCAAATATTCAGTGTGGAAAGTGTGGGAATGGTGGGAGATTGGAAGATCGCAAGAGCATGTGCATCTAAGTTGGACCTTGTGATCTACTCAGTAGCAATTGGATAATTGTTACAATGTGAATGCAAAAGGCCATGAATAGTAGCAACCTGGTCGGGAAGACAACCCTAAACTTTGAGTCCGAAGCCTTGAATCCTAAACCCTAATCCGAAATCAACGCTAAACCCGAAACCCTACCGTCGTGGGCTTTCAAGAATGTCGGACAGATGTTCAGAGAAACTGAATCAGTCAGGGTGTAGGGCTTAGGGCTTACGGTGTAGGGTTTGCGGGGCTTAGGGCAACACTTCCGGACAGTTCGTCCTGAAACCGACAGAGCTTGGCAAGACGTGTCCACCCCAGCTGATGTGTTTCTGCGAGTGAGGTGTGGGCCTTGTCGTGAAGCTTCTGCTGACCCTAAACCCAAACCCTAAACCGCTAGTACCCTAAATACTAGGATCCTTACTACAAATAAGGTACCCCTAATTTTTGGAAACTCCCATATTGTCTTCCTGGTGGAGTGCAGCGGCCATGGCTGTTCGGGGCCTCTTCGGCGCCCTGGGCTTCCTCGCACTGGCGCTGGGGGCACAGAGTTTGGACAAGGAGAATGGAGGCTAGGGTTCAGGGTTCAGGGTTTAGGGTTTAGGGTTTAGGGGAGGCTGGGGTTCCTTTCTCAGAGCTCCTTGTTAGGGGTTCTCTTAAGGGGTTCTTCTAGAAGGGTTATCATGGGTTTCCTGTAAAATAGGATTACTACAAGATATAACAAGGGGTACTGTAAGGTTTTCTTTCCAGGGTTCCTTTTTGAGGGCTCCTTGTTAAGGTTTGTTCTTTTTTACAGGCTTATTATATGGGGTGCCATAAGATTGCTACTGTAGGGGTTTCTTCAGCTAGTTGGGTTAAAGGGTGCCTGTACAGGGTTAATTTAAGGGATCCTCCAGCGGATATCACTACAGGTACCAGAAGGGCTCCTTTCAAGGGGTACCATAAGGGTTCCTGCAAGGCTTCATTCTGGACATGCCGCCTCCGCCGCTGGGTATGACCGTGGCCGCGCTTCAGGGGCTCTTGAACAAAAAGTTGGGTCGTCCGGCGGTCTACCTTCGCAAGATGCCAGCAGATCCCGACTGGTTCCAGACAGCGCTAGCCATGGAGCCTAGCTTGAAAGAGGTGCTTTGGGGGGCCTTAATTTTAAAAGGGTTCCATAGCTTTGAAAGGGATCCTTAGAAAGGGTTCTATAAGTTCTATAATGTGAGAGCTATTGTAAGGATGCTATAATCTAGGGGCTTACATCCCGTATTCCCTATTCTAATTATTAAGGCTCCTATAGTAGCCATGGAGCCCAGCTTAAAAGAGGTGCTTTCGGGGGCAAAGGATTCCATAAGGGGTCCCCTTTAAAGGGATCCTTAGAAGGGGTTCCATAATATCAAGACTAAAACAGGTGATAGTATCATGGGCCCCAAAACCCTATTCTAATTATTAAGGCCCCTATAGCAGCTTAAAAGAGGTGAAGTTCCAACCCTAAACCCTAAACCCTAAAGCCTATACCCTAAACCCTAAACCACAATATGAAGACCAAAGCAGGTGAAGTTCCAGGAAGTTCAGTGGCCTGACCTACTGGAGGCCGCTGTCGCGGCCGGGGCGGTTTCGGGGCGAATCCTCGTGAATTCCTCGGAGCCCTGGTCTTTTGCGAGTGCCTCGGTAGGCCTTGGGGACATTTTAGGGTTATGGTCTAGGATTTAGGGTTTAGGGTTTAGGGGTGGGCTTGGTTTATATGGGCAGTTCACTAAATTCGGGCCACTTTTTATGGTCCTTCTTATGGGGTGTCGCCTTGTTTTGGTTGCTACAGAGGGATACTAATTTATCAGGTAGGCCTTTTTGTACATTTTATATTTTCCCTTATTGGGCTTAATCGGGCCTTATTTACGAATATTTGCCAGACGCTTTAAAGGGCCAACCTAGGTGCCGTGAGCCTCGCGGCTTTGCATACTGCCATTCCCATTGATGCAGGCGCTTCCCCTTCTCGTTGTGGGAGGTGTGAAACCCATGTAAGCCCTAAACACCAGACAGGAGCGCGGAGACTAGCTTCGTTCTAGGGTCCTTACCACTCATATCCTACGCCCTAAACCCTAAACCCACCAACCCTGAACCCTAAACCCTCAACCCTAAGCCCCGAAACCCTAAACCCTAAACCCCAAAAGCACCGTAAACCCTCCCCCCCCCGGGAGGCGTCTCACTGAAACCTTCCCTCCCGGTGCTTGCGGACCTGCGCGGGAGATGGGCCTCCCAGGTGGAAGCGACCCAAGCACTGGTCTGGGAGACTTGCTAATTTTACATGGGGGTTGTTCTAAATTATGGCCCCCTAAACCCTAAACCCTAAACCCCTAAACCCTAAACCTAGTAGTATAGCCGCTCTCGTTGTTTAAGGTACCCAGAAATGGAGCAGTCTGGGAGACTCGCATCCGGGGGACGCTGTGGGATTAGGATTTGGGGTTTAGGGGTTGAGGGGTTTAGGGTTGAGGGGTGGAGGGGTTTAGAATTCAAGGGTTAGGGTTTCAGTTTCAGGGTTTCAGGGTTCAGAGTTTAGGGTTTCAGGGTTTAGGGTTTAAGGTTCAGGGCTTCAGGGTTTCAGGGTTCAGAGTTTAGAGTGCCAGGGTTTAGGGTTTAAGGTTCAGAGCTTCAGGGTTTAAGGTTCAGGGTTCAGGGTTTACGGTTCAGGGTTTAGGGTTTCAGGTTCAGGGTTTAGGGTTTAAGGTTCAGGGCTTCAGGGTTCAGGGTTTAAGGTTCAGGGTTTAAGGTTCAGGGCTCAGGGTTTAGGGTTTAAGGTTCAGGGTTTCGGGTTTCAGGTGCAGGGTTCAGGGTTTCAGGGTTCAGGGTTTAAGGTTTAAGGTTCATTATTCAGGGTTTAGGGCTTAAGGTTCAGGGCTCAGGGTTTTGGGGTTTAAGGTTTAGGGTTTAAGATTCAGGATTCAGGGTTTCGGGTTTAAGCTTCAGGCTTCAGGGTTTCAGGGTTCAGGGTTTAAGGTTTAAGGTTCATTGTTGTTCATTGTTCAGGTAGGGTTTAAGGTTCACGGTTCAGGGTTTGGGGTTTAAGGTTCAGGGTTTAGGGTTTCCGGGTTTCAGGGTTCAGGGTTCAGGTTTTAAGGTTCCGGGTTCAGGATTTAGGGTTTAGCGTTTCAGGGCTTCAGGGTTTCGTTTAAGGTTCAGGGCTCAGGGTTCAGGGTTCAGGGTTTGGGGTGACAGTATTGTCTTTTTAGCCCTTCTCAGATTCTACTAATGGTCATACGGTTCTGTCAAGCCCCATCCTAGCTACAGGGTAGACTCTGAGGTTCGGGGTGTTGGGGTGTTAGGTCTGGGTCTGCATTGCGAGTGCCAGCTTGTAGGGTTTAGAGCCTAAGCTGGGTTAGCAATTCCTCCAAACCCTAAGCCTTCAACTCTAACTTAAGCCTTAAACCCAAAATATCTGCAAGGAAGGCGTCTTGAAGAACATGACGACGTCGCGCATCATCGTGCAGACACCGCAGCTACTCTCGGAAGGATTCTTGGTCGATTCTGGGTGGCACTTTAGTGTTTACGGGCTACCGGTTAAGAGTTAAGGGTTTGGCAGATTTCCCTTATGGTCTCTGCAGGCACCTTTTTATAAACATTTGTGGGGTTCGTCAACTACAACCCAGGATTTGGCTCTGAAAGACAAGATGTTCGTGATGTGGCTCGATGACTTGTGTACAAATGGTACGCAGGGGAACTTGCTTTTCAGGCAGGTGACGGATCTTCTATCGGAAGCCGGCAGGGAGCTGTCCATCATGGGATATTTCGCAGGCTCCGAGATCCTTAAACCCTAAACCCCGAAACCCCTAAACCTTTCAGCCCTGAACCCCAAAAACCCGAAACCCCAAACTAGTTCGCAGGCTCCGAGGTGGTGGCAGATTGCACAAGCAGCCACTCTGAGATCTCCCTCGTCTCAGATTTCGCTCCGAACTTGGCATTTTTCTCGCTCCTTCCGCCGGTGCAATCGTTGAAGCAGGTTCCTCTGCTTCCCATACCGAAGTACGACCCGTCCAAGATCTATGTGGCTCTCTTGTCTTCGGACGGGGACAACATGCAGCTGGACTACAACTCCTTGAGGCCGACAAAAGCAATCCTGATGCTTAGTCAAGAATCCCAAACCCTGCACCCGAAACTCAAAACCCCAATAGATCCGTGACAGAGCTTTCATAGAAACTGTCCTTATAGAGCCCTTGTAGATCCTTTGTATAGCACTAAGCCCTGAACCCTACATCCTGGAATCCTAGAACCCTTAACAATACAACAGAGGCCTCATAGAAGCCGTATAGAGCCCTTATAGTGCCTTGCAGAGCTATCGAACACAAAGCCCTGGAGCCTTACTTAAAAGATCATGGGACTTAGTAACTGAGTTATTACTAGGGTAAATAAACTTATATAGTTACTTATAACCCCATTTAAGGTACTTATAACCATACTTACTAAGCCCACGATCCTCCCATTATGGAACCCTGCTAGATCCCTTTAAAGAACCCTATGATAGAACCCTATAGTGCCCTTAAAATGAACTCTAAACCCTACTTACTAAGTCCCATGATCCTCCAAGTAAACTCAGAACCCCAAAACCTAAATCTCTAAACCCCAGAACCCAAAGCCTAAATGTCTAAACCCCAGAACCCCAAACGCCAGAGCTTTCTAGGCCTCGAATGGAGGAGCGCTTGGCTCTCTGTGCGAAAGATCGCGGCTCTGGGAGCTCCGCTGTGTGCCCTCCGGTGACAAGTACTTCGGTTTAGGGTGTCCCTCCCTTCATTCTTCCTAGACTATAGCTATAATATCTGGTAAAGTTACATGAGTTACATGGTATACGATGTACTACTCCGCAGCCTAATTCGGAGTCATTCAGGCCCTCCGGTGGGCTGGACGATTTCAAACCGTCTCATGGAGTTCGCGCCCACAGTTCTGCGATGGTTCTTCGCTGCAGCAAATCGCACCAGGGACGCTGACAGCTTTTTGATGGGGCCCAGTGGCTATGGCTTCCTTCACCCATCCTCCAACACTAAGCAAGCGATCCTGAGGAACCTCACGGTGGAAGCTGCCAGGAAACTCGACATGTGCGCCTATGTCCATTGGGACAACTATAATCAGGAGCCTGCTGTGGAAAGGACGGTAGCCGCATATGCGCACACGACGATCCGGGGTATCTTCTCTCCGGTGCAGCCAGCTGTTCCTCCGGTGGTGGCCAAAGATATCGTGACATTTTCTGAAACAAAGCGGTGGTTTACTCAGGACCACCCAGAGGACATTGCCAAGCATCTCAACAGCTTAAATCCAGGAAGCACCGTCTTCTTATACAAGATCCACGATGTCGCCTTTGCGGATGTGGAGGCTATGGCAGCAGCGCTGAGCAGCAACGTTGTCTTGGTGGGGCACAGGGAGCTCATTGCTATGATGCGCACGCACTACGGGCTGCCTAATGGGGCAAGTTCAAGCATCGTCGTTTAGGGTTCGGGCTGTGGGGTTTTGCGCAAGCCGCGAAGCTGTAAAAAGCCGAGGTGTGAATGCAAAGACATGGGGAGTTTGTGAAACCTGAAACCCTAAACTCTGCAACCCGTCCCATCCGGGCTCAGCAGAAGCCACTCCAGCTACCCGATGGCCTTACTTGGAGGATCATGGGACTTAGTCAGTATGGTCATAAGTACCTTAATTCGCGTTAAAAGTAAGTAGAAGTATAGTTACCTTAGTGATAAGCTTAGAAACTGAGTCCCATGATCCTCTAAGTATCCTTGCTATAACAGAGGGCAGAGCCCTAACACCTCAACGCTGTATAGACTATACGGTCGTTGTAGTTCTCCAAATTAGGGACCCTTTGTAGATCCCAAAATACAGTATGGCTTAGAAGCTGCCCCCACCCTGTAATAGTGGTACAATAGGAATATAATAGGGCCCTAATATAATCCTATATAATCCTTATGGTCACTATTACAGGGTGGGGGCCCCTTCTAAAGTATGGCACCCTTATAAAACGGCACCGGCCCCGAACTGGACCCTTATTTAGAGAACTACCCATGCAGAAGCTTTAAAGTACCCTTTTGGAAACCCTGCACACGCCCTTTTAGATTCTTTTAAGGAGCCCAAAAAACGGGACCCTAATGTGTAGAGCAGCATCGTAGATCCCTTTAAAGGGACCCTTATAGATCTTCTTTAGGAGCCCTAAAAACACATCCTATCAAACTAAACCCTAAACCCTAAACCCTAAACCTTAAACCCTAAACCCTATAGCCTTATTGACCCCTAAACCCTAAAACCCTAAAAACACATCCTTGTGATAGTTGCGGTCCGCGAGAGTGATCTTCCCCAGATCGGGGGTCTTCCTTGGAAGACTACCTGGAGGATTTAGGGTACTATGGGGTTCTATATTAGTGTCCCTTAGAGGGATCCTTAGAGGGATCTATAGGAGTTCTATAATGGGAGGCTCATGGGATTTAGTAAGTAGGGTTTAGGGTTCCCTTTAAGGGCACTATGGGGTTCGATAATCGGGTTCCGTAAAGGGATCTAGAAAGGTTCTATAATGAGAGGATCATGGGATCTAGTAAGTATGGCGTAAGTTATAAGTACCTTATCTTTTAGGTTTGAAGAACTTACTTCAGGATTTGAGGTTTAGGAGTTAGGGTCTCAGTTTAAGTCACATTAAGGAGGAAAGCCTAGTATTTGCTGCAGATCCCCAATCGTGGTAACTTCACATGAGGTTCCTTAAACCCGAAACCCTAAACCGCTTGGGGTTCAGGTGCTTTGGACAAGAGTTAGAGCTGTTCAAGACACAAGACAGAGCTATCGCTAATCTAGGGTTTAGCGCCGAGAACCTAGAAGTTTAGGATTTTAGGGTTTAGGGCAAAGCCCTAAGCCATAACAGAAGGCAATGGGGCCGACAGCACTCGCAAGCACCAAGGCAAGCAGGGACGGCCAATGGCTACAGACGAATGGTGGTTTCGAAAATGCAGTAGGGCTCTACATCGGGGTCCCCATTTTTTGAAACTCCCCGATGTGCTAGGCAGTTCGGATTAAATCGGCTACCAGACGAATGCGAAGGACCAATTGAGAATATTCATGTTGAACCGCAGGGACTAAGCAGACAATATTCAAGCAAACCGGACGCGATAAAGCTCACATCGACGAACGCATAAAGTAGCAACATGCGTGTCAAATGACGCATACGTACTGTTTAGCAGATCAGGTGTTCTCTTGCGATGCTGATGACAATTAGGATGTGAACATTCTCGTTACTGGTAGCAAGAATGTAGTCCAGCTGCTCAGTGTGACATCTTCAACATTGCCGGCCTATGCCTCATGTATCCAGATTCAACCAGAGTCACAGCACCGATTACTAAATAGATACACAGACACCTACCCCAAGCTCTGAACCTTTTACCCTTAATCCCAAGCCTTCGAAGCCACATGCCAGTACAGTAGAAGCCGAAAAGTTGGAAACCCCATAGCTTCAATCCTTAAGAGTAATACATAGGGAATCCCAGCACTATTTGGCCTTAATCCGGTTTCCAACTTTATGGGGTTTAGTGTAAAGGAACCCCCAAACCCTACAAAGATCCCTTAAAGAGTCCCTTATAGATCCCTTTAAGGAACCCCCATAAGGATCCCTTAGTGTAGGTGTTAAGCACCAGTCCCGCCCTTGAGGCCGGCAACGGCATGAGCTCTCTGGCTGCGTCCTGCTTGGAGGATCCTGGCACTTAGTAAGTATGGTTATAGGTACCCTAATTGGGGTTGTAAGTAATTATAAGTATAGATACCTTCATAATAGCTCTAGTTACTAAGTCCCATGATCCTCCAAGTGGGCAGCATGCAGCCACTTGCTGAGGGCTAGGCTTTGCTTGTGGAAAGTTAGAAAGCGCTTTGGAGTGGAAGAGAAAAGCCGAGACTCACGCCGCAAAACCCAAGCCCTAAATTCCCAAACCCTCAACCCTAAACCCTAAATTCCCAATTCCCAAACCCTCAACCCTAAACCCTAAATCGGAAAACTCCCAAACCCTAACGCCCAAACCCCAAACCCTCAACCCTAAACCCCCCAAAAATCTTAAAATCCTAAACCCTACGCCCCAGACCTTCGAACCCATCCCTCGAAATTTTGTGTCCTAAACCCTGAGCCCTAACTTCTCAACCCTGAAGAGAGCCCTTCGAGATCCCTTTAAGGAGCCCTTAGAGATCCCGTAAAAGAACCCTTATACCCAGAGACTCCAATATCCCTTAACTAAGGAATATTTAGGGATCCTACTATAATTTAAGGAATATTCCTTAATTAAGGGATATTGGAGTCTCTGGGTAGATCCCTTAAAGGAAGCCTTAGAGGGATGTGGGTATTCGGGCGCGCAGGCGATTTTTCTCATTAGAGCCGATGCCCGAGGGAATGAATACGATTTAGGGTTAGGATGATTAGGAGCTGCAGCTCAGCACAGAAAGTGCAGATTTCCGAGTGGTAGCGGTAGTGGTAAGAGCAGGAGGGGGAGGAGCAGGAGGAGGAGGAGGAGGAGGAGGAGGAGGAGGAGGAGGAGGTTCGCAGTAGTTGCAGCAAACAACGGCTTATTCAAACTAGTCTCTGAATCCTAGACCTTGAACCCTTGAACCCTGGGCTCTAAACTCTAAATCATGAGCCCTAATGTAGGAACCTGATTAAGAAACCCTGGGCCTATAGCCCCAAAATAGTAGGATTCATACAAGGAACCCCAATAAAGTCCCAAGGTTTCTTAATCAGGTTCCTACATTAACCCTAACCCTAAACCCCTTATAGTACCCTTTACAGTATATATAGATCCCCTATAGATCCCTTTAGATTAAAGGAACCCTTATAGAGCCCCAATGAAGGCCCAAGGACGTCAAACCCTAACCCCCGGACCCCCGAAGTAGATCGAAGCTCTGGCTCCTCATCCCAGCAGCAGCAACAGTACCAACGTCAACAACATAAGCCCGAAGCCCTAAAACCACGCCCTACTTGGAGGATCATGGGACTTAGTAGCTATGGTTTTAAGTACCTTAATTAATTGGGGATATAAGTACTTATAAGTATAGTTATCTCAATAATAGCCCTAAGTTACTAAGTCCCATGATCCTTTAAGTATACCATACTTTAGGGGGGTTTACGGTAGATCCACCCTAAGCCCTAAGCTAACCCCAACAGTGACAGCGACACCAAGACGTGGCCCGAAGATTTCAAGAATCCCCAGTGGGGTGGCTTTCAAATCGGGCTTCTTCACGACAGAGCCCTCTTTCACAAGAGCTGCGCACTATCCCTACAGCCCCTAAACCCAAAACCCCAAACCCTAAACCCTTTAAGCCCAAACCTACGGAGCCTACCGACGGAGCCTAAACCGCCCAACCGAAGGAGCCCGAAAACCAGCCCCCCAGAGACTCCAATATCCCTTAATTAAGGAATATTTAGCATATTAGGGATCCTATTACAATTGAAGGTATATTCCTTAATTACGGGATATTGGAGTCTCTTCTCTGGGTCGGAAACCCTAAACCCTAAACCCTAAACTCTAAACCTTAAACCCTAAACCCTAAACTCTAAACCCTAAACTCGAAACTCTCTTCGCACATCGGCTCGCAGTTTCAGCTGCATCCAAAGCCGTCGCGCTGCAGGGACGGGGGGGAGAGTTTGGGTTCTAGGAGGTTTAGGGTTTAGGGTTTAGGGGTTCAGGGGTTTAGGGTTTAGGGTTTAGGGGTTCAGGGGTTTAGGGTTTAGAGTTTGGGTAAGGTTTAGGGTGTAGGTTTAGGGTTTTCGTGTTGGGGATTGGGGGCTGGAAGGACTCGTCGATGAAGTTTCGCTTCTGAAGCTCTCGCGATTTCGGGTGCTGAGATGTAGGATCCAGGAACTTGTATGTTTAAGAGTTTAAGCTTCAGGCTTCAGGGCTTTGAGTTGTTACAGAGCTTTCCTGGAAATCCTACAGGTTTTTACAGAAACCCCCCACGAGGATTTGGACCTTAGAGGGCCCTGCCGGTGCCATGCCGGGCAGCGTCGGCAGAGCAATCCGCCCGAAGTCGGCAGGGTCTCGAAGATCCGCCTCCGCGTCGCGGATCCTCTGCTTTTCTAAACCCTAAGCCCTACCTTAACCTACCAAACCCTACTTTTTTGTAGGTTCTTATTATAAACCCTAATATGGAATTTATAGGGGCCCTACTTGTTTGTAGGTTTTGGTAGGTTAGGGTAAACCCTGAACCCTGAACCCCTAAACCCGTCCGAACGTTTGCAAGGGTTGGGTTAGGTCATGGTATAGGGTTTAGGGATCAGGTTCTAGGATTTCATCGTCTGGTAAGCGGCGTTGTAAGATTTCGGCTGTTTTCCTAGCCGATGGTCCTATCAAAAACGGCATAGACCCCAAACCCGTAGCTCTGAACCCGAAACGGCGGACCGGGGGGACGCGGGGAGTTAGAAAGTTGAAATCTGCTCTCAATCCTTTACCGTAGAACCGGAACCCTAAATCCTAAACCCCCAACCCTAAACCCGACGTGCTAAATCGCCACCCCTACGGCCTAAAGCCCCACCCCTGAAGCTCAACAGCTTCCCGAACACTGGACCCTAAGCCCTAAACCCTAAACCCTAAACCCGAAGCCCTAAACCCTAAGCCCTAAACCCAAAACCCGAACATCAGACGCGCGAAACGGGGAACGACAGAGTCTCGCTCTTCCCCGCTTCCGCAGCCATGGTCTTAACTTCTTAAC
Source organism: Symbiodinium sp. CCMP2592 (assembly GCA_905221615.1). NCBI lineage: Eukaryota > Dinophyceae > Suessiales > Symbiodiniaceae > Symbiodinium > Symbiodinium sp. CCMP2592. Next base: position 347,652 of record CAJNDT010005446.1, on the reverse strand, counting down.
CTTCATGTAAGGGTTCCTAGGGTTCCTTCAAAGGGGTCCATGAGGGGTACTTTAAGGGATCTATAGCAGGGTACCATAACACAGGGGCTTAAATTTATTACCTATACTATTTGGTGGCTCCCTATTACAGTTATAGTATACTGGGCAGTATAGGACATAAGCAGGCAGATGAGCAAACAGCAAAAAAAGCACATACTCATAAGACAGATTCTGTCTCCTTGTCACATACGGGTTTTCTGTTCAAGCATCCCCCCAAAACCAACCCTAAGCTATAAACCCTGAACCCTAAACCCTAATCAGTTTTGAGTCAGGATCTACCATAGAACCCTTAATGGAACCCATCTAGAGATCCCTTTAAAAAAAGGAGCCCTTCAGTTTTGAGTCAGGATCTACGATAGAACCCTTCAAGGAACCCATATAGATCCCTTAAAAAAAGGAACCTAAAGCCTAAACCCCACCTAAACCCCTAAACCCCAAACCACAAAACCCTAAACTCTAAACCCTTCAGTTTTGAGCCAGGATCTACCATGGAACCACGAATCCGCACCCGGATCCGGGTTCGCCCATGTCCGGCCCAGGAGACTTCAGGAGACCTCGGCGGGGGGTGCGTTTAAAGGGAGAGACCTCGAGGGGTTGAGGTGTTTAGGGTTTAGAGTTTTAGGGGTTTAGGGTTTAGGGGTTTAGGGTTCCCTTAAGGCTTGAGGGTTTGGGGTTTAACCCTGAACCTTCAAACCCTAAACACTAGGGTGTTGGAAACATGGAGCTTGTCCTACGCTGGCTGGGCTTCGAGGCTTTTGGCTTGCATCCTGTTGGGTTGGTGGGGGCTTACGGGTTGCGGTTGAGGATGTGGGGTTAAACCCTAGACCCTAAGACCCCAAACCCCTAAGCCCTAAACTCCTGCCCCTGCCTTTGGGTTTGGGTGACTTGGGCTGCGGAGGTTGGGTTTAGGGCTTGGAGTTTTGCAGTTGGTTGTTTCGGGTTCAGGGCGACACTACTGCCCCAAAGCCTAAGCCCTAAATCCAAGCTTCAAAGTTGTTTGATCACTAACTCTTGATGATCATCGTTCTAGTTTTGATTCGGGACAGGGAAAGCCATCAAATCCATGAGCCCAAGCCAGATGGGAGTTTCCGAAACTGGGGCTATCCTATTTGGGTGTCCTTATGGTAAGGTTATACTGGGTCCCCCATTTTCGGACACTCCCCGATTCCCTCTGCACAAGTCTCAACCCCAAACCGAAACCCGAGACACTGAACTCAAACCCCAAACCCTAAAGCCCGGGGCTCTACTTGGAGGGGCAGAGGACTTAGTAAGTAGGGTTATAAGGTTATAATTGGGGTAACTCCATTTAGGGCACTTATAACTCTACTTATAACCATACTTACTAAGTCCCCTGCCCCTCCAAGTAAGCCCTAAACCTCGCAAAGTTTTGCCTTCAGGTTGTCATCAGGTTGACAACTAAGACTGGGTCCGCTCTTCCGGGGTTTCAGCTTTCTGTTGGAGGTCGAGGTTCCAAGTTGGGCTTTAGGGGCTTAGGGTTTAGAGTTTAGGTTTTAGGGGCTTAGGGTTTAGAGTTTAGGTTTTAGGGGTTTAGGAGTTTGGGGTTTAGGCTTCAGGGGTTTAGGAGTTTGGGGTTTAGGGCTTAAGGATTACGGTTAAAGGTTAGGGGGTTTAGGGTTGAGGGTTAACCACTTTGGGGCCAGAGTTTCCAGGCAGCATAGGATGGACATGTGAGTGAAGGTTCAACAAAACTCAGGCACCGAGACCCGAAACTGACAAGAGAGTTTGGCACATCGCATGTGGCCTACAGTCGCGTAGACTCCAGTCGTCCTAGTCCCAGACCCCCGGGAGGATTTGGAAAGTAGATCCCCTAATTTGGGGCCCTATACTACCAGGGATCTGCTTTTTGGATCCTTCCGAGGGTCTGGGGTCCCTCGTTTCAGCTTCCTATCCGAAGAAACCAGGACCTTCGACTGCCAGCGCTCTCTGGGCTTAAGATCCCTTATAGATCCCCTTATAAGGATCCCTTTAAAGGAACCCTATATTCCCTCAGGACCTTCGACTACCAGCGCTCTAAGTACAGTGAGCACGATCCCCTGGACCACGGCCTCCGCACGGTCGCGTCGGAGTCTGCGTACACTATGAGCAGCAACAAGGCACAGTTCCGTGCCATCGACATCTCGAAAGTGACGCTGAGATGTTCAATATAGGGGCCCAAATAATTGCCTCTACTATTTGGGGTTTGGGGGTTCCTTATCCTAATTATATTATAAGGGGCCCTACAGCAAAAACGTGCTGCTTTAGGCAAGTATTGAAAGAACGGGGTGGCTTAGTGCTGGTAGCGTTGGGGTGGGCGTGGTAGAGGCAGTGGTGATGCCACTGGTAGTCGTTGTTGCGGTCGACTAGTCGTCGTTGTGGTGGTGGTGCTTGTAGTTGCATACGTCGTCGTCGTCGTAGTAGTAGTAGTAGTAGCAGCAGCAGTAGTAGTGGGGTAGTGGTAGTGGTAGTTGTAGTGGTAGTTGCAGCACTAGTAGTAGCACTAGTAATATCAGCACACGTCTGACGACAGGTGCACAAGCAGGCAGAATTGCCGTACGGCTGTCTGAATGTAGACAACCCCTGTGAGACCAAGGGAAGCATAGGCTGCAAGTGCCGTAAACATCTCCACCTCCTAAACCAAAACCCTAAACCCTTACAGTAGAAGCCAGAAAGTTGGAATATGATTATCCTAAACCCTTTATGGTAAATTATAGGGTATCCTACCCTGAAACCATATTCCAACTTTCTGGAGTTCCCCTTAAGCCCCTAAACTCCAAATGAGTGGTTGTCAAAATTGTGGTTTCTTTTTGGGTCCTTCATAGAATACGGCACCTAATATTTAGGGTACCCCAAAAGGGACCCTTATTTTGATAACTACCCAAAGCCTAAACCCTCACAGCCGTAAACCCAGAGCTGCTATCCCCTAAGTCAACTCCCAAACCTGGTGCTAAGGAATGCGGAACGTTACCAGTGGTCGAAACTCGATACTTTCCAAACGCCTTATGGACACTTGGGAGACATGGAAGACATCGAGGTGGGCTGGGGATGCCTTTAAAGTGAGCTATAGGATTTGGGGTTTCGGGCTTAGGATGACTTTACTACGGTTTCGGGGGTATTCTGTACTGTAGTTATACACGCACTTCAGGGGTTTTTATTTCTTGATTGCTACTTCTTCCTTCCCATATTTCAAAGACCCTTTATGCTTCTGTGGGCAAGACCGAGTCGTGAAGCACGGAACCCTAACCGGCTAAGCCAGAAAGCCTAATCCGTAAGCCCTGAACACTGAAGCATCGGACCCTGAACCGGAAATAGTGTAGGGGGCCTTAATAATTAGAAGAGGGTTTTGGGGGCTCCTTGTTATCACTAAGGTATAATATCACCCAAAACCCTATTCTAATTATTATGGCCCCTACGTTAGCAATTCAGGATGTGGGCAAGCATGGAAAGCCGACTTGCCACTTCAAGGTGGAGCTATTAGAGCAAGTTCGATCACAGCTTTCGAAGCAGATGCTTAGCTCTGCAGAGGGTTCCCTTTCCAGGGCTTATTTAAGGCTCCTTTTCCGGGCCGGATTGGCGTTGGGTTTCTACTTCTGGGTTATGGTTTCGGGTTTAAGGTTTCCTTTCGGGGTTTGAGGGTATCTTAAACCGTATGGTTTTCTTTTTGAGGTGTTTTGGTCCAGACCTATATCATTCCTTAGGGTTCCTTATGATAATTTTATAATGGGCCCCAAAACCCTATTCTAATGTTAAGGCCCCTACATTACAGTACCCCCATAAATCCCTTATAGTTAAGGGAGCCTTATTATAATTATTGAGGCCCCCCATAGCAGTGTTTTGGTAAGACTACTTTATGACATTTTGCTCATACTCTGAGCAGTGAAACCTTTCGTTCGTTGGGCTTGTGGAAGTAAGGATGCAGGATCATAGGACTTAGGGGTCCTCGAAGTAAGGATGAAGCACCAAATCGAGTGCCACACGGATATCCTACTTCAGGAGATGAAGAGTATTCGTGCCGAGATGTCTGCGAACTTCGCTTTGCTGAGTGGGGACCTGAAAGATTTGAGGAACAGAAAGGTTGAAGCGGACTTTTCGTCCTTCGACTTCTCAGCGGTGGTGACTCACTTTGACGAATCCAAAGTCAAGGTTGACTTTGATCCAGTCTTGACAGCTATTCGTGAGAAGAACTTTGATGTAGACCTGACGCAGGTGTTAACACACATCGATGAGAAGAAGTTCGATGTCGATTTTTCACAGGTGTTAACACGCATCGATGAGAAGACGTTCGATGTAGACGTTTCACATGTGTTGACACGCATCGACGAGAAGAAGTTCGATGTAGACTGGTCGGAGGTGTTGACACGCATCGATGAGGTGCGCACAGCCATCTACGAGAAGAACTTCGACGACAAATTCTCTGCGCTTTTAGAAGCCATCCGCTCACAGAAGTTTGATGTTGATTCATCGATTGACTTTTCATCGGTGTTGGCACACATCGATGCCAAGAAGATAGATGTCGACTTCTCTGATGTGTTGGCACACATTGATGCGAAGAAGTCAGATGTCGATCTCACATCACTCGTGACGCGCATCGATGATGTGCTCAAAGCTATCCGCGAGAAGAGCTTCAACGTCGATTTTTCATCAGTCTTGACACGCATCGATGAGAAGAAGGTCGACGTGGATTTCTCGTCAGTGTTGGCACGCATCGATGAGAAGAAGCTGGACATAGACTTGTCGTCACTGTCAGCACGCTTTGACGAACTTCTCCACGCTATCAACTCGATATCGATCCCCGCTGCCCCTGGCCCGTCTGTCGTCGATGTTGACATCACATCCGTCTTGACACGCATCGATGAAAAGAAGCTGGATGTCGACTTTAAGGAAGTGCTTGGCCCCATTCGCGATCTCTCGGCATCGCTGACGCGCATTGAAAATAAGAGGTTGGATGTCGATTTCTCTCAGGTCAGGGCCCAAGTCGCCTGAAGACAGACTCCATCGCTGCGAATGAAAAAAATCTCTCAGGTCATCCGAGCCATCCGCGAGCAGAAGTTCGACATCGACTTCGCCCCGGTCTTGGCAGCCATTCATGGCAAGAAGACCGAGGTCCTAGGGGCCTTCATAAAGGGCTCCTTAAAGGGATCCCTAGGGTTCCTTAAAGGGATCTATGGGGTTTAGGGTTTTGGGTCTAATTTTGGTGGTTGTCAAAATTGTGGTCCCATTTTTGGGTCCTGATTAGAGTACGGCACCTATTATTTAGGGTACCCAAAAAGGGGCCATAATTCTAACAACTACCCAGGTCGACTTCTCTCGTGTTCTGGCAGCCATCGATGCCAACAGGGTCGATCTTTCTCAAGTGACCCGGTTCCCCAGTAGTACCCTTTTGCCCTCTTTCTTTTTTTGGGCTTCCTTATAGAAGATTCTCCTTAAGTTGAGCTAATCCGGCTCCCCTCTATGACATGACCGCTCTTTGAGACTTGTGGTACCCTTATTATTGAGACCCTAAACCCTAAGCCCAAGGGCTACTGGGGAACCCAGGTGAAGGTGGACATAGACTTTACAGCAGTGATGAGAGCCATTGAGGCGAACCGGGTTGATTTGCAAGCCATTCGAGACCCCGGGCCTCCCATCAGTACGCTTTTTTTGGTTTAGGGTTCAGGGTTTAGGGGTTTAGGGGTTTAGGGTTTAGGGGTTTAGGGGTTTAGGGTTGAGGGGTTTAGGGTCTAGGGTTTAGGGGTTTTGTTTTGGATTCCTTATCAACCTGTATAGCAGGGAAACGGCACCCGTGTACTTGGATACTGGCAAATCAAGGACCTCAAGCTCGACGTGGATTTCTCGGCAGTCTTGACAGCCATCGAGAACATCAAGGTGGACGTAGACATCTCGGAGGTGTTGCAGACCATCCGACAGCAGCGTGGCTAATATAGGCCCGTAGTAATTATGATAGGGCTTTTGGGGCACACTAAAAACCAATAAGAGAGGTATTATAAGGGCATTTCTTCGTAATTATGAGGTGTCCTGGTAGCACCCTTTTTGTAGCCATGGGTTTCCGTACTAGGACGGAATGATGGAAAGCAGCGGATACATTGATTATTGTGGGTATACTGGGGAACCTAGTACAGAACTGTTATCAAGCCCCGATGAAACTGTTATAAACTCCTCCACCCCATATACGGCCTTAAAGCACCTTCATTACCCCTTCTCAGACCCCGACCGATATAAGCAGATTTGAATCCCATATTAAGAACCCTTGCAACAATCTTTAAGGTACAGTGATCCTCAGCCAATCCTCGATGCCATCGCCAACATGAGCGCTTCGTTCACTGCTCGCATCCATACGGGAGGCTTAGAGGCCTGGGATGAAGAAGTTGTGACACCTGATTATATCATCATTATGGCCTTGTGTACACAGCGTACAATAGAATATTGTTCAAAATAATAGAAGCCCGTTACTATTGTACTGAGCTTTAACTTGTTAAGCTCTGTATACCCCAAACCCTAAGCACCAAGGTCACATAGGATATAGGGAGCCCTACTATAGAACCCTGTAATGCCCCCTTAAAGGGGACCCGACTACAGAACCGTAAGTATGCCCCTTACAATATAGATATGCCATAAGCCCTAAGCTCTAAATACGCATTAAAACCCAAAGCCCCTCAACTCTGAACTCTAAGCCCTAAGCTCTAAGCTCTAGGGTTCCTTTAAAGGGATCTATAAGGGTTCCTTTAAGGGATCTATAGGCAAGGGTTTTAGGGTTGAGGGTCTTACTTGGAGGGGCAGGGGACTTGGTAAGTGGGCTACAAGTAGAGTTATAAGTACACTAAATAGAGTTACCCCAACTATAACCCTACTTTTAACCCTACGTCCCGGAAGCCCCTCCAAGCAAACCCTAAACCCTAAACCCCATGGATCCCTTTGAGGAACCCTCAAGATCCGTTTAAGGAACCCTATAGATCCCTTTAAGGTTGAAGCCAAAATTCTAAGCTCCTCGGTAGCCTGGGAACCACCTGAACCGTAAACCCTAAATCCTAAACTCTAAAGGCCCAAAATTCTAAGCTCCTCGGCAGCCTGCGAACCACCTGACAGGCGGCTATTGACCAGCTGCACCTTAAGCTGGAGGATCAATTGCTCTAATATAGGGGCCTTAATAAAGGGCTCCTTAAAGGGATCCCTGGGGTTCCTTAAAGGGATCTATGGGGTTTAGGGTTTAGTGTCTATAGGGGCCTTAACAATTAAGTGGTTTCCTGTAAAGGCCCTAGAAGGGCTGCTATTTAGTATAGCGGCCCTGAAAACGAGGGTTCCTTTGGCTCTACAGGGGTTCCTCGGGTAATAAATATCAATAGGCTTCCTCTAAAGGGGTCTATAAGCGCTACTTTAGCGGCTATTGCAAGGATTTAGTACAGGGGCCTGTATTACAAGGGTGCCTTTAGATGATTCCATTACTCGCCCCAGCACCCTACCTGTTCTAAGACGGTTAAGGCTCTTAAAGCTCCGGATATATGGGCTCTACAGGGCTTTTCGTAACTTTAGGGTTTAGGGTTCAGGGGTTTGGGGTTTTAGGTTTTGGGGTTTAGGGCTTAGGGTTTAGGGGTTTGGGGTTTTAGGTTTTGGGGTTTAGGGCTTCGGGTTTAGGAGAACTCTACTATGATATACCGGAAAAGCTCTATTCACATCCGAGTAAGGCGCCTCTAGTACCTTTAGATACTTCCATTCCCTAAGGCCCTAAGGCTCCAAAACCCTAAACCCTGAACCCCCCCGAAAAAAACACAAAACCCCCCTAAACCCTAAGCCCCCCTGAACCCTAAACCCTAAACCCCCCTTTACCCTAAACCCTAAAGTTACGAAAGCTCGTCTTAAGCCCCAGCTGGGACTCTCGTAGCCAGATCCCAAATCTAAGCCCCCCAAAGCCCAAACCTCCCCCCAGAAAGTCCGTGACACTTTTTCTGTTCGGTTGGGTTTAGGGTTTAGGGGTTTAGGGCTTAGGGGTTTAGGGTTTAGGGGTTTACGTGTTTAGGGGTTTAGGGGTTTAGGGTTTCGGAGCCTCAGGGTTGTACTACGGCTGATGGACAAAATCCTGCATTACCTTAAGGACCCGAAACTATGGGAACTATGGTATATTCCTTATAATGGGTAATGCAGGATATTGTCCATCAGCAGTATCTATTTCCCAATGGTTACCAATGGTTGCCGGATTCAGTCTATAAGCTCCAACACCCTATCTCTCATACTATCAAGTGCCCTTTGGTACCGGCTTCTTCTCAACCCTAAGCTGCCCTAAATCCTGAACCCGGAACCCTGATTCAGTCTTCAATCCCGAAATCCCGATTGTAAAGACTGATGTATGGCATCCGAGTTAGACGCCCTCCAATGATAGGGTTTTTGCTGCGGGCATCAGGTCTGGGTGGTTGTCAAAATTAGGGTCCCTTTTTGGGTCCTTATTAGGATACGGGACCGACTATTTAGGGTACCCAAAAAGGGACCATAATTTTGACAACCACCCAGGTAAATGTTTCAAGGGCCATCAGCTCCAAATCGCTCGGGTCCTTAGCCGAAGGACATCGACAAGAACGGCGAGCAAGCCAAAGCACTCGTTCACGCCTTCAGAAGCAACATTGACGCCTCTCTGTCAGCCTACCACCAGGACTGCCAGCTTGGATGCTGCTGGGTTGGGCCTCTTAGTAGTCTTAGTGATTTCACAGCGTGCTGATGGAACGTCAGAGCTTTTTGCATAGAGTTTGTACAGAGGCTTCTGTTTAGGAGGAGGCTGCTTGTTGTCCTTGGGTTTTAGGCTTCAAGGGCTCGAGCTAGCGGCTGCGACTGCTTTGGATTATCGGAGGGGCCCATATATCCCCTACCCTGAGCCTCAGTAAACCCGGAACCCTAAACCTTACATCCCAAACCGCAAATCACAACGGCCGAGGCTCCATACCGTTTTCTCCCCAGGTTTCCAGGATCGGGCTAAATTCAGGGTTTATTTAGGGTTTACGGGTGTAAGTTAGTTTCAGGCTTATGGTTTAGGGTCAATCAATCGACGCATAGAGGATGCCCGAGAAGCAACTGGCATGAACTGATCGTTGAAAGAGCTCTGCCTACTGCTGATGATATAAAATCTGCATTACTTTAAGGACCCTAAGCTATGGGAATAATTGTATATTATTGCTAATTATGGTGATGCAGGATGTATATCATCAACCGTATCACTAGTGCCTTGACCACACCGCCCCTCAACAGTTCAGGACTTCAGAAAGGATTACTTATTTCCGAATCAAACAGAAGCAGCTTCTCCAAGGACACCTCGAGTTGACATCGCATGGGTAGCTGCAAGCCGGAAATACCCTAAACCCTAAACCACATGCTCGTTTACGCTGTGTAGTCGGGAGCTTATGACAGCTGTAAAGACAAACTTAAGCCGAACTACATGTAATATCAGTCGCAGAAGCATTACAGTAGTAGTCGTAGTAAGTAACAATAGCAATAGTAGCAATCCTATCAATCCTAGCAATATTAGCAATATTAGCAATAGTAGTCATAGTAGTAGTCGTAGTACTAGTAGTACTAGTAGTACTAGTAGTACTAGTAGTACTAGTGGTACTAGTAGTAGTACTAGTAGTACTAGTAGTAATACTGCCCGGTAACTCAAAACTTTCGGCCCGGGGATGTAGTAGTAATAGGAGTAATAGTAGTATTAGATGTAATAGTTGTAATAGTTGTAATAGTTAATAGTAGTAAAGGTAGTACTGGTAGTATTTCATGGCAATACCAGCGCCCTAACCTGCCACTCCCGAAGGTTTCACTGATGAGACATGCTCGATGCTTCAAATGAAGAAGTAGGTGGCGCCTTGGGAAACTCAAGGGTTTAGCTTTATGGTCCTATCATTGGGAGCCCGCCCCCCCCCCCCAAAATACAAGCTAGAGGATCATAAACCCTACCCAGAGTAACCACAACGTAGATGTACCATTTTTTCAGGAACATAGTTCTTTCCTTCAGGTACATTGTTACATTGGTTACTCAAGGTGAACGCAAATCCCGGTTTAGGGGTTAGTATTGTTCTGAAACCCAAAGCCCGACATTCTAAGCCATTTACAGGTGGGTAGTTTTAAGGTGGGTAGTCTCCCATAAGCCTTCCATACCACTCCTATAAGGTAAAGGGGTCTTATGGGAGTACTATGGAAGAGGAACTACCCACCTGTAATGGGCTTCTAGACATCTTCAGTTTTTCGAATCCCAAGCCCCAAACCTTAAACCCGGAACCTTAAATCCTAAACCACTATATCCACAAGCCTGAAGCCCAAAACCCCAACCTTAAACCCGCACCGTCCTTCCCAGCAGCAGGAGTCGATGCTGGAGCTTTCGAAACTGGTGAACATTGTAACCAGAAGTTCAAGTTCCAGTACGGTGTTTCGGCAGGAGGCGGGCTTCGGTGAGACGGGGTTTAGGGTTCCTTTAAAGGGATCTATAAGGGATCCTTAAGGGTTCCTTTAAGGGATCTATAGGGTTTGGGGGTTTAGGGTTTAGGGTTTACTTAAAGGATCATGGGACTGAGTGACTATGGTTGTTGTTGGGGTGACTGTACTTATAAGTACTTACAAGCCCAATGAAGGTACTTATAGCCATGCTTACTAAGTCCAAGGATCCGCAAAGTAGGGTTTAGGCTTTCAAGTTTAGGGTTTAGGGTTCAGGGCAATCCAGGGTCGAGTGCAATGCGCTGGTGAATATCATGGATCTTTGATCTGAATGGTTTAGGGCCTGGGGTTCGGGTTTAAGTTTAGGGTTTCGGTTTAGGGCTTACAGTTTGGGGCTTAATGACTCTGTGCGTCACGAAATATGACTCATGCAATCTCGACTTGTCGTGGCGTGGGTAGTATCCGTTGGAAACGCAGCACACGTTTTTGAGTTAGGGTTAGCACGGTCTGTGGGATTATACTTCAAGCCCTCGGGTAGATCGCGTATTCTTTGCAGCCGTCTATACCCTAAGCCCAACAACCCGAAACCCAATCCTTAAATCCTTAACCCTAAACTCAGTGTTGTCCACTTATTGACGCGGAGGTTGCGAGTTTCGGGGTTTTCGAGGTAGTTTCGGTGTTGAGTTTCGGGCAGATCAGTTTCGGATCAGGGCGCGGCCAGTTCATAGTACGCATTAGTACGCGTAGCAACTACTCGGAGCACAACCAGCCGTAGTACTCGTGGCAAGAACTACTCGTACTGTCGTACTGGTACTACTAGCAGTACTGTAGTACTAAACGTACCTGCGGCACCAGTAGTAGTACACACAGTATTACTCGAGTGGTACTGTAGTAGTCGCCGTGTCACCTGGCAACATCCTGAATCCCCTCCTCCCCCGGCGCCCCGAAACTGATCACCGCACCGCCCGAAACTGACCACCTCGCGCCCCGAAACTGACCCCGAAACTGGGCCCCGAAACTCACCCCGTGATCCGCAACTCACCGGAAGCCGATCCGAAACGCCCTGATTAACGCCATCCAAAACCCCAAACTTAGTATTTTCCCATTCCCAAAGCCAAGCGCAGGCCACACGGATCGAAGCAGAGGCGCCCGCTGTTTTCGAATAATTAGAGGACTTGCCAGGTTGATGGTTTAGGGATTCGCGTGCAGGGTTTCATTTGGGGTTTAAGAGTTTAAGGTTTGGGGTTAGAGAGTTTGATGGAGATGAAAAGAGGTTTCAGGTGGTTCATGTGATTTTGCCAGGGTTGTATAAATGGTTTCATAAGGCTTTACATGATTTATCAGGGTTTCGAAAGGGGTTGTAACTGGGTTTGACAGGATGTCTATAAGGCTTTGCATGGGCTTGATTGGATTTCCGATCACAACCAGCAACCCTGAATAGTTACAGATGTTTTGAGGTATATTCCTTTGTGTTGAGGGGTAGTGCGTTCTTTGGGTACAAGGGTTTGGTAAGGGTCCTGCTGGGGAAGGGGCTTAGTTGGCAAAAGGAATGGCTTGATATGTGATGATGATTGGCTGGCGTTATGAGTCTTCGTTCATGATCCAACACCTGTGCTCAAACGCTAACACATGTGCTCAAACGCTAACAGTCTTCTGATGTGCAGAGCAGACTTGTTTCTCTCCTATCCTTTAACCCGGACCCTACATAAACCCTAAACTCCTAAACTCTATACCTTAGAAGCTGCCCCCACCCTGTAATAGTGGTATAATAGGAATATAATGGGGCCCTAATACAATCCTATATAACCCTTGTAGTCACTATTACAGGGTGGGGGCAGCTTCTAATGATTCTAATCTATACCCGAATCCCATAACCCTAAACTCCAAACCCTCCACCCGGAGATCCTAAGCAGCCTTGGCGCCAAGTCCTGATTCGTAGTAGTTCCTCAACCCAGATCTTTAAAACCCTACGTAAACCCTAAAGCCTACTTGGTTAAAGGATCATGGGACCTACTAGCTAGGGTTATAATTAGGGTAAGTGTACTTGTAATTACTTATAAACCCAACTAGGGTACTTATGACCATACTTACTATGTCCCCAAGTACCCAAAACCCGAAAGCACAAAGGTCCTAAAACGAGCCTCTTAAACCACTTAAGCCCCTAAACCCGAAACACTCATCCTAGTCAAGCCCCCGAACCCCCAACTAGCCCCTGAACTTTCATGAAGCCATGGTAGAACCGCTTCAGGCTGAAGGAATCCCCCTAAACCCCTAAACTCCAAACTCTCTTCACTCAGTAGGTGGCGGTGACGGGCTCCACTGCCTCGGGGTGAGCAGGAAGTGCATGGGACCCTCACGCCCTAGGATGTCGCGCTGGCTCATCCCAATGTTTTTGGGATGTTTTCTGTACCCTTCCCAGCCGCCAAAGCGCTGGACACGGACGTCAGAGTCCTGAAGGGATTCCATCAAGGGGAGTTTCAGAAAAGAGGAGACCCCAGTAATCAAAGGTTTCCTAGGGTGTTCAGAAAGTATCACAATGCTTTCTGGGAAGTTTCAGAAAAGAGGGGACCCCAAGCCTTGTAAGGTTCTTACAAGGGTTGATTTGAGTTTCATACTGAAAGACCGGACCGTAGACAGTAAAGCTTCTGCTACAAGGGCCTCCTCCGCCCAAATTTTTGACACATCCCTTCATTCCCAGAGACTCCAAACAGCCCGGAATCAAGGAAACGCACTTCAAAGCCTATTGGGGTTCCCAGTATATTTGAAGGTCCATTCCTTAATTGAGGGGTTTTGGAGTCCTTGGGTTCATGCCCCAGTATGGGGCGAGCAGCAAAGCTGCCGCAGGTTTCATAATCTTCTATGGTACAGTGGTTTCGGCTTCGCCGGCTGATGGACAGAATCCTGCGCCGTCCAGAACTAGGGTTTAGGGTCCAGGGTTTTGGGCTTGCGGTGTATGCATAGCAATCCCAGCAGGGTCCAAAGGGCGATGAGCTTGAGCTCGCATTTTGTGCCACGTGACGTGGCGAGGAAATGACCACGGAACCTCCCTGAGGGAGTTTCTAGCTCGATGTAACTTGGCCGCCTGAGTGTGTGGGCAAGGAAGCTGATCTGGTGACCACACGGATGATTGGTATCTGTCAAAGCTTGTAATCGAAGACAAGACGTCAGCAATTGCCAGAAGCCCCTTACCCCAAATCCGAAATCCTAAACCCGAAGCCATTGCATCATTCTTCTCGAGAGCCCTGTGCAGTTGCCTCTGGCGAGACTCTCTCGGACCCTTCAACCCCAAGCTTACGGTTTAGGGCTTCGGGTTTGAAAGCCTAGCAGTCGAGTAGGTAACCTTTTACCTTTTTTGGGTAGTATAGTCCCTATATAACACCATATAACCAAAAAGGCTAGCCTTTAGTTCCCCCATGATACCCGGCAAGTTTAAATGCCATAAATCCGTGTGCCGACTCCAGCCCCTTATCCTCATCGGATCGAATCTGCTGTTGCAGTGAAAACGGTTGATGATATAAATCCTGCATTACCCATAATAAGGAATATACCATAATTCCCATAGTTTCGGGTCCTTAAGGTAATGCAGGATTTATATCATCAACAGAAAGCAGCCGACCCTGCCAGACTGCCTGCTGTGCACGTAGCTGCGCAAACCTGCCGCATAATTCGCAAGTCACCCGTAGGGAAGCTTCAGAAAGTACGAATGCTTGAGGTATAGAGCTTAAATAGCAGGAACCTTATACAGACAACATGAACTCCTACTTTTCAGATACTCCTTTACATCTTCGGGCTTCTACGCCTCGACGTGCGCACCGCACGGCACGAATCGAAGCCCCATATCCCAAACCCTAAACCTCTAAAGGCTAAACCCTGTTTGGGTGACCATTCACCGGCTAGGTAGGTGCTTGTGTCAAGGCCTACAATGAGCACGTTCTTTTTTAAACTGTTAGTTTAGGGAGAAAGTATCCCTGAATTTAGCTCCTCAGGCTCGAAGCCCTAAACCCTAAACCCTTAGCCCTTAACCCTAAACCCTTAGCCCTTAACCCTAAACCCTTAACCCTAAACCCTAAACCCTAAACCCTAAACCCTACAACTCGAAAGAAAGCAACCCTGAGCCCGAAAACCCTCCTGAAGTCCTGAGTCCCCAGGTGCCGACAACCGCCTAAGTTTAAGCCTTTAGCGTCCCTTTAAAGGGATTCTAAAAAGGGTCCCTAACCGCTATAATAACCCTTAACCTTAAGCCTTCAGCATTAAGGTAAAAGCCAGAAAGTTGGAATATGATTATCCTAACCCTTCTATGGTAAATTATAGGGTATCCTACCATGAAACCATATTCCAAGTTTCTGGAGTTCCCTTTAAAGGGATTCTAAAAAGGGTAATATAGCGGCTAGTATAAGGATACTTTAGTAGTTTAAGCTTGTATTTAAGGGATCATGGGATTTAGTAAGTATGGTTTAGGGTCCCTTTAAAGGGATCCTTAAAAGGGTTCTATATGGGTAGTTGTCAAAATTCGGGGCCTTTTTTGGGTACCCTAAAAATGAGGTGCCGCATTAAAATAAAGATCCAAATCGGGAACATAATTTGGACAACCACCCATACAGAGGCTAGTATAAGGATACTATAATAGTGGAAGCTTGTATTTAAAGGATCATGGGACTCAGTAAGTAGGGTTTAGGGTTCCTTTCAGGGTACTATGAGGTTCTATAACAGGGTTCCTTAAAGGGATCCTTAGAGGGATCTATAAGAGTCCTATAGTGGGAGGATCATGGGACTCAGTAAGTAGGGTTTAGGGTTCCTTTTGAGGGCACTATAGGGTTCTATAATATGGCTCCTTAACGGGATCTGGAAGGGTTCCTCAATCGGAGGATCATGGGACTTAGTAAGTATGGCTATAAGTACCTTAATTGGGGTTATAAGTAGTTATAAGTATAGTTACCCTAGTCCCATGATCCTTTTAGTAAAGCCTTAGACTCGGAAGCATGACGCTCAGCAGCTCCCAACCGCAAGCGACAAGATAGCAATAAAACCCCTAAGTTCTAAAACCCCAACCCTTAGGGTGTAGGGTTTAGGGCCCCGAGAGCCTAAGGCCGTTGTCCCGCAACTCGTGGAAAAGCCCGTCGATCCCAAGACACTTAAACCCTAAACCCTCAAACCCCGAACCTTTGACCCGTAAGCCCTAGCCCTAAACCCTAAACCCCTAGACCCTGGAAGCCCAAAATTCTGAACTTAAAGTCTAACCTAAAGCCTTCGCCCCAAAGCCTGAACTAACAAGAAATCCGCACTCCCCTTTGCCCGGAGCTTCTGAACCTTACTTGGAGGACGATGGGACTTAGTATGTACGGGCATAAGTACCTTAATCGGGGTTATACGTAATAACAAATATAGTTACCCTACCAATAACCCGAGTTACTAAGTCCCATGATCCTTTAAGTGCCCAAGCTTTCAATCCCCGAGCTGTTTCGGCTGTTCATCGCAGCCTGGTAACACAGCTGGAGGACGCCTCAGGCCCGGTTGCTTGGGGACCCAGAGAGCCCAGTACCCCTTAAGTAAGGAATACCTTAACCCCAAGTAACCTACCTTTTAAAGGACTTATATAAAGAAATCATATTAGGGAACCCTAAAACGGTAGGTTCCTTGGGGGCCCAGGTATGGCTTAAAGCATATGGGTGGTTGTCAAAATTCGATTCCTTTTCTGGGTACCCGAAGTATTAGGTGCCGTATTATAATAGGAACCCAAAAAGGGACCATAAGTTTGACAACCACCTATATAGGGCTTCCTTCATATTATGATTTCAGCTATATTCCTCTTAATTAAGGGGTATTCGGCGCTCTGGGTTTAAGATCCCTTATAGATCCCCTTATTAGGATCCCTTTAAAGGAACCCTATGTTCCTTAGTTAAGGGGTATTGGGCTCTCCCGGACTGCTAATAGGAATATAATAGGGCCCTAATATAATTCTATATAATCCTTATAGTCACTATTACAGGGTGGGGGCAGCTTCCAACCAATACCCCTTAACTAAGGAATATGGCTTAAACTATATAGGGCTTCATATTATGATTAAAGCCATGTTCCTTAAGTAAGGGGTGTTGGGCTCTCTGGGAAGGTTTTGGTTTTAGGGATTAGGGATTTCAGGATTCATGGTTTCAGGCGGTTTCGAGATTCTGTTCCACTTGTTTTGGCAAGGTTTTTAGAGGGTTGTCTTATGTTTGGAAATTATTTCCGGGGTTTTCAAGGATTTACAGGGGGTTGGTCTGGACTTCAGAGTTTTTCCAAATCATGGTTCGAAGTGTGCTCCCACTTTGGGTACGGCCCCCACCCCGTAACGGTTGGATAACGTCCATAATATAGCTATATTAGGACATTACTAGTAGCACGATTATAGACTGTTGCTGTGGGGGTAGTACCCGAGCTCCAACTATTCTGCAAAGTTCTTGGCGATCTGCTGTAAGTGTTCAGGCTTTCATTCGGGTATAGGGTTAATGATTTATGCTTGCAAGGGTTGACTCAAGCACCTTAACCAAGGAACATTCTGCCTGGTGGTTCTCTAAATTGAAGCGCTCTATTGATTCCCCCCCAGAAGGGCTTTGGGTTTAGGGTTTAGGGTTTAGGGGTTTGGGCTTAGGGTTTAGCCTTCTTTCTCATTCCTTCTACGTGGGCTCACAGCCACTTTCTTGGGGGCTTGTACGTGTTTCAAGACGGTTTGGGAAGACGACTCTTTGCAAGCCTTCCCCCATAAGTTGAGAATAATCATCAAGTTTAGTACAACAGTATATTGCAAAGCAGGACACGAATTGTTATTTCAAGGGGATTTTAAGAACAGCTCAGATGAGACCCAAGCTGACTATGACTGTACTTTTGGGCAGGTGGCTCTCCACGTTGACATCGCATTTGAGATTTTGAGGCGCCTTTTCCTGCTCAGCGACTGCCGGTTTAGGGGTGGAAGGTGGCGAGTTGAGGTCCCGGAAATCCTACTTGGAGGATCATGGGATGTAGTAAGTATGGCTATAAGTACCTTAATTGGGTTATAGCTAGTTGTAAGTTAAGCATATTTACCCCAATGATACCCTAGTTACTAAGTCCCATGATCCTGTAAGTACACCCTATAACCACAGCCCCTCATGCAGGTGGGACACAGCCCTTACAACAAAAAACCGAAGCTCTAGACCGAGATTTAGATCTTGCACCTTGAGTCCAACTCCGAACCCTAAGTCCTAAACTCGACTAGACGGTAACCCACCCTAAGCCTTGAAATCAACCCCCTGGACCCTAAAGCCTAAACCCTAAACCTTCAAACCTAAACGCTAAACCCTTAAACACTAAACTCTGAACCTTATATAGAATCCTTAAATTCCCATTAAGGGGAACCCTAAACCAAAGTCCTAAAGCTTCTGACTCTTCCAGGTTGCTGAAGATAGCGTCAAATCTCGAGCTTTGAACTCCGAAGTCCTAGCACGCAGAGACCCCCTAAACCCTAAACCCTAAACCCTAAACATCATGTTTGGGACCCTAAGCCCTAAACCCTAAAACCCTAAAACCCTAAACTCTATTCTAATTTCGTGCAAATTCCTTAGTCAAGGTTTGTTGGAGTCTCTGGGCAGCCGAAGATGCCCAAACCGTCTTTCAGGGTTTAAGGGTTTAGGGGTCTAGGGGGTTTAAGGGTTGCAGGGTTTAAGGGTTTAAGGGTTGTAAGGGTTTAGGGGTTTAGGAGCTTGGAGTTCAGGGTTTTGGTTCCTGGTTTTAGGGATTAGGATTTGCGGTTTAGGCGGTTTAGGGTTGTCTCAAGAGCCCTCAAGCGTTTAGGGTTTAGGGTCCTTGCAACAATACTGAACCCTCAAATAACTCTCATAAAGAAATAGAACCTTCGAGAATCCCCTCTCTGATTACGCATGTCCTTGTAATAGCAAGAAGCACGGGTTTAAGGTTTCACTTCGAATCTTAAAATCATTTCCACACGCTCTCTATGACTCGGCACCTAGATGCTGAAGCACGTACTTCGATGCATATATCGTGAGCTTTGTATGCTACAC
Organism: Symbiodinium sp. CCMP2592; assembly: GCA_905221615.1. Classification (NCBI taxonomy): domain Eukaryota; class Dinophyceae; order Suessiales; family Symbiodiniaceae; genus Symbiodinium; species Symbiodinium sp. CCMP2592. Next base: position 329,185 of record CAJNDT010005446.1, on the reverse strand, counting down.
GGCCAATCCCTGCTTCTGTTTCCCGTTCAACCGCGTGACCCTACTTGGAGGGGCAGGGGACTTCGCAAGCAGGTTGCAAGTAGAGCTTTAAGTACCCTAAATGTAGTTACCCCAATTATCACCCTACTTATCACCCTACTTACTAAGTCCCCTACCCCTCCAAGTAAAGCCCCAAGAACTGAACCCTAAGCCCTGCACCCTTAATTTCCGAACCCCCAACACCCTGAAGCCTAAATGGCTTAAACCCTAAGACCCTAAAGCCCTAAACCTTGAACCCCTGAGACCTAAACCCTACAGCAGAAGCCAGAAAGTTGGAACATCATTATCCTCATGCCCTGAAGGTAAAGTATGGGGGATCCCAGCACTTATCATCCTAAATCCATGTCCCAAGTTTCCAGGATTCACTATAAACCCCTATTGCAATCTTCATGTTGTGCTTCGGAGGCCTTAAGACCGAAACCCTTAATCCTGAACCCTCAAGCCCTAAACCCTAAAGTCGCCATAAACACCGAATTCACCCCGAAATCTCATGTTCAATTACTCTGCCAAATACTCCCCTACAAAACCCTAAACCCTAAGTGCCATCTTCATGTTCCTAAACCCTAAACCCCAAAGCCCACAAACCCTAAACGCTTATAGAGTGCCATCTTCATCTTCTGCTCCTCTGAAGGGGGAAAAGGAGGGACCCTGAACCCCTACCCTATAATGGGCTATATGATGGGTATATAATAGCTATATTAAGGATATATAAGAGCTATATTGAGGATAGATAATAGCTATATAAAGGGTATATAATAGCTACATTAAGGGTATATACGTAGGGGTCCTTATTAAGGGTCCCTCCTTTTACCCTTGGATCCTCGAGGCCTATGCGTTCTCGGGCCTCCTCATAACTTGGCTTGCAAGGCGTGGCCTTTGACGAGCGGCTTTAGGGTTTAAGGTTTATATAAGGGTTTAGGGTTTAAGGTTCAGGGGTTTAGGGTTTAGGGTTTGAGGTTTAAGGGTTTAGGGTTGAAGGTTCAGGGGTTTAGGGTTTGGGGTTTAGGGGTTAGGGTTTAGGGTGTGGGAAAGACGGTTCAAGGTTCAGGATTTCGGGTGGTTTAGGGTTCTAGGGTTTCGACGTTAGGACACACGGGATTGAGTCGTTTTGATCGACGTTAGTGACTTTCAGCTTGTACAACTTCGGTTGTGGGGTTTAGGGTTTATGATTTTGGATGACTTTGTAGGATAATTTATGGGGGTCCAGGGGGTTGGTCGGGCATAAGGGGTTTGGTACGGAGTTGAGGGTCATGTCCGCTTGCAGGCATCGTTATTTCAAGGTTTCGGTTGGTAAATGCGGCTTTTCGGGCTTAGCTTCCAGGGGTAGGCAAAGGCTGCCTCGCTAAACCCTAAACCCTAAACCCTAAAACCCTAAGCCTTAACACCCTAGACCCTAAACCCTAAATCCTTGAGCATTCTTTGTCCGACTGCACCTGCCAACCCGAAGCCTAAGCCTCAAAAACCACTCCGGTACTTCCTTCTAGACCCTAAATCCTAAACCTTACCTCCCCACCCCAAACCTTAAATCCTAGGTCCTAAACCCTAGGGTTTAGGTTTTACGGTCGAAGTTTCGAAACCCAAACTCTTGCCCAAAGTAAACAAGCCATCAAGAAGGATCTTGAGCTGTCCACCCGAACACCCCATACTTACTGGTAAAGGATTTTTAGGGGTACTTAGAAAGGACTTTAATTTTCGTCTCCTATCGGGACTTAACACGGGGGTTGCACTGGTTTAGGAGCAGGCAACTTAGCCAGTAGGTGTGTAAGTAAAGTTATAGGTAGAGCAACCCCACTGTGGGTTGTTATTCGTCCACCCTGAACCTAAAACCCACAGCCCTAAACTCTAAACCCTAAGCCCCATAAAGCCACAAAAAACCTTCAGAAATGCCAAGAACCATCCTAAACCTTAAACCCTAAAACCTAAGCCCCTAAATAAAGAATCCCGGTAGCCAGGGAGACGGCTCCAGAGCCATATCATGCCGGAGAAGCTGAATGGCTACAACCAGGCCGTTTGCTTAGGGGTACTTAGAATTTGTTTTAATTTTGGGTTCCACAATCCCTAAGAAACAGGAAAAATTGCATTTTTGCTAGGGCCGAAGTTCAGCAGTAGAGTACGTATATAGGGTTTGGTTTAGGGCTTGGCGTTTAGGGTTCAGGGTCTATGGGGTTTCAGACCTCCACAGGTTGCGAGAGGTTACCAACAAAGCTTCATAACAGGCTTTAACATGCGTTCGCATGGATGGAGGGCTTCTGCAGTGTCAATGACTTTTTTATGGCACCGCTTCGAGCGGTTTTCAGAAGGTATAGTGTCTTTAGATGGGTTCTATCATGCTTTTGGATTTCTTGCGTTTTATGGCTTGGGGCTGAGGGGTCTAGGGGTTTAAACGTGCTCTTTAGGTCCTTTGATCCTTTGGGTTTGTGGAATGGTTTTGTAAGCTTACTGTGGGCCCCAATGCTTTGATGGCGTCTTAGAGGTTCTGGCCGTGCGGATTCCTTGAAGGGTTCTTTTCATGGGACCGGTCTAGGGTCTACTTTGGGGTTTATAGTTTAGGGTTTAGGGTAGAGTTTAGAGTTTTAGTTGTTGCATTGAAGGTTCAACGTAGGTGTATCTTGAGAAGCCTGCTGTAAGACTATTCAACAGGCAGTTGCTTACTACGTATAAACCCACTAGGGGGTTGCTGAATATAGCGACCCCCCCAACAGTAGGATCGTAATGCCAAGAACCGGGAATTTTACACACCAGACGCGAAGCCGCTTCACCCTGCTGACTAGGTTACAGCGAACTGAAGTCGTCGAATGCAATCCAATCCCCATAGTCTCTCCATACTTATTGTAGAATTTGCATCAAAACCTCGTTCCAAGTATTGAGGCCCCTACAACCTTGTCAAAGCCTGTAGCAGCCTATAAAAGCTTCTATATCCCTGCCGGCAACTTGCCTGGTTTATACTTCTTGCAGCCTAAAGCCCTAAACCCTACAGTAAATCCTATATACACCCCTAAACCTTGAACCCTTAAACCCCTAAAGCTTAAACCCTGAACCCCAAACCCCTTAACCCCAAACCCCTTTACAGAACCCTTATGGATCCCTGTACCGGAACCCTCAACACCCTAAGAGCCTTCCCTCTCTGGTTTCAGGTCTTCTGCAAGGGGCGGTTCATCGCTGGACCGGATGCTCGCTCTAGCGCTCTCTCAGCCTCCCGGAAAGGATTTTCTTATTCACATTCCGTTCAAGCCAGGGTTCCTGTAGTTTAGGCATTAGGGTTTAGGGTTTAGGCTTTAGGGTTTAGGGTTTAGGGTTCCTTTAGTTTAGGCTTTAGGGTTTAGGGTTCTAAGGTTCCTTTAAGGGCTCCTTTGAGTGTTTGTGCGAGGGTTTCTATCGTAAGGGTCCATTGGATATTTCTGGTATAGGTCGTAGTCAGGGTAAGGTTTGTTTAGGGGTTTTAGGGTTTAAGGTTCGGGTTTCTGTAAGGGTCCCAAAGACGCCACAACCCATGAAATAAGGAATACACCTCAAACAAGATTAGGGATCCTACAGTAATTGAAGCGATATTCTTCCATTTTTATAAGGGGTTTTGGAGTCTCTTGGTACTCAGGGTTCCATGTTCCTGTACGGGCTCTATACGCGGCTGTCCACATGATTTTCTGATCTGTTTTTTCATGAAAAGTTTTGGGGGCTCTTCAATTACAACCTAGGGTTTCATATGGAAGCAGGGGCTAGAATGTTTCAATGTTACCAGTTATTAAATGTATAGCTACCCGAATAATCACGAATCGCCTTGGTTTGGAAGTCCCATGATCCTTTCAGCAATCCTAACCCAAACCCTTTTCGCTTTCTTTTTCCGAAACCCCGAAGGAAGCCTAGTTACTAAGTCCCATAGAACCCTAAAGCCAAGCGTAGTCGTGCCGAACTCGCACTCCCTCAAGTGGGTGGCTGTCAAATTCGGGTCCCTTTTTTGTGTTCCTATCATTCTACCGCACCTAATATTTAGGGTACCCAAAAAGGGACCATAATTTTGACAACCATCCAAATAGTTCAAGTCTCGTTGGAACGGTTTCGGGGTTTAGGGCTTCGGAGTGTGGAGCTTTGGGGTTTATGGTTTCGGGGTTTGGGGTGTAGGATGGATCTTTGCAGTTGGGCTTTTTTGGCGTGGGCTTCACAGTTTTTATGGTTTGGGTTCAGGTTTTCGGGTTAGGATATGAGGTTTAGGTTGAGGCCAGGCTTGATGTACTCGCCACTGTCAGCACCCCTTTTGAAACGGGCGCGGTGTGCTGCCATCAGCGTCCTCCGCATCAATCCGTCTCAGCAACCATCAGAAGGAGAAGCTGGGAACCTTTTCGTGGGACCAATTTCTCTGCAAGCACGGGTGCTACTACGTGCCCAGCCCTTGCTTGAGTAACGGAGGTGCAACCCGGCAGCTGTCCAGCTTGCGAGCTTTATTTACCTATTTACAAGTCCCTTTGGCTTCGGTTTAAGTGGAGCCCTTATGGTCCTTAATAGTGGGTATGTAAGGTATACTAGAGGGTAGTTGGGGGGGTCTAAGCCTTAAACCCTAAACCGCTTAGAAAGCCGAAAGAGGGAGCAAGTTGAGAAGATGGGCCGTTCTCTAAATTAGGGTCCCTACTTACCCAGAGAGCCCAATACCCCGTAACTAAGGAACATGGCTTTAGTTATATAGGGCTTCATATGATTCAAGCCATATTCCTTAATTAAGGGGTATTGGGCTCTCGGGGTAGGTCACCCAAAATAGCACGGCACCCTCATAAAAAGGGGCACTGAAAGGGAGCTTAGTTTGGAGAACTACCTATGAGGGTGACCCAATCTAAGCCACAAGTAGGAGCCTTACTACAAGAACTGCCCGGGCTGTGATGATCTAGATAGAATCCATAGGGCTCAGTACCCTCAATTAAGGAAGATATCTTCAACCATGCCGCTTAGGCCCCTGTAATCCCAGAGAGCCCAGTACCCTTTAATTAAGGAATATGGCTTAAGTTATATAGGGCTTCATAATATGATGTCAGCTATATTCCTTAATTAAGGGGTATTCGGCTCTCTGGGTTTAAGATCCCTTATACACCCCCTTATAAGGATCCCTTTAAAGGAACCCTATTCCTTCAGGTCCTCATCTGTCAAGCTCCTATAATATAAGGCACATTTCCCAGAGACTCCAATATCCCTTAATTAAGGAACATAACTTAAATTATAGTAGGATCCATAATATGATTTAAGGAATAATCCCCTAGTCAAGGGGTATTGGAGGCTTTGGGTCTAAGGGCCTTGAACTATGAGCAAAGAAACCATCAACCCTATTATAGATCCCTTTAAGGAACCCCTATAGATTCCCTTTAAGGAACCCCTATAGATTCCCTTTAAGGAACCCTCATAGATTCCCTTTAAGGAACCCCATATAGATTCCCTTTAAGGAACCCCTATAGATTCCCTTTAAGGAACCCTTATAGATTCCCTTTAAGGAACCCCTATAGATTCCCTTTAAGGAACCCCTATAGATTCCCTTTAAGGAACCCTTATAGATTCCCTTTAAGGAACCCCATATAGATTCCCTTTAAGGAGCCATCCCTTTAAAGCAACCCCCCCCGGGGTTCCTTGCTAAACGGAATCTAGAGCCGAAGCCCAGGCCCGAAGGTTTGAGTGCCCTGTCGGACATGCAAAAATTCCGAGCACTTCCCAAGTTCCATCTATTCTGTGGTTTAGGGTTTAGGGTTTGGGGTTTAGGGTTTTAGGGTTTAGGGTTTGGGGTTTGGGGTTTAGGGTTTTAGGGTTTAGGGTTTGGGGTTTGGGGTTTAGGGTTTTAGGGTTTAGGGTTTGGGGTTTAGGGTTTAGGGTTTGGGGTTTGGGGTTTAAATTTTTCCTAGACCCTATGCCACAAACCCAGGTGTTGATGATCCTGGTTCCCTCCATTCTGTGGCAAATTTTTGTGGGAGCCTTCTTTGCGGATCAGTGTCTCGGCATCTTTGAGGCTGGGAGGAGACTTGAATAAGTTAGGTACGGCCCCCATTCAGTATAAGTAGAATAATCTTGTAATATAGATATAGTAGGACCTTAATAGTAGCCCTATTATGGACTCTTACTGTCTGGGGGTCGTGCAGTTGAATAAGTCTTAAATGGACTATGCGGGTTACTGCAAGGGTTGTCAGAAGGAGGGTTACTATAGGATGCCGGGGGACTTGGTAGGTAGATCATAGATGCTGCAACCTACTACGCCTTACAACCTGGATCCCAAAGCTTGTAAAACCTCTGATCCAACGTACACCGCCCTTAAACCCTCAACCCGAGACCCTATACCTTCAATTTCACATGTGACATGGTGTTGAGGCTCAGCATGGAGGATTTTGTTGTTCAGGGTGTTCGAAGTTTCTGGTATAGGGTCCTGAGCAAATAAATGAAACATTCCCTATTGTCGCCATATACCATCCCGCGAAAGCACATTCCAGTTCTTGCGACCCCTGTGCTATAGATCCCCTAAAGAATCGCTTATATAAGCCCCTGGAGGGACCGTAGTCTAGTTTAGCAGAACATGAACAACAAGACTCACGGTAGCCGCTGGCTCGCCTTGATCATGGATAAATTTCGGAAGCGGGATCCGGTCCGCACGGCGGCTTTCTGGGGGGCATGGTACACAGGTCAGGCATTGCATGCCTCCAGTGCAGACGTCAGAGCTATGCGACGGCGTTTGGAGAACCCAGATATGTCTACGGCTCATGCATATCAGCACCTGGAGGGGATAAACCCCAATCAGCCATGGCTCACCGAGATAGACTTCCTGGAGGCAGTACTTGCTCATTTTTCTTTAGTCTTTGATGAAGTTCAGAAGACTTCATTATATTTACCGGAGCTTCCTTGCAGCGGCTGATCATCAACGTGGCCTCGCAGACAAAGGTGCAGTGCCTTGTCAATGACACCCGCTACCGTCACTCGGTCGATCGAGAAACTCTGGTGCTTCTCCCAAGCGGGACGACGTCCAATGAGAGTCTACATCACGAACTCAATCATTGGTTCCGTGAAACGGTCCCGTGGCTGCATTGGCTGTGTGTTTGTCATGTCCGCATCTCTCTCTGTCAGACTTCTCTTTTCTATCAAGGCCGCCATGCACAAGGGCACCCTGGAGATGAAGCTAGACCTTTTCCAATTTGTGAGGGTTTTTGCCCACAACCAAACCTTGTACAGACCGCTTCAACGGCAAGTGACTCAAGCGGAAGTGACCAGGCGAGCCTTCAAGGCTAACGTCAAGGTTACTCTCCCGCCACGTGCATGGCTTACTTGGTGTAATTAGTTGGCTGTACAGGGGACTGCGCCAGCAAGAGCCGATCTCAAGACCCTTGAGCAGGGGCGGGCAGTGCGTGATGCAATGAGCGAAAGGGATGCAGAAAGCCGCTCTCAAGCACCTCGCCGCTCGAAGAAACGCATTGCACCGCCGCTGCCGAAAAGTCTGCCAAGCAGACGTACTCCATTTCGATTGCGAAACATTAGTCCAGTAATCCGCCCCGGGCGCAATGCCAAGCAGATATAGACGCGGACCTTTGACTTGTGACATGTATCTTTCTCCTACATGGGTTGCCTGGTAAAGTAAAGCCTCGACTGCTTTTAGCGTCCATGGGTCTGCTGAACTACTTTGACAGCTGGCTCTGCTTCCGGAAGTCGAAAAGGTACGTCGAGTTCGTCACGAGTCTCTTTTCTGTGGATCTTGCCCTAATATGATTTTTGCTTGATGTAATTGTTGATCATGCTGCCGCCAGGATTCCATGCCATCTGGCAGCATTATGTCCATGCGATAAAACAACTGATGTCCTGGAAAACTTCATTACCGTTACTTGTTCATGTCGTGACACTGATACTCCAGGCGACTGATCGCCCTTGGGCTTCACATCTGAATCCTTTATATGACCAGCATCGGTTGGAAGGCAGATTATCGAGTCAGCATGCACGACAGTCTCAACAAACATTCCCAAACGTTCAATCAGATCAGTCCTATGGAGAAGGAATTGGTTTCGAGGAGGTTCCTATGTGAGTCAGATGCGAGTGAGATTGCAGGAAGTACTCGTGGTAAGGGAATCGGCATTACGTTGCTGGGTACTTGTTGCTGCTTGCCGCTTTCTTGGTGAGATCTCATTCATGCAAGATCTTGTTCCGAGCCAAGAAAAGAAGCTGTATTTGCGTTGTTGGGTGCTTGTTGCTGCTTACCGCTTGGTTCGCGATTGCTCGTTTATGCGGAGTCTTGTTCCGAGACAAGAAGAGGAGCGGTATTATTGTGTTGCGATATACTTATGCGTGGATGCTGACTTGGCATTGCGCTGTCGGTTACTTGTTTGTGTTAGCTTGCTGTCCGACTCAGGTCTTGTGACACAAACCTGACATTAACAGAATGTTGCTCCAGTACGTACTCTAGCTCGCTGGTATCAGCTCGCCGGCTTTCGTGTGAGAGTATATGACCACAACAAAAACCGAATGCCAGCTTCCAAATAGACCCTATTTAAGCCACCCAGGGATGGGGGGGGGAGGAGGGGAGGGAAAAAGGCGCGGAGGAGGAAGGTGGGTGGGACTGCCTACAGAGAGCCAAAACCCGTTGGAGAAGGCGAGAATCCACCGCCGGACCTTGGGGCTCATCTGCAGGTTGCCATTTTTGAAGGGGAGGGATCCAGTACCTTTCCGAGGGAGGGGTCATTGGGGAGGGGATTAAGAGGTGGGGAATTGAGGGAATCCGAATAGGAACCTCTGACCGCTTCGGCCGGGGCCGAGGCGATCATAGGGTCTAATGTAGGAACCTGATTAAGAAACCTTGGGCATTTATTAGGGCTCCGTGTATGAATCCTATTATTTTTGGGGTTATAGGCCCAGCGTTTCTTAATCAGGTTCCTACATTACATCTGTTGTTCTATCTACTTACCTATGCATGTATGTGTGCACACGCGCACACACATAATTTAGATGGCTAGGTAGGTAGGCCAATAGCCAGATCAACAGATGGATCGGCTGGTAGTTTCCAGCATGATATTACGTCCTCGGCTAAATGTGACACTGAATGAAGCAGCAGTTCATGATTGATCATATCCTAAACCCAAAGGTGGTTTTCAATGTCATGGTATACCATAAATACCATACAGTGTCTTTCAACCCCTGGGCATCATAATAGCCCAAAAGGCTTATATAACATGTTCTTTGGGCCCAAATGCCTTAATATATGAGTCCTTAGATCCCTAGGGAACAGAGAGTTGAGTCTTCAGGGCGTAAGTTGGGGATTCCATAATTTCTGAACCTCTCACATGATCTCAACCGCTAGGCATGTTTTGAGAGTTTCCGACAATCAGGGGTACCTTATTTTGGGGTCCTTATAGTAAGGATGCTGGTATTCAGGGTACTTGATTACAGTCCCCCCATTTTCGGAAACTACAAATGTTAAGCCCAAGGGAGAACCTCAGCGAGGAAGAATCTTTGGACTCGGCGTTTGGTTTCAGCTCATGGTTTGCTAGCCAGCCGATAGGGTTTAGGGTTTAGGGTTTTGTTTCCATGAGCATCCATGCACGGACTGGGGTGTTTTCAGCCGTATCGCTCCGACGTGCCATTCTTGCCGATATGTTTTTGCCAGGACTCTTCAAAATGCTAAGTAGTATAGGAGGTAACCTTTAATCTGTTTTGGGGTAGTATAGTCCCTATATAATCCCTATATAACCCAAAAAGTCAACCTTTAGTTTCCCATAATACCCGACAAGTAGGAATGGCTTTACAATGCATAGCGCAACTCTAAACACTAAGCCTGCATCCCTGAAACCACCCCAAGTCCTCAACGCTTTCAACCCTAAGCATTGAGTTAGGGTTTAGGGTTTAGGGGCCACCAACCCTCCCTAGACCCTAAGCACTAAACCCTAAACCTCAACCCTCAAACCTCAAACCCCAAACCTTTGGAAACTCAAACCTTTAGCCCCCGTGCTAGCTGAGGTATGGGGTGCTAATTATAAGCCGTAAACCTTAGCCAAACCTTAAACCGCTAAACCTAAAAAGCCCAAACCTACAAACCTTAAGCCCCTAAACCCCTAAAGCCCTAAACCTTTAAACCCAAAACCCCAAACCCAAAGCCCCTGTGCTGGATGAGGTATGGGGTTCTATAAACCCTAAGCTTTAACCAAACTTTAGACCCCTAAACCTACAAACCCAAACCCCAAATCTAGAAACCCAAACCCCAAACCTCAAACCCAAAATCTGCAAACACACACACCCCAAACTTTAAGCCCATATGCTGGCTGAGGGGGTGCTATAAACCCCAAACCTTCCAAACCTTCCCCAAACCCAAAGCCCCTGTGCTAGCTGAGGTATGGGGTTCTTCTGCCACTCTTCGCTTTCCTTCTTCAGGCCGGGTGCGCTTTTGGAATCCCAAGGACTTTTCATTTTTTGAAGAGGGTTTAGGATGTAGCGTGTTTAGGGTTTAGGATGCAGCGTGTTTAGGGTTTAGGATGCAGCGTGTTTAGGGTTTAGGATGCAGCGTGTTTAGGGTTTAGGATGTAGGGTGTTCGGGGTTAAGGGTGTTTAGGGTTTAGAGCGTTTAGGGTTTAGGGTTTAGGGTGTGTAGGGAGTGTTTAGGGTTCAGGGTTTAGGGTGTTTAGGGTTTAGGGGTTAAATATCCGAAGCTTCACATTTCACCCAACACCCTAAACCCCCGTCAACCCTAAAGCCTGAAGATTACAGCAGAAGCCTAAAAGTTGGAAACCCAATAGCCTCAATCCTGAGGAGCAATGTATGGGGAATTCCAGCACTATCTGGGTGGTTGTCAAAATTTTGGTCCCTTTTTGGGTCCCTATTTTAATACGGCACCTATTATTTGGAGTACCCCAAAAAGGGACCATAATTTTGACAGCTACCCATTTGGCCTTAATCCGGTTTCCAACTTTCTGCGGCGTACTGTATCCCAAAGACCTTGAAGCTTCCAGCTTCGCCTTTAAGCTTAGATAGTGAGCGGGGGAACTTTAAACTTTTTGGCCTAAAATATTAGCTCCATGAAAGTTTGAACTTTTTGGGGGCCCGGTTGTTGAAGAAGAGAGTAGGGGAACCCTAAGCCCGAAGGCTGCGACCTTCTATCCGGAAGCAGACAAAGATCTAATATAGAGGAATAAATAATTACAATACTGTTGATGGACAAAATCCTGCATTACCCATTATAAGGAATATACCATAGTTCCCATAGTGTCGGGTCCTTAAGGTAATGCCGGATTTTGTCCATCAGCAGTACCATTGTGGGGGGTCTTTATGATAATTATAGTGTAATGGGCCCCGAAACCCTATTCTAAGTATTGAGGCCCCTACATTTAGCGGCTCCTCAAACTCCTCAAACCCTGACCCTAAACCCCTCAAGCACTAGCGTATAAGGAACCCCTGGCCCTCTTACCTAACCCCGTTAAAAGAACCCTTATAAACTTATAAGGAACCCTTATATGATCGCTTGCAGTAGCCCTGCAAGAACCCTTTAAAGGAACTCCGAAAGGAGCCTTGAAAAGATCCTTAAACCCTAAATCCTAAACCCTAAAAACCCTAAACCCTATAAGCCCTAAACCCCTAAACCCTAAACCCCATAAGCCCTAAACCCTAAACCCTAAACCCAAAACCCTTTTTTTCACTGCCGTGGGGCACCGTCGGCATCCCGTGGGCGACGCCAGGAACTACGGACACGCTGAATAACCGAAGACCAAGTCTGTCTGTTTTGCGACACCTCTAACAACCTATAAACCCCATACCTAAAAACCCTAAACCCTATAAACCCTAAACCCTTAAAGCCCTCTGACTCTCAGGTCGGCTCTCTTGGCCTGCTGTTGGCAACCGCCTGGGTCTCGGAGGACTTGATTAGGGGTTTAGGGGTTTAGGGGTTTAGGGGTTTAGGGGTTTAGGGGTTTAGGGGTTTAGGGTTTAGGGGTTTAGGGGGGTTTAGGGGTTTAGGGTTTAGGGGTTTAGGGTGTTTAGGGTGTTTAGGGGTTTAGGGGTTTAGGGGTTTAGGGGTTTTAAGGGTTTTGGGGGTTTTTGGTGCTTGGGCTTTCGGGCTGTTGCGGGTTTCTAGTTGAGGGTTCCTTCAGGCTTGAGGGTTCAAGGGGCCTAAAGCTACCAAGGTTTTGAGGTGTAGGGTTTACGGCTTTGGGCTTTAAATTTTTTAATACAGCGCATTTGTTAAAGTGAGGGCTTGTGAAGGAAAAGCAGTCTTGGTACGTAGCAAGGTTTTTGGGGCTTGTAGGGTTCAGGGTTGAGGCTTTGGGGTTTAGGCTTTGGGGTTTTGGGGTTTGGGTCCGAGGTTTGGGGTTTAGGGGCAGTTGGTTGCGGTTTGGAGTTTAAAGGTTTGGGATTTAGGGTGAGGCCCGGTAGACCCCGTTTTCAAGGTGTTAAAAGACTAGCCAAGGCCTTACAAGCCCTGAGACAAACGGTTCTGGGTTTGGGGGCCCCGTACAACCCTGAAAGCACAAAGACCCTAGACCCTAATCCCTCATCGCTAACTCAAACCCTGAGCTACATGCCAAGGCTTTTTCCGACCCGGGGATCATGCCCCGGCAGAAGGATTTCACCGAGCACTACGACGAGCGCGCAAAGGCACCAACAGCTTTGAGCTATAAATCTTTTCTGGGTTCGAGTTAAGGAACTTGATGTAACAGGCCTTACTGGGATGTGTAGTAAATGCATAGGTTTCTTTATTATGGCAACTTGAAATAAATCCCTTAACAAGAACTCAGTTTTTCTTCAGGGTTGCAGCTTTGGAAAGTTCTTTATTCAGGGTTAGGGCTGTAGGCTTTAGGGTGTAGTGTAGATTAGAGGGATTTGGGGTTATGTTAGGGTTCAGGGTTGCAGCTCAGTTGCCAGGCTATTTTGAGATTGTGCAGGGTTTGTACGTAATTTGGAATCCTGGTTGAATTGAAGTATGTCGAAACCCTAAACATTAAACCCTGATTCACCCAAAACACCCAATACCCGCAAGACTCGCTGAAGCCTCAACACGCAAAGCGATGCGGCGGCACAGATGCTTGATTGGTGGTGCAGCTCTGCGAGGCAAAACCATCATCAACGGAGACGGGCGAACACGCCACAGCTCCACGACAGCCTTTGGGAACTGCGGCCACTTTCAGGCGGCAGCTTCAAGTGGCCCAGCAGCCTACGAAGAGCCACATGTCCCGGTAGCACCAGCTGCCAAAGGACCGATAAGTTCAAATTCTCATTCTGGCGAGTGTCAAGTCTGTGGAGAGCCATGGTGTCATCGGAAACGGATCCGGGGTTTGGAGACCGTGCAACGCCTCCTTGACATCGTTTTGAGGGTAGCATATGGGCTGTTGCTATAAGGGGTTCCGGTAACGATTCTGTTAGAGCTCATTCAAGGGTACTTTAGGGCTTAGGGTGTGGGATTTCTTTGTAGTTTCCTGTGATTTGGGGCTGTCTTTACAAAGAAGGGTTGAGGGTTCCTTTAAGCTTTCCTGTCAAGAGTCAGGGCTAGTATAGGGAAGTTCTATGAGGTTGCTGTTGTTCTTTTGGGGGTTTTCGCCAGGGTGATTAGCCGTTTTAGAGTTTAGGGTGTGTGTTTTTTTAGTTTGATGGGCCGCGGGATTTGTGAAAGGGTCCAGGCATTTAGGGTTTCCACTTTCGAATGTCTTGGGTAGTAGTCAGAGTACCAGGTGTATGAAGCTAAACCCTGCACCCCAAACCGTAAACCGTTAGCACTAAGCCCTAATTAGCCCCAGCCACCCCTAAAGCCCACCTTAACCCCAAATAAACCACCTTTGTAAAGATTTATGTAAGGAACACATGAAAATGGAGCCCGATAAATGTAGGTTTTCTAGGGTTAAGGCAGACCCTGAAAGCCTAAATCCTGAACGCTTTACGGCCTGAAGTCCCAAACCTCAGTCTTAAATCCTTAGAGGACCACCCCCTAAGCTCTGAACCCTTCAAAAAACCCCTAAACCCCAACCCATGGTTTGGGTGATTCTGCGGTTTTAGGGTTTAGGGTAGTTCTAGAACCTATAGACCCTAAAACAGAGCCGGCGGCGAAGCGCGCAAAACAAGTGCATGCAGGGAAAAAGCTCGAAAACCCAAAAGCCTGAAGATCACAAGAGACCCTTAAAGGAGCCTTTAAATGAATTCTTAGGGCTGCAGATCACAAGAGGCCCTTAAAGGAGCCTTTAAAGGAATTCTTAGAGCCACCCGCAAGCAACGCTCAAGGGAATCCTTCAAGGAACCCTTAAAAGAGCTTTCCGGCTGGAATCGGCGCGAAGATGACGACAGATGACTGCACTGGGAGTGCAAGGACCCTAAACCCAAACCCCTTAACCCTGAACCCTAAACCCTAAACCCCAAACCCTACACCCTCAACCCTAAACCCCCAACCCCAGAACCCTAAACCCTCAACCCTAAACCCTCAACCCTAGAACCCTAAACCCCAAAACCTTAAACCCTAACTCTTAAACCCTTAAAACTTAGACCCTAAACACAACCCTAAACTCCAATGATAACCCGGAAGCCGGGAGGTTTTTCGAACACGGGAGCCACAGCGCTTCTACGATGTGATCCTTCGGGGGCATCCGTGGCTTGGCTTGAGGCTTTCGGTTCCTGTAAGGGTTTAGGGTTTACGGTTTAGGGTTCCCTTAAGGGTTCCTTCGAGGGAAACCTGAAGGGAACCCTTAGGGTAGCCTTTAAAGGAACCCTTGAGGGAATCCTTTTGGCTTTCTTCAAGGCTTCTTTCGGGTTTAGGGCTGGGGGATTCTAGGTCCCTTTTACGTTCTCTGCAAAAATCCCGCAAAAAATGACTAACACGGTGTTTTACGAGCTTTATCAGCATTCGTTTTCTAAGCGTCTTAGCTGCACGGTTTGGGCTTCAGAATGGTTGTAAACAGCATTTTGCCACCAAGACTGTAAGGCTTGGGCTACGCATTAGAAGAGCTATCATGCTTGAGGGTTCGGGTTTAGTTGGGATTGTGGTTTTACGTAAAGTTTTGGAATTTTGGGTTGTTACAAGATTTCGTCGGAGGGATCCATGAAAGTATCCTGACAGCAAGGAACTCGCTTTAGGGGTTTGTAAGGTTAGGGCGTTAGGGCTGATCCACCATAAGTTTGCTCGGGTTTCGAAGGCAAAACACCATGAGAGCAGACCGTATGTTCAAATATATTCAAAACGACACTCTGATAGACTATTTCTCCGAAGACTAAAGACACAAATCGAAACAACCCTAAACCCTAAGCCCCACGCCCTAAACAAGCCGTTAAATTCTAAGCCGTGAGCCCGAAACCAACCCCCTTAAGCCCTAAACCCCAGGCTCTGGAAGCTGCCGCCTCAGAAAACTTTGAACCCCAAAAATTTAAAACCCTAAACCTTAAACCTTAAACCCTAAATCTAAGCATAGGACTTAACCGGTTTACCCGAAACTTTGGGCCTCCAATCTTAAACGCAAAGCCCCGACATCCTCAGCCCTCTAACTCCTCAGGGGGTACTTTGAAGTAATTGCTATGTTTCGTTCCTATAAGTCAGAAACAGCGAAAATCATAATTTTGCTAAGTCAGAAACAGCGAAAATCATAATTTTGCTAAGTCAGAAACAGCGAAAATCATAATTTTGCTAAGTCAGAAACAGCGAAAATCATAATTTTGCTAAGTCAGAAACAGCGAAAATCATAATTTTGCTAAGTCAGAAACAGCGAAAATCATAATTTTGCTAAGTCAGAAACAGCGAAAATCATAATTTTGCTAAGTCAGAAACAGCGAAAATCATAATTTTGCTAAGTCAGAAACAGCGAAAATCATAATTTTGCTAAGTCAGAAACAGCGAAAATCATAATTTTGCTAAGTCAGAAACAGCGAAAATCATAATTTTGCTAAGTCAGAAACAGCGAAAATCATAATTTTGCTAAGTCAGAAACAGCGAAAATCATAATTTTGCTAAGTCAGAAACAGCGAAAATCATAATTTTGCTAAGTCAGAAACAGCGAAAATCATAATTTTGCTAAGTCAGAAACAGCGAAAATCATAATTTTGCTAAGTCAGAAACAGCGAAAATCATAATTTTGCTAAGTCAGAAACAGCGAAAATCATAATTTTGCTAAGTCAGAAACAGCGAAAATCATAATTTTGCTAAGTCAGAAACAGCGAAAATCATAATTTTGCTAAGTCAGAAACAGCGAAAATGATATTTTTGCGAGGGGTTTAAGTTCAGTATAGACACCCGATGAAGCCCTGGTCCCTCTTCCGGTCTCCAAGATAGCACGGCACTCATTAAAAAAGACTCCTTATAATATCTTCCTTGTACTTTTTTCAGAACTACCCTCTCATGAAGCCCTGTAGTAGCAGCCGTACAAGACCCTTGTAAAGCCTTGGAGAAACGCCCATAGATCGTTGTGGACCCCTTGTCAAACCCAAAACCTTAGAACTCTGAACCCTGAGCCCTATAAGCCCTATTGAACCTTATAAACCTTATAAACCCTACAAGCTCTATTAACTCTATTCAACCATTACACCCTAGAAACCCGGAACTCTGAACCCTAAACCATGGAACTACACCGCTACACCGCTACACCCTATACAAACCCTGAAGCACAGACCGTAAGCCTTAAACCCCAAACCCCTAAATCCTGAATCTTGAATGGAACCCGCAAAAAGAACCTTTATAGAATTGTTAGTGAACCCTCAATCCCTCACCTATGTCTGGTTGACCAAAATGGGAGTTTCCGAAAATAGGGAACCCTAATACAGTACTCTGGAGAATTGGATCCTTATTATAAGGACCCCAAAGTACGGTACCCTTGAGCTTTGGAAACTCCCAAACTCAGGTTCAAGCTGAAATACTGCAAGACATGCCTTTCGGCTGCAAAGCGATGCACGATGGTTTAGGGTTGTGGGCTTTAGGGTTGAGGGTTTCTTAAGGGTATTTATACTAGAATCGCAATAAGGAACCCCTAAACTAGTATAGGGAATTATCAAGGCCCCCATATTAAGAGCAGCTTTTCCCTTGTAGGGTTCTGGGTTTTCGGGTTTTTCATGGTTGCTTGAGCATTTGGGAGTTTCCGAAAATACCCTAAATAGTAGGATCCTTAGTATAAGGACCCCAAAATACGGTACCCCTAATTTACGGAAACTCTAAACCCTAAACCCTTTATGAAAACCCTTATAGATCCCTTTGAGGAACCCTCTCAGGACCCCTTCAAAGGTACCCCAAATTTTCGGAAACTCCCATTTGGGTGTCCCTAAACCCTAAACCCTAAACCTTAAACCCTAAACCCCAAACCCTAAATCGGCTGGGTGTAGTTGCCAGGCCTCCATGCTCACGTGTCTGTCAGGTTGTTAAGCGCTTCCGGTTCAGGATTTCTAGGGTTTAGGGTTCCGCCGGGGTCCTAAACCCTAAACCCTGAACCTAAACCCTAAACCCTAAACCCTAAACCGTTTAGGGTTTCGGGTTGAAGGTTCAGGGTTGGGTTGAGGGTTGAGGGTTTAGGGTTCTAGGGTTTAGGGTTTAGGGTCGAGGTGGGGTGTTTAGAAGCCTGAAGCGTCATGAGCCGTGTGGGGCCTTCAATCGAAGCTGGTCAGCTTGTTCGGGGTCGTGATCAGTAGAAGCCTGAACAATGAGGGCTTCCTCACTATAGTTGCACAATAACACACCCCAAAACCCTATTCCAATTCTCAAGTACCCATACTAAAAACTTGTAGTAGCCCTTACATGGCATTTTAAAGGATCCCTTATAGAAACCTTATAGACCCCTTTCAGGGAGCTTTATTCTAATTATTAAGGCCCCTGTGCTATACCCTCAACACCCGACCCCCGACCTTCCCAAGCCCTTTAATGGGGAATATACAGATCCCTTTAAAGGTACCCTTATAGATCCTGTTAAAGGAACTTTTATAGATCCCTCTAAAGGAACCCTTAAAGATCCCTTTAAAGGAACGCTTAAAGATCCCTTTAAAGGAACCCTTATAGATCCCTCTAAAGGAACCCCTTGCAGGTTCCCTTTAAAGGAACGCTTAAAGATCTCTTTAAAGGAACCCTTATAGATCCCTCTAAAGGAACCCCGCGCAGGTTCCCTTTAGATCCTTTTAAAGGAACCCTTATAGATCCCTCTAAAGGAACCCCTTGCAGGTTCCCTTTTAAGGAACGCTTAAAGATCTCTTTAAAGGAACCCTTATAGATCCCTCTAAAAGAACCCCTTGCAGGTTCCCCTTTAAGGAACCGCTTAAAGATCCCTTTAAAGGAACCCTTATAGATCCCTCTAAAGGAACCCCTTGCAGGTTCCCTTTCAAGGAACGCTTAAAGATCCCTTTAAAGGAACCCTTATAGATCCCTCTAAAGGAACCCCTTGCAGGTTCTCTTTTAAGGAACCGCTTAAAGATCCCTTTAAAGGAACCCTTATAGATCCCTCTAAAGGAACCCCTTGCAGGTTCCCTTTTAAGGAACGCTTAAAGATCCCTTTAAAGGAACCCTTATAGATCCCTCTAAAGGAACCTTTTGCAGGATCCCTTTAAAGGAACCCTTATAGATCCCTCTAAAGGAACTCCTTGCAGGTTCCCTTTTAAGGAACGCTTAAAGATCCCTTTAAAGGAACCCTTATAGATCCCTCTAAAGGAACCCCTTGCAGGTTCTCTTTTAAGGAACCGCTTAAAGATCCCTTTAAAGGAACCCTTATAGATCCCTCTAAAGGAACCCCTTGCAGGTTCCCTTTTAAGGAACGCTTAAAGATCCCTTTAAAGGAACCCTTATAGATCCCTCTAAAGGAACCCCTTGCAGGTTCCCTTTTAAGGAACCGCTTAAAGATCCCTTTAAAGGAACCCTTATAGATCCCTCTAACGGAACCCCTTGCAGGTTCCCTTTTAAGGAACCGTTATAGATCCCTTCAAAGGAACCCTTTATAGGTTCCCACATGAGTCGAATTCTTCATTTCCCCCCAGCATCAGGGTCCAGGCGAGCTTCGGCTCGGGGGTGGGGGGTGGTAGCGACGGGTCGGGGTGTGAACTTAGAATTAGAGTAGGGTTCCTGTAAAGGGGTTTATATAAGGGTTACTATAAGGGATCTATAAGGGTATTATTTCATGATTAGAATGGGGGTTTGGTGTTTAGGGTTCAGAGGTAGTTTAGGGGTTTGTTGGGGTTCAGGGGTTTAGGGTTGGGGGTTTAGGGGTTGGGGGTTTAGGGTTTAGGGTTCGGGGTTTTGTGGCTCAGGGTTACATGATTAAGTTTAGTGGGTCTTAGATTGGTTTCACAGGGACCCAGAAGTTACCTCACGAAGGGGCAGCTCTTTCAGGGGTCTGGGGATTTTAGGGTTAGAGTTTAGGGTCTAGTGTTGAGGGTTCCGGGTTTAGGGTTTGGGGGTTTCTCATAAGGGCTTTTGGGGCTTGAGGGTTCAGGGTATCGGGTTTAAGGTATTTGAGAAGGGCTGCTGATGGGGCTGCTGAAGTCTTGATTGAAATGTTTTTGTGTGGTATTTTTTAGAAGCTGCCCCCACCCTGTAATAGTGATATAATAGGAATATAATAGGGCCCTAATATAATCCTTATAGTCACTATTACAGGGTGGGGGCAGCTTCTAAGGTATTTTCGAGACTGCTCTGTGGGGAGTTGTTCAAGCTTTCTATGTCTGCAATCCCACACGCGAAGCTCCAGCTCCCTAAACCCTAAACCCTGAACCCTAAATGGGAGTTTCCGAAAATTAGGGGTACCTTATTTGGGGGTCCTTATAATAAGGATCCTACTATTTAGGGTACTATATTGGGGTCCCTTATTTTGGGAAACTCCCAAATCCTGAACTCTGAACCCTAAACCTTAAACCTTAAATCCTAAACCTCCAACTCAGGCAACATCTACCGACCGCCCCGCTGTACTCACTGCTCCGTTTGCGAGAACTGCGTGGAACGGTTCGACCATCACTGCCCCTGGCTGGGGACCGGCAGTGGGGGAGAGGATGTTGCGGTAGTACTTTCTAGCAGTTGTGATTTTCACACAGACTGTCAGAAAGTTTCACAAGAGAGGGTATCCAAATATAGAGCCGAAGTATTCGGATCTAGCTCATAGTACCCCTAAATACTGTACCTCTTCCAAGGAAGCTATCCAAGACTCCAAGAACGTTGCGCGCTTTCTAGGACTAATATACTTAGAGGGGCAGGGACTTAGTAAGTAGGTTACAAGTAGTTATAAGTACCCTACATGGAGTTACCGCAATTATAGCCCTACTTATAACCTACGTACTAAGTCCCCTGCCCCTCCAAGTAGACCCTAAACCCCATAGATCCCTTTAAGGAACCCTACAGATCCCTCTAAGGAACCCTATAGATCCCTTTAAGGAGCCCTATAGATCCCTTTAAGGAGCCCTGCTGACTGGGTTCGAAGCTCAAGGCACAAAGCCCGGAAAACTCCACCCTAAATCCCAAACCGATAGGAAATAAGACCTGGATGGAGAACTAGATCAGACGGGCCCAGAGAGCCCAATACCCCTTAATTAAGGAATATGGCTTAAATTTTGTAGGTCTTCATATTATGATTTAAGCCATATTCCAAAAATTAAGGGGTATTACTCCAGAGTATGTAGAGGGGGTTTGTGCTTGAGAGCTTGGGGTTTAGCGCACAGGAGGTCAGGGGTTCAGGCGGGTTTAGCTATTAGGGTTCAGAGTTTCAGGCTTCTGAGAGCTAGACGAGTCGCGTTGGGTTTTGGGTGTAGGGTTTAGAGCTAAGGGCTTGGAGTTTAGGCCTTGGGAGTGTCATGAGGGCTGTGGCTTCAGGGGCTATTTTTGTTGTTTCTTCGGTGGCATCGGGGTTCTCGCAACACCCGCCCCTAAACCCTAAACCCGAAGCCCTAAGTTTTGAATCTTAAAGGGGATCTATAGGGGCTTATAGGGTTCCTTTAAAGGGGATCTATAGGGTTCTACTATAAAGGGAACTCCAGAAAGTTGGAATATGGTTTCTTGGTAGGATACCCTATAATTTACCATCGAAGGGTTAGGATAATCATATTCCAACTTTCTGGCTTTTACCTTACAGCGCTCGCTGAAGACGGCCAGGAACTGCATCGGCAAGCGCGACAAAGCTGCAGTCAGAGTGTTGGTTTTGGTTGCGTCAAAGGTGAAAAGGAGGGACCCTTAAGGGGGACCCCTAGCCTATAATGGGCTATAAAATGGGTATATAATGGCTATATTAAGGGTGTATACCTAGGGATCCTTGGTTCCTCCTTTTATCCTTGGATTTTGTGTTCAATGTGATTACGATTTGGCTTTCAGGGTTTAGGGGTTTAGGGCGGGGCTTAGAAATGGTCTGGGGTTTAGGGCTTAGGCTTAAGGATGGATGGATTGGATGGGGCTGGCCAGCTTTTCCCACTCTGCAGAATATAGGGGTTCTGTACATGGGTAGTTGTCAAACTAGGAGTCCCTTGTTGGGTAACCTAAATTCGAGGTGCCGTATTAGATGAAGGACCCAAAAAGGGACCACAATTTTGATAACCACCCACATGTGGGTTGCTATAAAGTTTCTACAGATAAGGATTCTGTTTGTATTAAGAGTTTACACTATAGACTCACGAACAGTTACCTATGTCATTTTTTGGGCTCCTTCTCCAAGGCAGAGCATGCGAGCCAACAAAACCCTATTCTCTCTATCCAGGCCCCTATATTAGCGGAATTGTCAACGATTCCCAAAGCCCCGAAACCACCACCTACCCTACAAAACAAATCGAAGGATCCGGAGACTAAGTACTGAGATTCATGCAGAAGCCTGCGTGAAAACATATGGGGGTTTCCGAATATAGGGAACCCTAAGGAAGTTCCCTAAATAGTCGGATCCTTACTATAAGGACCCCAAAATAAAGTAGCCCTATCTTCGGAAACTCCCATATAGGGTTTCGCGGTTGTATAATACACAGATACTGGAACAGACCCCAAAACCCCGTGTTCTACGTAGTAAGCATCCTATATCATGGCTAGGGTTGCAGCCGCACAGTTGCAAGCAGAGCCGAGATGCTACTGCACACCCAACTTGTGAATGCTTCTTTCCCTTCATTTGTACAGGTAGACTCCAGCCCTAATCCCTGGGTCCTTTGGCTGATCCCGTGCGGAGGCTAGGAGAACAACTTCTTGTCGGTGCTGCTGCGTTATTTCAGAAAGTCTACCGTACCGAAACTTTTGATTGAATCCTAAACCGTTAGCCGCCCAGGCAACTACAGGTTGTTCTTCGGCTTCGTGTCCGTCACTGGAGCTTTGAACATACTCGTCCTGGCGACTGCTGCGGCGCAGCTGGGCGTTCGTGACTTGATCAAAACAGGGCCCCCGAAAAAACACATAACCAAACTTCGGACAGGGATACCCCATGTAAACATGCTTTGAAGCCCAAGAAAGTGTGGATATCGGTGGGGGCATACTGTAGTATGGCAATGTGTTGACGCTGAGGGGATACCAATATTATTGTCATAATTGTTATTCGAGTCGATTTCAGAGTTTTTTGGCCGGCCTTTTGCAACAGGGGCTGCGCAGTCATAGTTCGGGTTGCATGTGGTATAGGGGCTCGCAGAAATAGTAATATTATTCCTTGAAAGAGCCGCTAGAGAACCCTAGCCTCCCAATTTCCAATACCATCCTTGGTTTAGGGTGGGGGGATTTGGGTTGCGGGAGATATCGGGTGTCCCCAGGGACCAGAATAGGGTTGTGATATGCGGGCCTTAACAATCAGTACAGGAAGGAGCCCGAAGGAATAGGATTGATGTAGGGTTTTAGGGTTTAGGGTTTGCGGGGTAATGGTTTCACTTAGTTAGCGTCTGTGTTGTTCATGGTTTAGGGTCTAGGGTGCGGGGTTTCATGTTCAAGCAGGGGTCGGAATATTAGTAGTTAGTAGTAGTATCTTCTAGTCCCGCAGAAGTATTCCGTAGTCCTGCAGTATACCGTACCCCCGGACCTTATATTCTAATGATGAAGGTATACGGTATACTATAGAGCCTCCATAGAGCCCTTATAGTAACAGTACTAGACCCTCGTTTAGGCTTTGTGGTTTAGGTTGTAGGGTGCTGGAACCCTATTGAATTAGTCAAGGCCTCGATACTCGGAGGATCATGGGACTAAGTAACCATCAGTATAGTTACCCTAAAAATAACCCTAGTTACTAAGTCCCATGATCCTTTAAGTATTATCCCCCCCCGCTGCTTGTCCAAGGTGCGACGCAGCTGGCGGAGGAGCGCTGCCTGAACGGTTTAGGGTTTACTTGGAGGGGCAGGGGATTTAGTAAGTAGGGTTATAAGTAGGGTTATCATTGGGGTAAGTCCACTTAGGGTCCTTATAACTCTACTTAGAACCATACTTACTAAGTCCACTGCCCCTCCAAGTAGGGTTTAGGGCCCAGAGAGCACGATACCCTTAATTAAGGAAGAGCCCTTAATGTAACACCGCGTAAATCCTAAGGGGCTCAACATTAGAAGTTAAGGTCTACTCCTTAATCAAGGAATAGTCTAATGTTGTGATTTAACGCATATTCCGTAATTCCGGAATAATCTAATGTTATGTTTTGACATATATATATATATATGTATATATGTATATATGTCTACACACACACACATGTTCCTTAATTATGGGGCACTTGGCTTTCTAGGTTAATCACTTCCCCCAAATATTAAACAGACCCCTAATTATAAAAACACTTTTCCCCCGATCCACCCGGAAGTAGCACCGCCCTTTAAACCCTAATTTGAATTAGGGGGAAGGTTTAGGGTCTATAGATTGAGGGTTTGGGGTGGTGGCTTTGGCTGTCTGTACTTCCACAACACTTCCACAACACTTCCACAACACTTCCACAATACCTCCACAACACCTCCACAACACTTCCACAACACTTCCACAACACGTCCACAACACCTCCACAACACCTCCACAACACTTCCACAACACTTCCACAACACCGCCACAGCAATTAGCAGTAGTGCAGTAATTGGCAGTGGTGCAGTAATGACCAGTAATGCAGTGATTGGCAGTAGTGCAGCAATTGGCAGTAGTGCAGTGATGACCAGTAGTGCAGTAATTGGCAGTAGTGCAGTAATGACCAGTAGTGCAGTAATTGGCAGTAGTGCAGTAATGACTAGTAATGCGGTAATTGGCAGTAGTGCAGTATTGACTAGTAGTGCGGTAATTGGCAGTAGTGCAGCAATTGGCAGTGGTGTGGTAATTGGCAGTAGTGCAGCAATGACCAGTAATGCAATACTTGGCAGCAATGCAGCAATTGGCAGTAGTGCAGCAATTGGCAGTACTCTCGACGCAGGGTGCCCAGAGCTTTTGGTCACCCCAAAATCTGGATTCCGGGTGGGGAAAGGGCCCAGACGACACCCCTGGGGATTGAACCAGGGGCCTATTCCTTACCTCTCATGTGAAGCCTCCCCCTGCCCATTAGGCTGTGGAGGGATAGCTCTTGTGAAAGGCGGCCATCCAGTGTGGAGTTTTGAAAAAACTCCAGGCGCCGTCATTTGGGCAGTAATTGGCAGTAGTGCAGTAATGATCAGTCCTGGTCATTGCTGCACTACTGCCAATGATTGCACTACTGCCAATTACTGCACTACTGGTCATTACTGCACTACCTGCACAAGTGCAGTACTTGGCAGTAGTGCAGTGATGACCAGTAGTGCAGTAATTGGCAGTAATGCAGCAATTGGCAGTAGTGCAGCAATTGGCAGTGGTGCAATAGTGACCAGTAGTGCAACACTTCCACAACACTTCCACAACTTCCACAACACCTCCACAACACGTCCACAACACTTCCACAACACTTCCACAACACTTCCACAACACTTCCACAACACGTCCACAACACTTGCACAACACTTCCACAACACTTCCACAACACCTCCACAGCAATTAGCAGTAGTGCGGTAATTGGAAGTACAGCCATTGGCAGTAGTGTAGTAATTGGCAGTGCAGTACTTGGCAGGAGTGCACTGATGACCAGTAGTGCAGTATTTGGCAGTGCACTAATTGGCAGCAATGCAGTAATGACCAGTATTGCAGTCATTGGCCGTACCAATAGTGCAGTAATTGGCAGGAGTGCAGTAATGACCAGTAATGCAGTAATTGGCAGTAGTGCAGCAATTGGCAGTAGTGCAGCAATTGGCAGTAGTGCAGTGATGACCAGTAGTGCAGTAATTAATTGGCAGTAGTGCAGTAATGACCAGTAGTGCAGTAATTGGCAGTAGTGCAGTATTGACTAGTAGTGCGGTAATTGGCAGTAGTGCAGCAATTGGCAGCAGTGTGGTAATTGGCAGTAGTGCACTAATTGGCAGTAGTGCAGCCATGACCAGTAGTGCAGTATTTGGCAGTAATGCAGCAATTGGCAGTAGTGCAGCAATTGGCAGTAGTGCAATAGTGACCAGTAGTGCAACACTTCCACAACACTTCCACAACACGTCCACAACACTTCCACAACTTCCACAACATTTCCACAACACTTCCACAACACTTCCACAATACCTCCACAACACCTCCACAACACTTCCACAACTCTTCCACAACACGTCCACAACACCTCCATAGTGCAGTATTGCCTAGTAGTGCGGTAATTGGCAGTAGTGCAATACTTGGCAGGAGTGCAGCGAGGACCAGTAGTGCAGCAATTGGCAGCAATGCAGCAATTGGCAGTAGTGCAGCAATTGGCAGTACTCTCGACGCAGGGTGCCCAGAGCTTTTGGTCACCCCAAAATCTCGATTCCGGGTGGGGAAAGGGCCCAAGCGACACCCCTAGGGATTGAACCAGGGGCCTATTCCTTATCTTTCATGTGAAGCCTCCCCCTGCCCATTAGGCTGTGGAAGGATAGCTCTTGTGAAAGGCGGCCATCCAGTCTGGAGTTTTGAAGAAACTCCAGGCGCCGTCATTTGGGCAGTAATTGGCAGTAGTGCAGTAATGACCAGTCCTGGTCATTGCTGCACTACTGCCAATGATTGCACTACTGCCAATTACTGCACTACTGGTCATTACTGCACTACCTGCACAAGTGCAGTACTTGGCAGTAGTGCAGTGATGACCAGTAGTGCAGTAATTGGCAGTAATGCAGCAATTGGCAGTAGTGCAGCAATTGGCAGTGGTGCAATAGTGACCAGTAGTGCAACACTTCCACAACACTTCCACAACTTCCACAACACCTCCACAACACTTCCACAACACTTCCCACAACACTTCCACAACACTTCCACAACACTTCCACAACACGTCCACAACACTTCCACAACACTTCCACAACACCTCCACAGCAATTAGCAGTAATTAGTGCGGTAATTGGAAGTACAGCCATTGGCAGTAGTGCAGTAATTGGCAGTGCAGTAAGTGGCAGGAGTGCAGCAATGACCAGTAGTGCAGTACTTGGCAGGAGTGCAGTGATGACGTGTTGTGGAGGTGTTGTGGAGGTGTTGTGGAAGTGTTGTGGAAGTGTTGTGGAAGTGTTGATACTGGCTGAAACTGGCTGGCACTGGCTGAACCTGGCTGATCCCGGCTGAAACTGGCTGATATTGGCTACTTGCTGATGCTGGATGATGGCTGATCCTGATATTGGCTGATACTGACCGGTACTGGCTGAAACTGGCTGTTTCTTGCTGATGCTGGATGATATTGGCTGGCCCTGGCTGATCCTGA
Organism: Symbiodinium sp. CCMP2592; assembly: GCA_905221615.1. Taxonomy (NCBI): domain Eukaryota; class Dinophyceae; order Suessiales; family Symbiodiniaceae; genus Symbiodinium; species Symbiodinium sp. CCMP2592. The sequence goes on along the minus strand of CAJNDT010005446.1, from coordinate 302,567 downwards.
AAAGCCCTTAATAAAGGCTGTCATAAGGCTTCAATATGGCTTTAATAAGGCTTGACAAGGCTGATAAGAGGCTAATTAAGGCCTTATTAAGCCCTTATTAAGGCCTTATTAAGCCCTTATTAAAGCCATATTAAGGCCTTATTAAAGCCTTATTAAGCCCTTATTAAAGCCATATCAAAGCTTTATTAGAGCCTTATTTAAGGCTTATAAGAGGCTTATTAAGGCTTTATTAAGCCCTTATTAAAGCCTTATTAAGCCCTTATTAACGTCAAAGGGTCTATCTAAATGACGCCACTGGGGTTTGAGCCCGCGCCCTTTTTCCAGAAGGGCTTGTGAGTCATCCCCCTGCCCGCTGAGCTATGGGCGACTAGGGGAAAACTGGGGGCAGCCGTTCAGTAGGGCGTGTTGGGCAGGGTCGCGGGCTCAATCTCCGGCCCACAACACTTCCACAACAATTAGCAGTAGTGCAGTAATTGGAAGTACAGAGTGTCTGTTTGACAGCCTGTGGCTCGGGCCTTCGTGCCCCAAGGCACAAAGGCCTCCTTTGAGGCTGCCTGTCTGTGGCGGAGCGGGCAGATTGCTGACAGAACTCTCAGAAGCAAAGCACTTGTAGCGAATGCCAGAAGCTTGGAACATCATTAATTAGTTCCTATCATATCTAATTATCATTAATTTAAGTCTTTCACATATTTCCAAGCTTCTGGCATTCACCACATGTGCTCTGCACTAGTGCAACCATGATCGACACCGTACGAATCAACAGCCCTTGCCATCATTATGCTCATTAAGATCAGCATCGCTATCACCAACAACAACATCATCATCATGTTCTTTTCCTGGACCATGATCATCGTCATCATTACCATCACCACCACTACCGCCATCTTCATCATAACAAGCATCACCGTAATCGTCATCATCATTTTCATCGTCGTCATTATCATCATTTAATTACTTGTAGAACCTGTGTTTCTGGCAGTTGAGATAACAACAGCCCCCTAATTATAAAAACATTCTCGAGTTTTTATTTAGGGCGAAGGGGGGGGGGCCCGACCATTTAATACTAGGGGGAAACGATTAATCGTTTTGGGCTCTTGGCCAAGCGTCTGGGTCTACTTATTGGATCGATGGGCTTAGCAAAAGGGTTATCAGTAGGGTAGGGTTCCAAGGGTTTTGGGCCTTCCTTAAATGGCTCCTTAAAGGGGATCGTGGGGAGTTTTAGGGATACTTGAGAAGGATCATCGGGGAGTTGGTAACTAAGGTTTCTCAAATCATGAAAGGGCTCCGTAAAGGAGATCTATAGGGTGTCATGGATGCTTAAGGCATCATGCGACTTAGCAACGAGACTTCTCCTCAGCCGTAGGGGTTTAGGGTTCCAGGATTTAGGTGTTAGGGGTGCAGGGGTTTACGGTTTCAGGGTTTAGGGAGTAGGGTTGGAGTTCTCTTCGGGTTTGCTTTAGGGTTCAGCCCTGAGGGTTCGCCCTGATATTTGTTGGTGTTTGTTGGTTTTTGGTTTCGAGGGTTTGAGGCTTTAGGGCTCGAGCGAAGCATCTCCTAAACCCTACGTAGATCCCTTGAAGCATCCCTTACAAGCCCTAATGTAGTAGCACTCATCGGTCCTTTAGGAGCCCCTCCAACACACATTTCAGGGCTGGATTCTTGAGCTGGAACCTCTTGAACCGAAATGGGAGTTTCCGACAATTAGGGGTACCTTATTTGGGGGTCCCTATAATAAGGATCCTACTATTTAGGGTACTATATTAGGGCCCCCTGTTTTCGGAAACTCCCAAATGTAAAGCCCCAAGCCGTCGACTACACGACCTCGACGCTGACCTGGTTAAACACAGGGTCTGAGTTTTTGAGACCCGGAAGCTTTGTTGTAGGTATGAACTTCTCTTTAATCTTTGTAAGCCCTCTTTCTGAAACACGTTTACAGCCTTGAAAGCTACCTATAACACCCAGCATTGACAAATCCATAAAGCCTTGTAAAGCACCCGTCTAAAGCCCCGTACAGCACCCTCTGTTCGGCTTCGTCTTGCCGCACCCTACACCCTATCCTCATATTGGGCTTCGTCTTGCCACGGAGGAGCAGCAGATTGGCGGCGGCGACGCATTTGGCCAGGCCAGGTCAGAGAAAATCGATTGCGCTACTCTGCTAACGGGTTTAGGACGCTTTCGCAACTCCTGTGACAGGGTTTAGCGTTGAGGGGGCTTTCGCTACTCTTCTAGCAGGGTTGAGGGTTTGGGGTTCAGGGTTCAGCGGATTTCGCAACTCTTCTAACAGGGTTCCTTTCAGGTTCAAACGGGGTATATAACTCTAAGGGCTCTGCTGTAGTAAAAGGGCTTGATGAATATCGAAAAGGGTTTTGGGGTATGTTGTGCTGCTAGAGGAGCCTTGTATAGATTCTAATTATGAAGTCCCCTATGCTAGTTGGGGGATGAGTCATCATTGGGTTCTTTCAGCATCCCGCATGGTGTTGCCCTGCTTATAGCCTTACTTGTAACCTACTGGTAGTTACCAAGTCACCTTTCAAGTCCCAAACCCCCCAAACACGGAATCACAAGCCCTACCCTAAACTCCAGCCCTAACCCTTAGCTATAAAGCCGAAATCCTGAGCCCTAAGCTCTAAACTCTAGCCCTAAGCCCTAAACTCTAGCCCTAAGCCCTAAACTCTAGCCCTAAGCCCTAAACCCTCAGCTCTAAACCCGAAATCCTGAGCCCTAAACCCTAAGCCCTCCGCACCTCGTGAGGCCATCCTGGATGTGCCCATGGCTGCCGCGCTTGCAATCTATGCCTTAGGCGGGCGATCTTGGCTGCTCTATGCAGGTTCCATAAGCGGTTTAGGGTTTAGGGATCAAGAAGAGTTCTATGAAGCATCGTTAAGAGTTTGATGAGGGCTCCAAAAGGGTTCTAGAAGGGCCTGAGTAGTTGTTATAGAAGGATTCCATTCCCTAAGCCCTAAACCCCTATACCCTAAACCCCTAAACCCTAAACCCCTAAACCCTAAACCCCTAAACCCTAAAGTGCTCTACAGACCTTGGTTGCAGGGCTTCTGGGATGGAAAACTCCTAAGGCCCAACACCTTAGCCATAAGGCGTCAAAAACGAAGTTGGGTTCGCGGAGGAAGATGGGCATCTACCAGCAGAAATGCAGACCGGACAATCTGTAACTTCTACTCTAGGGGTCGGAGGAATTGCCAATTTTGTTCCTTTATAGTTCCCTTGCAATCGTAGTGTAATGCTCCGCATAACCCTATTCTAGTTATTCTGGCCCCTATATTATATAATGGAATCGTCTAGGGTTCACGGTATAGGGCGGACATAAGCGGGCGGATTCTAAGCTTCCTCAAGGAGAACAACCGGCATTAAGTCCCCAACTACTGGTGGTTTTCATAGCGAGCTTTCATAGGTTTTTTAAGGATTGTAATTAATGCTTTCGTTTGTAGGGATTGTCCAGGTTCGCGCCTCTGTTGGCAGAAGACACGTTAACCGTGCTATGTTCAACGTTTCGGGGTTAGGGTTGTTTTCGGGCGTAAGGAGTCACATTCCGGGTTTGGGGTTTAAGGTTTAGGGATTCCGAGATTGTTGGGTGGTAGATCATGGACGTTTAGGTTTCTACGTTTGGGTTGATTCAAACATATGCGGTCGACCATAGGATAAAGCCCCCTATGATTCAAGCTATGTTCCGAAAATGAAGGGTTTTTGGGACCTGTAATTCTGAAGTTCACAATGCAGTGACCATGTTAAGGTTTACCCCTCAGGCCAGGGTTATCGTTGGCACCGAACACGGACTTGCTTTTTGTAGAATGCTTATTAGCGCCTGATAAAACTCATACTGGAACCCGTACAGAACCTTACGCTAAACCCGAAACCCTAAACCCTAACCCCTAACCCCTAACCCTTAACCCTAAAGCCCAAACCCTAGCCCTAAACCCTAAGCCCTAAACCCTAAACCCCGCCGAGTTCAGCTTTGGGGCTTAGAGAACTGGCACATCACTGCGGTCTCTTCCAAGGGTACAAGGAGGGACCCTTAATAAGGACCCCTAGGTGTATACCCTTAATGTAGCTATTATATACCCATTATGTAGCCCCGTAATTGGGTAGGGGTCCCCATTAAGGGTCCCTCCTTTTCTCCTTTGTCTCTTCCGCAGGAATTGTCTGGTTCACCTTCGGCCTTTGTGCGTACCACAACTACCTGGTCTGTGCGGGCCTTGCCCGAAGAGAGCGGTGCTCTAATCACAAGATCCCAAACACGCCACAGCCCCCCGGAAGTCCAAAAACACCGGGAGGGGAGGGCAGGGAGGGAGGGAGGCAGAGAGAGCAGGGAGCGAGATCGAGAGAGAGAGAGAGGGAATCTTTGGATCCATACGCCTGCAAGTCCAAAGCCAGTTTCCTCATGCTTGTATATCAGTCCCATCCATTATGCTTTTTGCTTTGCTTGTTCTTATCTCTCTCTCACTCTCTGTCTCTGGGGCTTTCCCCCTCTTTCTTCCAGGTCCCAAACCTTCCTGTTATCTCTTTTTATCTTTCTTTCTATACGGTTCTGCAGACTTGTGCATACCTTCACGTGTATGACTTGTACTGCGAGGGTCGTCCAAATGCGCTTGTCATCGGTACGCCGGACCGGTGCATGCCTTATGTCCGGGCACGAAAGCTATGCGACAGCGGCCTGGAAAAGGAAGAAGGAATGCCATGCAATGTACATATAACACACACACATATCTATATATGTATATATATATATCTATATCTATCTATATACCTATATATATATATATATATATATATATATATATATTTACACACCATATATATATATATACATACATATATATATATATATAGATGTGTATATCCATATATATATATATATATATATATATATATGTGTATGTATAAATATGTACATATATACATATATGTTTATGTATATGTATGTATGTATATATATATACACACACACATATATATATATATATATATATATGTATATATATATATATATATAAATGTGTGTATGTATGTATGTATATATATATATATATATATAGAAATATCAATGCATATATATATATATATATACATGTAAATATTAATAGATAAATACACGTATAAGTATAAACATAAATGTAAGTATAAATAGATACATACATAAATACATGGCCACACCCGCCATGATCCACCCCAGTCTTCTTGTCAATACTCCTGCGCAGTCTTCTTTCCCAAGATGCTTAGTCCTAGAGTCCGAATCTATTGGTATTTACGGTGTGTTCTGCACTTCATGTACATGTCTACGAGAGTCTTTTATTCCTTCGTATCATAGGTAAGCAAGCCGAAACCGAAACCAGATTCCGGTTCTGGATTTTGGAGTTTGTCGAACTATTTAAGACGTATAGTTTGAACAGACACAGTTGCTCTTCTCTTCATAACATCAGGGGTAAGGACAACTCCTTCAGCGAAGGTAAAAATGCCAATGTTTTTTTTGGCTTACTAGCAACAGTGTAACCGCGTAACCACACTAAACAGAGGTGTTGCCCATCAGACATGGAAAGGAACCTCCATGTATCTTCATGCTTCAAGGGAACCTAGGACAACTTCATATCTTCAAAATTTCAACAGGCACGGGAAGCATGGTTGTTCTTTACCTGGTGGTGCTGTCATTAGGGATCTTGTTTCAGCACACAGAAACAAATAAACCACCTAGCCCCTTATCAGTCGATGGAACTCAGTGGCTGGAACTCAACGGGCTCTTACAGTATACCAATACCACAAAATCGGAGTGTTTAGGGAAAGAAATGGTCTCCCTCCACCAAACTCCAAATACATTCGGTCACAAGCAGAGTATGTCGAGCTTCTTACGCTCTATACTTCGTGGGAATTAAGACAAGCATGTATGTTGAAAGCATTCGTTATTTTCTGAACACATTTTCTTGCTAAAAGATGCAAGGCGATCCTGGCTCAGAACACATAGTCGAGCTCTGTTGCACCGCGCTACTCGCAAGAGTGATATAGCTCCTGCCATCTTTGAATACAGCATGAAACAGCTCCAGACCTCTCGTCATAGCCTCCGAGAAATGGTGGAAACACATCTTTCCTCATTATTCTTTAAGGAAAGCATAAAACACTTGACTTACCGCTTGAGCAAGCTTGACCTTAACTCGGTTACGATTTTGCTCCACGAAAGAAGAGTTAGTACCGCCAGTTATCGGAGCAATTTGAAGCTCATTTACCAGGTTCCCCAGTGTGCTTGAATGGTACTGTTTCCTGGTATTCAGTTTGAATAAGAGAACCCCAAAGTAATAAGGCAGGACAGTACTATTGGGGAACTCACTTCATACGTAATGATATGAAACATCGGAGCTTATCAGCTTCTTTGGTTTGTGAGGTAATATAAAGTACAAGAAATACTTCTTCTTTGTTCAAGCAAGGGCAAGTTTTTAAACGGTTAGCAAGATCTTGCTTCGATGCAGAAACCGAACTCGACAGTATCTAACCATGATGTACATTTCGACGAAAATGTGCATGCGCATAAAACGTTCCAAAACATCCACAAACACAGGCAGGTTTCAATATTATGAAGTACAGCTGTTCTTCTGTTTGTTTATTGAACACAGGTGATCTTAACAACAGCCATGACATTGTTCGATGAAAGAAGCAAGAGCACAGTTGGGAGTTGAAGCAATTGAAGGCTCATGTATGGGTACATGGTTCGGCTGTTCTTCTATTACTTCGTTGTACATAACTGTTTAGCTACAACATCGCCAGGCTCGAGTTTCCCCAAAGTTTGCAAACGCTGAAATGCGAAAACCTCGCCAGACTCAAATTTCCCCAAAATTCCCCAAATCCTGGCATCTATGGGGCCATCAGAGTTCAGCTTTATGAATTTTGGGGGAACTCGAGCCTGGCGGTGTTTTCTCATCCAAAGTTGCCAAAACATCGCCAGGCTCCAAGTTCACCAAAATCCCTAAAATCTTGGCCTCTATGAGGCGTGCAGCGTACTTGCTGAGATTTATGTATATGTATATGTATATGTATATGTGTATGTGTATGTATATGTGTATGTATATGTGTATGTACATGTAGATGTACATGTACATGTACATGTATATGTATATGTATATGTATTTGTACATGCACATGTATCTGTATCTGTATCTGTATCTGTATATGTACATGTAGATGTACATGTACATGTACATGTACATGTACAAGTATATGTATATGTATATGTCTATGTCTATGTCTATGTATATGTATATTATGTATATGCACATGTATCTGTATCTGTATATGTCTATGTCTATGTCTGTGTCCATGTCTATGTCTATGTTTATGTCTATGTGTATGTGTATGTGTCTCTGTAGGTGTACGTGTGCGTGTACGTGTATGAGTATGTGTATGTGTATGTGTATGTGCATATGTACATGTATATGTGTATGTGTGTGTACATGTATATGTGTATGTATATGTATATGTATATGTATAGGTATATGTATTTGTATATGTACATGTACATGTACATGTATATGTATATGTATATGTATATGTATATGTATATGTATATGATTATGCACGTGTATATGTATATGTATATGTATATGTATATGTTATATGTTATATGTTATATGTATATGTATATGTATATGTATATGCATATGTATATGTATATGTATATGTATATGTATATGTATATGTATATGTGTATGTGTATGTATATGTATATGTATATGTATATGTATATGTATATATATGTGTATGTGTATGCACTCTTTATTGCCAACACTGTTCGGCTTAATGCCAACATGTGCCAGCTGGTACCTGATAACAAGTCAGCTGTCGGGAGCACTTGAGGAAAGCCTGGCAAGGATGGTTGTTCAGCGAAAGACGGGCACAAAGACAGAGCTCCAAGCATGATCTCGCCCCTAAACCATCGCCGAACGACTATTGAAAGTTGGGAAGTTCAGGTAGTGCTGAGCTATGGCTATGCCTAGTTTTGAAAACAATGATAGGTTGCACATGGCGCCGCAACACGGCACCATGAAGAAACTAATACGAAAAAGAACCAGTCGATGCCATTCGTTTGCCACTGTTGCCGTCTCTGCACATGCAGCTGGCTGTGATTAGGTGCAACAACCTAGTATTGGCTCGCATGCATGGTAGTGGGGCAGAGAAAGTAATACTACAAGTCCAGTACAGCCCGAAAACACGAAACACTATACATAGTGGCGAGTAGTGACCATTTTGGTTTGCCTGCTTGCACCTCAGATTCCATTACCCCTACCCTATCACAACCCCAGTATTCCCAGCTTTAGTCGAAGCACCAGTCGTTGTAATCCAAATCCCCAAGCCCTTCCTGTGACCTCCATCTTTAAATGCCCAATGGCAAACTCTATTCTGGCTCAAGAAACATCGACCAACACCATGATGCTTTCATCCGCGGCTTGATATCTTCTACTATCACTGTTACACTAAACCCCTAAACATTAAAGCCTAAGCCGTGGCCGTGACCGTAACCGTTTGTGCTTGATCTGATTGGTACGATAGGGGCCTTAACAATTATAATAGGGTTTGGGGGGTATGGTCTATTGTATTTATAAGCGGACCCTCCCTCAGAACAAAGAATAGAATAGGTAATTAGTAAGGCCGCTACATCACGTTTCGGGTTCGGGTTGGGGTTCGGTGATAAGGGCTTGGAGGTTCGATGTTCGTGATGCTTTGACCAGAGCTCAATCTTTGGGTTTAGAGTCTAGGGCCAGGGTTCAGGGCTTAAGATTTAGGGTTCAGGGGTTTAGGGTTTAGGGTGTAGGGTTCAGGGTTTCGGCTTTAGGACCAGGGTTCAGGGTTTAGGGTTTAGGATTACCCCTCCGAACTTTTAGCGGCCATGCGGTTCTGGACGGCATTCGGATTGGGGGTACTTCATGTCATCTTCAAACGTTTGCAGCTTTCGAAGTCAGCTTGCGACTGAGCAGGTCTTGTGCAGAGGGTCCAACTGTCCAACCTTCACAGTTTCAGATCTAAGTTTGAGGGCGGCGGTTTCGAGATTGCGGTTTGCAGGGCCACGGACCTATGTAAGCTTTTGCGTCTACTCTGGTTTGTGCCGCTGCGTACGGCTTGTTCTGTTGAAGGCCCGAACCTCTTAAAGTCTTAGGCCCGTGATCGCTAGATTTCTAAATTAAGGTCCCTGTGTGCTGCACTATGTTGGGGACTTACTTTAGAGACTACCCACATATAACAAGTCTCGGTGGGCATGAGGCATGGGCATAGACACACAGGCATGTCGAGACAAGCCAGTGGGTTTGCGCTTGAGGATGTTGAATTTCTCGTCCGGTCCCGTTAATTGGAATCGAAGGCTCAGCTGCCCAAGGAGCTACCTTACACGTGGTTGGCTAGGGCTTAGGGCTTAGGGTTGAGGGTTGAGGGACTCCCTGTCGAGATGGGTCACCTGTTGTGACAGGTTTGCATCTTGTGTTGCAAACTTGTAGCAATGTAGCAGCGTTTCAACCGCATATTTCTGGTGCTCGAATCTAAAGCACATACAGAACACTTGCTTACAGAGTCGTGCATGCCCATTGCATGTATGTTTATTTTGCCACCTGTCGGTTCTGCTATCCTACCTGAAAGGGTCGCACATGTATGTTTACTCGGTGTTGGATATATGCAGATGGCATTTTTTGAAGCAGGGTCCCTTCTTGGGCCCCCAAAATAGTACGGCACCCTTAAAAGAAGGATTCTAAAAAACATATTAATTTAGCGAACTACCCGAATGATCGTGGCCAGTGTGAGTCGAAGCTCTCAGTCTGTGTTGGCCATCAGTGCTCCACTTTCTCATTGAAACAGTGCATTAGAGCATTTCGCCTTTCGTGGCAAGTCTGTAGACTTTCTTATGGCTGTTGGTATTGCACGTGCACCTGCGTGTCTTGTGTTGGGCCTGAGTTGGCATGCGTGTTTATGTGCAGGACCGTGAGAGCACATGTTCTGCGTCTGAATGTGAATACACCGGCACACCTAGTTTTATGAATGGTCGTTTGATGTTATGTGAGTCATATGTGGGTTTCCCAAAATTAGGGTACCCCTTTTTGGGGTCCTTTAAAAAAGGATCCTAGTATGTAGGGTACAATATCAGGGTTCCCCTATTTTCGGAAACTCCCACATTATTGCTGGTAGTTCCTGACTATATAAGGGTTTGGGATTTAGGGGCTGGTAGTTCCTGACATCATAACCCTAAAACCCTGAACCCTTAAATCCTAAACCCAGAACCTTAAATCAAACCCTAAACCTTTGAACCCTGGCCCTAAATCCTAAGCCCCAATTTCCAAGCCGCTTTGTCTCAGCAGAAAGTTTTGGCGATGTTGAAAGCCAGCAGCCAGAAAACCCGGGGACATCCACACCGTAATGATTAGACTGGGTTCCTTTAAAAGGGGCTATAAGGGCTACTTTACATAAGGGATCTATAAGGTTAGCGTAATATGGGGGCCTTAATGATTGGAATGGGGTTTTGGGGTATATTACACCACAGTTAGCTCCAAAATAGTATCGGTAATTATTACCCAGAGAGCCCAATACCCCTTAATTAAGGAATATAGCTTAAATCATAATATGAAGCCCTACATAATTTAAGCCATACTCCTTAAATACGGGGTATTTGAATCCCTAAACCCTATAGATCCCTTTAAAGGAACCCTAGCCATATTCCTTAATTGAGGTATTGGGCTCTCTGGGTAAAGCCCCCGCAGTAAAGGGCTCCTGATGGCTTTGTGAGTGTTTAGGCTTTGAGGTGTTTCCGGGGAGTAGGGTTTAGGGTTTAGGGTTTAGGGTTTAGGGTTTAGGGTTTGGGGCTTAGGGTTTAGGGTTTAGGGTTTGGGGCTTTGGGTTTAGGGTTTAGGGCTTAGGGTTTAGGGTTTAGGGTGTAGGGTTTAGGGTTTAGGGTTTGAGGTGTTTCCGGGGAATAGCGGCATCTACTTGGGGGAGGCGGTACTTTAGTAAACGCGTGGTAACTGGGGTCATCGTCGCTTGAATCACTTCCCCCTAAGGGTCCATGTACCCATATAGCATATACTTTGGGCCCAATATACCTATGAAGGAGCACTTTGAGGCCAATGTGTACACTATACATGGACCCTTAGGGTGTAGCTTAACTTCTATTCTACTTACAAAGTCATCCGATCCTTCAAGATTGGGTTCGGGTGTCAGCAGCCCTTCAGTAGACCCTAAAGCTTAAATCCTAAATCCCAAACTCTAAACTCTAAACCCAAAGCCCTAAACACTAAGCTCTACACCCAAAGCCCTAAACTCTAAACTCTATAAACCTCAAGCCCTAAACTCTAAACTCTACATAATCCCAAGCCCGAACCTCTAAGCCTGAAGCCTGAAACTCCAAGCTCCAACGGGTATAGGGTTGAAGATCGAGCGGTCCTGTGTTAGGAGGCCGGAGGTTCCTTCAAAGTCGCTTCTAAGTTCCTTTAAGGGCTCCTTGGCGGGATCTGTGGGGGTCCCCTCAAGGGTTCCTTTAAAGGGTCCCATAAGGGTTCACTCAAGGTTCCTTTAAGAGATCCATTAAGGGTTGCTTCAAAGGGTTCCTTTCAGGGCTCCATGAGAGCGGGATCTAACATGGGTTTGTTCTGGGCTTCATTGCAGGATGCCTATCAGGGTAGCAAAACAGAAGGGCAATGTTGTGGCGTTTAGGGTGAGAGAGAAATACAGAGAGACACAAAAAGACAGAGAGAGAGAGAGAGAGAGAGAGCGAGCGACACATCTTACAACAAGATCAGAAATGTAACAGCTCTTTCGCCAAGACCCTCAACCCAAAATCCCAAACTCAAAAAGTTTCTCAAACGTTCAGGTTGAGGCTAAGCAGCTAAACCCTAAATCGCAATGCTGACATGCTGACTTCCTGAAAGCTGCTGACCCCTAGCTCCTCGGATGCTCCCAGGCACGAACCAGACGACGTACGAGCAGATCAAGGGCGCTTTCGCCGGTATGGCCAACCCATTTCACCGAGGCCGATCGTGTTTGCGAACAGTTTTTTCTACACATATGCTTACATATGTACATGTATATATACATACACAGGTACAGTATCATGCAAGTACATATGCATGTCTATGCACATACATAGCGACGCATACCTGCTCGGCGGAATGTAGGATTTTATGCCGGTTTCATTCGTGGATTTACGGGTTTACGATGGCTCTACAATCTAGTTTGGATGGTTTGGAAGTAAACCCTAAACCCTAAACCCTAAACCCTAGACCCATGAACCCTAAGCCTTCCCCCCAAACCCTGTTTTCCCCAATTGTAGCCGGGTCACCGGAGAAGCTTGAAAGCCAGTCCGAACCCTAAACCCCTTCTAAACCCTGCACCCCTAAACCCCCAAGCCCTGAACCCCTAAACCCCTAAACCCTAACCCTAAACCCCTAAGCCCTAAACCCCTAAACCCTTGCCCTAAACCCCTAAGCCCTAAGCCCGAAACCCTAAACCCCTGAACCCCTCCCTGCAGGCATTCTCTCGAACTACTGGGCCGGAAGCCCAGGTTGAGCAAGCTTCTAAGAAGGGGTTCAGGGGTTTAAGGTTCAGGGGTTTAGAGGTTTAGGGTTTAGGGGCTTAGGGGTTTAGGGGCTTAGGGGTTTTCGGGTTTAAGGTTCAGGGGTTTAGGGTTTCGGGGCTTTTCGGGTTTAGGGTGTAGGGGCTTAGGGGTTTAGGGGCTTAGGGGTTTTCGGGTTTAAGGTTCAGGGGTTTAGGGTTTCGGGGCTTTTCGGGTTTAGGGTTTAGGGGCTTAGGGGTCTGTGGGTTTAGGGTTTAGGGGTTTAGGCTTTAGGGTTAGGGGTATAGAGGTTTAGGCTTTAGGGGCTCAGGGGTTTATGGGTTTAGGCTGTAGCGGTTTAGGCTTTAGGGGCTTAGGGGTATAGGGGTTTAGGCTTTAGGGGCTTAGGGGTTTTCGGGTTTAGGGGTTTCGGGGTTTAGGGGTTCAGTGGTTTAGCGGTTTAGGGGTTCAGGGGTTTAGGGTTTATTGTTCATTGTTTATTGATAGGGGTTTAGGGGTTTAGGGGTACTTTAGGGGTACTTTAGGGGTAGTTTAGTGGTTTAGGGTTCAGGGGTTTAGGGTGTAGGGTACCGGTGAAGCCAGCCTCGGGCTAAGAGTTGTTCAATGTTGTTCAAGAGTCCCTAGCCCCAAACCCTAAATGCTAAGCCTTAAAGTCCTAAACCCCAAGCACCAACAAGACTTGAAAACCCCAACCCTAAACCCTAAACCGAAAGGGCTCAAAACCCCAACCTTAAACCCTGATGCAAACAGGCCCTAAACCAACAAAATCAAACGCTCCCAAGCCCGAAAGCCTATTTGGAGGATCATGGGACTTAGAAACTATGGTTGTAAGTACCTTAACTGGGGTTATAAGTGACTATAAGTATAGTTGCCGAAGGAATAACCCTAGTTACTAAGTCCCATGATCCTTCAAGTACAACCCCAAAGCTCTGACAAAGTCACCAAGCCTAGACCCCACGCCCTAAACCTAAAACAGGGCGTTCCAAGCCTAAGCCCTGAGTGCACTAGGCCCGAACCAGGACATATAGGCGATTATGTAATATAGTGGCTTAAATTTAGCACCCTTATAGATCCCATATAGTAGCCCCTATAGATCCCTTGAAAGGAACCCTATCCTAATTTTTAAGGCCCCCTATATTATGTGCTCCTGTATTCCGAACCCGGCCGAGGACATCTTGTTCAGCCCAGTCCGGCCCAGGTACTTCAATGTGCTTGCCTTGGCTATTTGGGAGTTTCCGAAAATTAGGGGTACCTTAGGCCTTTAAAGGGCTAATGACTATAAGGGTACTATAAGGGCTCCCTTAAAGGGCTCTACAAGAGTTTCCGAAAATTAGGGGTACCTTCTGTTGGGGTCCTCATGATAAGGATCTCAGTACTTAGGGTATTATAGTAGGGTCCCATTTTCGGAAACGCCCATGTTGTTGGTGCCCATGTAGCCCTGAACAGTAAAACCCTAAACTCTCAACCCTCAAATTATACCCAAGTCTTTCTGGGCCCGGCTTTTGGGTTATGGCGAATTAGGGTTTAGGGCTTTAGGTCATGAGGCCTAGAAGTCTGAGTAGGTAATTACCCTTTAACTTTTTTGGGGTACTATAGCCCCAACACAATCCCAATATACTCCCAACTGTTAACCTTCTGTGAATGAAAGGGTTCTTGCAAACGGGCTGAGATGGAATGCTTATAGTGGCTGAGGGTTTAGCGTTTCCGGAATTCGGATATTACAAAAGCTTGAATAATTCGCAGTGGTAGTCTTTAGGGTTCCTTATAATAACAAATACTGTAAAGGAGCTCAAAACCTGTTCCAATTGTTAAGGCCTTTACATCATTAGTTGAGGGAGATAAGGGTTTGGAGTCTGGGACATGGCACCCGGAGGTTTGAAGTGGCGTGGAGCGTTTGGGAATGCTTGGTGTTGTGGGTTTGCGGTTCAGCTGTGAAGCGTGTGGCCTTGAAATATTTGGAGAAAGCGCCCAAGCATACCAGATTTATTTAACCCTAATTAAACCCTGATCCCTGCACCCTAAACCCTAATCCCTAAACCATGGTCCGCACTGTATACGTAAAGGATCATGGGACTTAGTAACTAGGGTTACTATTGGGAATCGGGGTAACTATACTTGTAGCTACTTATATAACCCAAATTAAGGGACTTATAACCATACTTACTAAGTCCCATGATCCTCCAAGTAGGCCCAAGAAGGCAGAAGCCAGCTCCTCGAGTCACAGCACACTTGGAGACTCAGGGCCCTCTTTGAAATCTACGCGCAGTGCAGCTGTTGTCCCAAACCCTTAAACACCAAGGGTTTAGGGTTTAGGGGTTTAGGGTTTAAGGGTTTAGGGGTTTAGGGTTTAAGGGCTTAGGGGTTTAGGGTTTAGGGGTGTAGGGGTTTAGGGTTTAGGGGTTTAGGGGTTTAGGGTTTGGGGGCATAGGCTGCTACCTACTGTGGGTGGGTGGCGCTTAAGCCCCTCAGCACCGGCCTTAAAAGCATTTTAGAAACCCAAATGAGATTTAAAGCATTTTCCTCAAGTAGCGGGTGCTCCAGTCCTGTCCGATTCTGATATGGTCCTCGAAGATTTGGAACCCCCCACAGGTATTCTATTGGGTGCTTTTATGGAGAGTAACATAACTTACCATAGTAAGGAACCCCTATTACGTACAAACCAATATGGTAACTTGAACTAGGTCCCTCGATAAGAACCTATCCTAACCCTTTGACCTTGACACCTTTAAGCTCCATAAAGCTTTCTACAGCCCCACCAAACCTTCAGAACTTCCTTCAGGAATCTTATGCCCGGTCCCTCAAGCTTGCAGGAAATGAGCCCGAACTCCATCCTAGGAATCTGACCCTCAAGCCCCAAACTCTGAACCCTAAACCCTACACCCAAGCCCCAAACTCTGAACCCTGACGGTAGAAGCGAGAAAGTTGGAACATCGTGTTCCTCATGCCGTTAAGGTAAAATCGAGGGAATCAGAGCACTAATCGTCCAAAATCCATGTTCCAACTTTCTGGGGTTCACTGTCCACCCCCGAGCCAACCCCCCGTGGAACCCTAACCCCAAAACCTAAACCCAAAACCTTAACACCTTAAAACCCTAAACCCCCGAAACCCCCAAAACCCTAAACCCCTTAAACCCCGAAACCCCTAAACCCCTAAACCCTAAAGCACAAGGCGCACACGAACCGCCTCCACTGGCCGCCTAAAGGGATGGTCCCCTTAGAGAGGCTCGGCTTGGGTTCCAGGTCCAAGGCCTCGGGTGTCTAGGACTTGGGTTTAGGGGTTTAGGGGTTTAGGGGTTTAGGGGTTTAGGGGTTTAGGGTTTAGGGTTTAGGGTTAGGGGTTCAGGGGTTTAGGGGTTTAGGGGTTTAGGGGTTTAGGTGTTTAGGGGTTTAGGGGTTTAGGGGTTTAGGGGTTTAGGGGTTTAGGGGTTTAGGGTTTAGGGTTTAGGGTTAGGGGTTCAGGGGTTTAGGGGTTTAGGGGTTTAGGGGTTTAGGGGTTTAGGGGTTTAGGGGTTTAGGGGATTAGGGGTTTAGGGTTTAGGGTTTAGGGTTAGGGGTTCAGGAGTTTAGGGGTTTAGGGGTTTAGGGGTTTAGGGGTTTAGGGGTTTAGGGGTTTAGGGGTTTAGGGGTTTAGGGGTTTAGGGTTTAGGGTTAGGGGTTCAGGGGTTTAGGGGTTTAGGGGTTTAGGGGTTTAGGGGTTTAGGGGTTTAGGGGTTTAGGGGTTTAGGGGTTTAGGGGTTTTTAGGGTTTGGGGTTAGGGGGTTTTAGGGGTTTAGGGGTTAGGGTTTAGGGGTTTAGGGGTTTAGGGGTTTAGGGTTTAGGGGGGTTTAGGGGTTTAGGGGTTTAGGGGTTTAGGGGTTTAGGGTTTAGGGTTAGGGGTTCAGGGGTTTAGGGGTTTAGGGGTTTAGGGGTTTAGGGGTTTAGGGGTTTAGGGGTTTAGGGGTTTAGGGGTGTAGGGGTTTAGGGTTTAGGGTTTAGGGGTAGGGGTTCAGGGGTTTAGGGGTTTAGGGGTTTAGGGGTTTAGGGGTTTAGGGGTTTAGGGGTTTAGGGGTTTAGGGGTTTAGGGGTTTAGGGTTTAGGGTTTAGGGTTAGGGGTTCAGGGGTTTAGGGGTTTAGGGGTTTAGGGGTTCAGGGGTTTAGGGTTTAGGGGTTTAGGGGTTTAGGGGTTCAGGGGTTTAGGGGTTTAGGGGTTTAGGGGTTTAGGGTTTAGGGGTAGTTGTCAAAATTATGGTCCTTTTTTGGGTACCGTAAATATTGGTGCCATGTGATATTAAGGACCCAAAAAGGGACCATAGTTTTCACAAGCACCCACTTGGGTTTTTAGGAGTGTTGAGGTTTACTGTTGATAATAGAAATCCTGCATTACCCATAGTAAGGAGTATACCATAGTTCCCATCGTTTCGGGTCCTTAAGGTAATGCAGGATATATATATATATACATATATACATATATATATATATATATATATATGTATATATATATATATATATATATATCATCATCATCAACAGTATGTCGACCTCGAGGTCTGGAGGTTAAGAGTTTTGGGTGAGGTTTTGGGGAGCGCTGAGGTTCAGAGGTCGAGAGGTTTGGAGTTTTGGGGGTTTTAGATTGAGGAAGGGTTTCGGGGCTGTGAGGAATTAGGGGTGTTGTCTTTTTCTGGATTTTAGGCTTCTGAGGGCTTGGCAGGGAAGGTCTTTTGACGGGATTTCATTGGGTCACTTCCGCGTGCGTTTATGGTCCCCTTAACGCGGAGATACCGTGTCCCAAACACACCTGCACAAGCCCCCTTGTGTGAGCTGCTGCTGCAAGGGGGCTCGTGTTCTGCACAATCCGAAGCCTTATTCCAACAGTGCTGTTTTTGTTTTGCTACTGTTGATGGACAAAATCCTGCATTACCCATTATAAGGAATATACTATAGTTCCCATAGTTTAGAGTCCTTAGGGTCATGCAGGATTTTGTCCATCAGCAATACTTCTTCAGCGTCCAAAGAAGCTGCGATCTTCTGTCCTGAACTTCCCCGACAAAAGTGCAGTTGGCGTTTCGGAGAGGATCGGTGTGGCCAGCGATACTGATATGGAACATGCGCTGTGCACTACTTGACTCGAGCATCCTGAACCCTAAACCCTAAACCCAAAGCTCTTCAGAGATCTCCGTGTTTGGTTGCCATTTCGCTACCGTGGTAAGTACGGGTGTGTTGAAGTGGCTCCTTTGTAGTGTAAGGCGAGACGGCAGGCTTCGAGCCTGCTCTTCGTGCGAGAGCTGGAAAGGGGTCATTGCACTTTAAAACAAACCCAAACCCTAAACCCTAAGCCCTGAACCCGGCAATTCTGAACCCCCAAACTTCAAACCCTCAAGCGATCCTGAACTGCAGCAAATCTGCTTTGTCTGCCAAACAGGCAGCAGCCGGCAATGAAATTGAAGCCTGGCCTTTTAATGCTGGTTGAGAATGTCAGGGTGTAGGGATCAGAGATTTTGGATTTTAGTATAGGGGCCTTAACAATTACCTGTACCCATGTTTCTTTTTGGGAGGGGGCTTCTTATTATAGCTTATAGTAGCATGGGCCCCAAAACCCTATTCAAGTTGCTAAGGCCCCTATAGTACGTTTTTGGGGATTGAGGTTGTAGAAGCCTTGAAAATCCGTGGGTTCAGGGTTGAAGATTTTTTTGGGTCTAGGGTGCAGGACACGTCTTGGTTCAGGAGTTTATACGGTTGATGATATAAATCCTGCATTACCTTAAGGACCCTAAGCTATGAAAATTATGGTATATTCCTTATTATGGGTAATGCAGGTTTTATATCATCTACAGTAGTTTTGCAGTGACAGCCTGCAATAAAGGACCCTGACTTGTTTGTAAATCCTGAACCCTTGAATCCTAGACCCTAAAGCCACCAACCCTAAACCCCTAAACCCTCAACCCTAAACCCCTTAAGCCTAAACCCTAAAGCCTAAGCTTAAGCCCTAAACCTAAACCCTAAACCCCCCTAAACCCTAAGCCCTACAGCCCAAACCTAAACCCTAAGCCCTACAGCCTAAACCTAAGCCCTAAACCCTACAGCCTAAACCTAAGCCCTTCAGGCTGCGCGCACCTGCCGCAGTCGATACATCGATGCTTGTCGGTGCTTTAATCTGCACTTGCTCGGCATTGCTCGGCTGCGGCAGAGAAATGGTCACGTTTAACCAGGAACTGTCGGAGGATTCGCGAGACGCTCAGACCGGGCCTTTGCGCTGGGCCGATGCTGGGCGCCAGAGTCACAGATGACCGGCGACTCCCAAGTTTCTCGAGCCAAGACCTGCAAGGCTTTCCGACGGGCACCAAGAAGAACATATGCCTCTGCATCAGGAACCTTCAAGGAGGCCAGAGAAAGCAGACGGAGCTCCGGAAACGGAAGCAAGAGGAGCTCTGAAAACAGAAGCACGCTGCAGCAAAGCTCGTGGCCGAACGCGCAGCTGTGGCCCTGACAATGGTCGCAGACAGCATTCGCCGTAGGACACTCGGCTGAAGCACGCTGTCTCACCCATCGGAAATCAGCGGGACGGAAAGGCAATCCGAGCTTTGCTATGCACCTTCAGTCTCCGGCAGTCCAACAGCCCCCTTGTTAAAATCGCTGGAAAACGGGCATAGCACGTTTAGGTTTTAGGGTGCAGGGCTCAGTGTTCCAGTCAAATTTTGGTTGATTGAAAAGAGTTTAGAGTTCAGTTGTACGTGTTGATTTGAGTTTTGGCACCTAACCAGCCGCTCCCGGCTCACGGATTCCCAGACCACAGCTCCCAGCCCGCCAATTCCCAGAACCAAGTTAATCAAAAGAAACTTTGGGACACAAATCCCCCGGCCCCACCCCAGCCCAAAGGCCCCCAGCCCGCCAGCCCAGGCTAGCCCAGCAGCCAGCCCACTAATTCCCAGCAACAAGTTCGTAGCAAGAAACTTTCGGTCAAAACTTTCGGTCACCCAAACCCTTAGCAATTTCTATAAATCCTAAACCCTAAACCCTAAATCCTAAACCCTAAACCCTAAACCCTAAATCCTAAATCCTAAACCCTAAACTCTAAACCCTAAACGATGTGGCTACAACGATGCAACCCAGGGGCTCCTTCGTCCATGAAACTTGAACCGTAGAGGCAAACGGGACTTAGCAAATGTAATTACTAGGATGCCCAGTAGTACCCTTATTCCCTTTTTCTAGTCCTAGGTTCCTTATAAAGTTACCCAATACCAAAAAGAGAGGCCTTTTTATTCTCAGCTTACTGGGTATCCTAGATTAGGATAACCCTACATAGGGGACTGATACCCTTAACTCTGCTTTACTGCATTTAGTGAACCTTATGAGGTCTTGGGCCTATATCTCCCAGCCATAGTTGCTTATTTCAAACAGTGAATTATGGTAAGCCCTGTGGCTCCTTTTAAGAAGAAGCTTGTCTTTGCAACTTCTGCAGGCTTTTCTTTCATCCCTAAACCCTAAGTCCATTAGGCACCAAAAAGACCCCAAGCCCTAAACCCAAGAAGCCTTGAGCACCTACAGCCCTAGAGCCTCAAAGCCGCAAGCACCCGGAACATCCTAAATCCGTTGAAGCAAGAAAAAGAAAGAGTGAGGACGACCGAGTCAGTGGGCCCCTTCATCCCAGCCACCGGCAACACTTCGGGAAGGCTGTGTGTAGGTTGATTTTGAAAAAAAGGGGTTCGTTGAATGGCTTCAGGGCTTCTAAGGGGCTTGGTAGGGTTTAGTATGATGTGAAAGGTTTGAGAAAGGGCTGCTTAGGGCTTTACCCGGCTTATTAAGGCTTTATAGGTTTTACGAAGGTCGCATTGTTTGCGCCTTAATACAGCTCATCATCACTGTAGGGGGTGCACGGTGTCGATCTTGGAGAGCTATATCCTCATAGCCGAAATACAGGTATGACCATACATAATTGTAACTTTGTATGCATGTGTGTATGTCTGCATGCGTGTATGTCTGTATGTATGTATGTCTGTATGTCTGCATGTCTGTCTGTGTATGCCTGTCTGTACGTCCGTCTGTATGTCTGTCTGTCAGTATTTATGTATGTATGTTGTATGTATGTATGTATGTATGTATGTATGTATGTATGTATGTATGTATGTATGTATGTACGGATGAATGTATAATATGTGTATGTACACATATGTACATATACATATGTTCATAACAAGCGAAACACCGTTCCTGGGCTGAACGGTGCACTGTTGAAAGCCCTCACAACATTTTGACAAAAGCTTTATAAAACTGCATAAGGCATAAAGCCCGTATAGCCTGTATGAAACCAGTTTGAAACCTACATAAACTCGAAGGCAATTATTGGTTTGCTTGAGCTTCTTCAGGAACATCTACATCCGGTTTAGCACGCAATTTTTCCAGGGTTCTTACGGGGCTTATAAGCGTCTTCAAAGGTGGTATCAGGCCTGCACTGTATTGTAAAGGCTTTTCTGACAGGCCTTCTTTAGAAGGCCCGCAGGGACGGAGACTAGCAAGCATGGGGCTTCTAAGGTCTAAAAAGAGATTAGTAGGGCGTAAAGGGTTTAGGGTTTCGGCACACCGTAAGAGCCAAGAACAAAACACCCACGAATCCGCATCGATAAACTATGATCCTCTATACTTACTAGCAGCTCCATACTACAGTTCTTAACACTGGCAACACCATAGCGCGAACAACCATAGATCTCAAACCCTCAACCCCCAAAACCCTCATAGTTTGTCGCTAGCATATGCGCCCTTTGAAGCCCAACCCTGGATCCTAAACCCTGAACCCAAAACCTCCCTAAACCCTAAACCCCCGATTCTTAAGCTGTAAACCCCTAAACCCACAAAGCCCTGATCCCCCAAAACCCTAAACCCTAAGCCCCTAAACCCCTGCGCCCTAAACCCTATTTGAGATCCCTTTAAAGGAACCCTTATAGATCCTTTTGAAGGAACCTTCATAGATCCCTGTAAAAAACCCTAAACCAAAACCCTAAACCAAAACCCTTAACCAAAACCCTAAACCCTAAACCCCAAACCGTGGCCCTTTCAGGCCGACGTCGGAGAAGGGCCCCTGCCCGCATCCGGCAGCTTCCCCCCATGTGGAGCCTCTTGGCGGTACTCAAAGGATCGGGAGTTAGTAACTAAGCTTTAGGGTTCCCTTTAAGGGCACTATAGGGTTCTATAATAGGGTTCCTTAACGGATCGGTGGGACTTTGTAACGAGGCTTCCCTAAAGGGCTCCTTTAAAGGAACTATATTAGTTCTACAAGGGGGGTTTTCGGCTGTAGTTAAGGGATCGGTGGGAGTTGGTAACGAGGCTTCCTTTTAGGATTCCTTAAAGGGCTCCTTAAAAGGGATCTATAGGGGTTCTAGAAGGGGGTTTTAGGGTTTACTTAAAGGATCATGGGACGTAGTAACTAGGCTTCCTTAAAGGGTTCCCTAAAGGGCTCCTTAATGGGGATGTAGTAGGGACAAGGTACTTAAAGGATCATGGGACTTAGTAACTAAGCGTCCTTAAAGGGTCCCCTAAAGGGCCCCTTGATAGGGATGTATTAGGGTTGTACAAGGGTTTAGGGTTACTTAAAGGATCATGGGACTTAGGGTTCCTTTTTAGGGTACTGTAAGGTTCTATAGTAGTGTCCCCTTTAGGGGTTCTAGAAGGGATCTACAGGGTACTAAAAGGATCATGGGACTTTGTTACTCGGGTTCTTATTGGGTAGCTATACTGAAAGTTACGTACAACCCCAATACAGGTACTTATAATCATACTTACTGAATCCCATGATCCTCCCATTATAGAACCCTTCTAGATCCCTTTAAAGATAGAACTCTATAGTGCCCTTAAAAGGAACCCTAAACCCTACTTACTAAGTCCCATGATCCTCCAATCAGCAAACCCCTAAACCCCTAAACTCCTAAACCGTAATCCCTCGTAGGTCCCTTATAAAGCCCTTTAAGGAACCCTATACGGAACCCTAAATGCTAAACTCTCAACTCTTAGTTCAGGGTTGAGGGTTCAGGCTTTCGGCTTCCCGGTGTGGGCTTTGCAAGTGTTGCTTAAGGGGTCTACTTGGAGGGGCAGGGGACTTAGCAAGTAGGTTATAAGTAGAGTTATAAATGCCTTAAATGGACTTACCCCAATTATAACTAAGTCCCCTGCCCCTCCAAGTAGGAGAGTTTTGGTAAGGGGGCACAGTGTTTTGGGGTTCGGGGTTTAGGGGTTTTTGGGTACTTGTTAAGGGAGTCAATTTATGTTACGATAGTAAGGACACCAACTTATCTTTTTTAGATCCTGATTATGGTAACTTCAACCTTAAAGCCCTAAACCCTTAAAGAACCCTTCAAGGAACCAGTATAGACCCCTTACAGGAACCCTTACTGCGGCAACTTTAATTAAATCAAATCCCTTAACCAGAGACTCCCAAATCGCTTAATTTAGGAATATTCTTTAAAGGGAACTTTCATTCATTAATTAGGGGATCTTGGAGTCGCTGCGTAACCAGAACCCTTAGGATCCCGTAAAGAAGCCCTTATGGATCCTTATTCTGGTAAGTTAAATGCCTTAACCACCCTCATGCTCCTGGACCCGCGTAGTGAGGTGGGAGTTTCCGAAAATGGGGGACCCTAATATAGTACCCTAGATAGTAGGATCCTTAGTATCAGGACCCCAAAATAAGGTAACCCCAATGTTCGGAAACTCCCAGGTCTCAAACCTTAGCCCCCAAAGCCCCAAACCCCCTCGCCCGAGCCTTCGGGAGGCAGAACACTAAACCCTTTAACCCCCAAACCCCCCAAAACCCCCAAAACCCCCAAACCCCCTAAACCCCCCTTAAACCCCTAAACCCCTGAACCCCTGAACCCCTAAACCCTTAAGCCGCTTAGGGTCTGAAGTTGGCGTTTGAATTTTATGGGTCGGGAGTTTCGGCCTTGGGGGCTTGAGGCGAAGGGTTTCCGCGCTTCTACTTGTGACCTAAACCCCCAAACCCTAAAAACCCTAAGCCCTAAAACCCTAAACAACAAAACTGTAAACCCTAAAACTCTAAACCATCAAACCCTGAAAACCCTAAAACACTGAGCATTAAAAGATTAAAAACCTTAGCCTTAAACCCCAAAGCCCGAAACCCCAAAATCTAAAACCCTAAGCCCCAAACCCCAAAACCCCAAAACCCTAAACCCCCAAACTCCCCAAAACCCTAAACTCCCCAAAACCCTAATCTCCCCAAAACCCTAAACCCCTAAACCCTTAAGGATCCCTTATGGATCCCTTTAAAGGAGCCCCCCCAAGAGCCCCTATAGATCCCTTAAAGGAGCCCTTAAGGATTCCTTATAGATCCCTTTAAAGGAACCCCTAAACGTTCAAGGCCGATCTCGGAAAAGGGCCCGTGCCCGCATCCGGCGGCCTCGTCACAAGCGGAGCGCTTCGGCACCGAACAGCTAAGGGCTCCTTTAAGGGATCTATAGGGGGCTCTTGGGGGGCTCCTTTAAAGGGATCCATAAGGGATCCTTAAGGGCATAGGGGTTTAGGGTTTTGGGAAGTTTTGGGTTTAGGGTTTTGGGGTTTGGGGCTTAGGGTTTTAGCCTGCAGTCGAAGTTTAGGGTTTAGGGTTTCGGGCAGTCGAATGGAACAAGAAACCCCCAAGTTATAATGTAGGAACCGGAGTATGGGGTTTAGGGTTTAGAAATGTACCTGAGTATGGGGCTTAGTTTCTTTAAAACCTGGCCCTATAAACCCAAATATATTAGGATCCACATCAAGAGCCCTAATAAGGACAGAAGGTTTCCTAACCTGGTTCCTACATTAGCCCACACCCGAAACCTTTAGCCCGAAACCCTAAACCCTAAACCTTAAGCCCTACCAGGACCCCTCAAGTATCCTTTCAAGGGCTCTGATCTTTCTCATGAAGAGGTAATCAGGGAGCTACAATAAAGGGTAGTTGGGGGGTCTAGGTAACTCCTGAAGCTTCAGGAACTTGAGACGTAGATACCCCACACTCTAAACTCTAAACCTTAAACCTAGGCCCTAAACCCTAAACCCTACAGTACTGTTTAGGGTTTAGGGTTTTTACTGTTTAGGGTTTAGGTTTTTTACTGTTTAGGGTTCAGGGTTTTTACTGTTTAGGGTTTAGCGGTTTAGCGTTTAGGGTTCCGTTTTCGTTTTTTGTTTGTTTGGCACTTTGAGGAAGTTTTTCAATGTACTTTATGGTTCTGTACAGGTACCCTTTCAAAAAATAAGTCACCTGAAACCCTTGTTCCTAACGCCCCTAATCCCGCGAACGGTTCCTGTAAGAGTTCCTTTTGATTAAGGGATACTACTAGGGCTATAACAAGACCTTGAGTCTATTGAGAGTTGTGCAGGGCAGCATTCCTAGAGAGAGACAAGGTTTAGCAGTTAAAGGTTTTAGGGCGCAGTTTTGTGTTCAGCCTTCGACGCAGTGTCAGGCATTCTGTGTGGGGGCTTCTTTTCATCAGAGTACTACCCCTTAGGGTTCCTTGATCTAATAGAAACTGTATCCCAAAGCCCTATTTCGAAAATCAGGCCCCGACATCGTCTGACTCATGAGTTTCAGAGCACTCGCTGAACCTCAAACTCGAGAGCCGACGCTGGAAACCCTAAATTCCTAAACCCTGGACCCTGCTTAGAGGGGCAGGGGACTTAGTAAGTAAGTTATAAGTAGAGTTATAAGTGCCCTTAATGGAGTTACCCCAATTATAACCCTACTTGTAAGCTACTTACTAAGTCCCCTGCCGCTCCAAGTGGCCTGCATAAAATACTGCATCGCCTAAATCCAAAACCCTGCTTCACTCGGAGGCTTCAAAAGGCGGTAAGATAATGCATGCTTTTTCGGTCTCCTTTGGGGTTCGTTTTACAACGCCGCACTATGTGGCCGTAATTTATAGAACTACCCTTATAGTACCCTTAACAGTTGCCTTGTAGAAACCCCTTATAATTAGATCCCTGTAAGCAACCCTAGAAAGGGACCATATAAAGACTCCTTTGACTCGTATTTGGGACCTTCATCTCACCCGTTTGAACTATTTGAACTTCACTTTAGGGGCTTAGGTTTTGAGATACTTAAATCCTACACCCTACTTGAAGGGGCAGGGGACTTGGTAAGCAGCTTAAACATAGGGTTATAATTGGGGTAACTCAATTTAGGGTACTTATAAGTCTACTTATAGCTTACTTACTAAGTCCCCTGCCCCTCCAAGTAGACCATCGGGTTTAGGAGTTTCGGGTTTAGTGTCTAGGGCTGGGCCAGCCATGCTTTTCGCGTTGGGACGCTGTAGTTGTCGGGGTGTTGGGGGCCTGAAGCAATTGGACTAGGGTTTTGGGGTAGACTGTGAAATCCTTTTATAAAAAATGAACAGATAAATGAACAAATATATATATATATATATATGTATGTATATATATATATATACATACATACCGGTCGGCAATCTCAGGGTACATTGTTATTATTTTTGCAATTTTGTGTTGCCTTATTGTGTAAATACGAGGCATTGCAGATGGATTCTTCTTCTACCTTAATCCTCTGAACCTGTAAGCTGCAACCCGAAAACCCGAAAACCCGAAGCCCCTAAACCCTAAACCCTAACCCCTAAACCCTAAGAAAGGGTCCCAACCCCCCTAAACCCTAACCTCACTCACTCACTCACGGCCAAAGGGAATCCTGTGCCATCATGCATGCAATTAGGCCGAAAAGCGACCCTGCTGTAGGGTCGCGGCCCAGAACCTAAACAAAGAGCAGAACTGTACAAAAACTGTACAAAAGCGAGGGGTCGTCATCCGAAGGACGGATAAGACCACATCGCGCGAGGAGGCAAGCCCGGAGCAAAACACCAGAGGCAATATCTCAACGTGAGCCAAGCACAGCCGGCCAGGGAGCGTCGCGAGGCGTACGGCCAGCGCAGCTCAACCTGGCGGACAACGGCTCAAAAGCAAAGAAAAGCATGATGCATGTCACACTGCCGCCCAGCGGGCCAGACCGCGAGCAGTAGCGTGACGAGCATTAGCGGAAACAACGCAGAAAGGAGACAGTCAGAGAGACGAGCTCAGAGGGACGAGGCCACGCAAGAGCGTTCAGCGCCACCACCTTGCCACCAGCAGTTGCAGAAAGAAGATGAAGAAGTGGTGACTTGTCCAGCCTCTGTAAGGAAGAACTTGTCCGAAGCCATCGAGGCCCTCGAAAGACTCACTGAGAGGCCAGGCCCCGGAAGCGACGAAGCCGGAGGGCGGGCAAGACCCTTGGCAAAAAGCCCACGTGAAGGAAACCACTATGTACCAGGTTTGTCGGCCAAACAAATGGCAGCGAAAAACCTAATGCAGGTAAAGCAGGAAGATAATGCGGCACTCCGCCACACGCAGAGGTTACCGGAAACAGACTGCAGCGGTAAGAGCAGGAAGATAAAGTGGCAACCGACACACGCAGAGGTTACCTGGAACCAGACTGCAGCGCCCTCGAGCAATCGAAATTGCGAGGAGAGGGCTGGGGTCGGGTATACGAAATGGCCCTGCTACTCCTAGAGGAGAATGCAGAGCCAACCTCGCTCGAGCCGCGACGCCTTAAACCCTAACCCTTAAATCCTAAACCCTAAGAAAGAGCTTCTATCAAAGATGCCATAGCCGACTTCATGAAAGCCTTGAAGCTGGAACCTGATTCTGAAATCCTAACCCCTAATTCCCAACCCTTACGTAAATCCTAACCCCTAAATCCTAACCCTGAAATCCTAACCCTGAAATCCTAACCCTTACATCCTAACCTATCTCCTAACCCCTAAATCCTAAACCCTTATAAATCATAAACCCTAAGAAAGAGCTTTCTGAAATCCAGATGGCCCCGCGACCGAGGCCACATCGCGAAGAGTTGCGGCCACCGGTGGAGGCTCAGAGCACATCTTCTGGCCGGGGTTTGCCTGGACCCCAAATGGGAGTTTTCGAAAATAGGGGACCCTAATATAGTACCCTAAATAGTAGGATCCTTATTATAAGGACCCCAAATAAGGTACCCCCTATTTTCGGAAACTCCCAAATAACCTACGTATCTCCATAGGGTTCCCCGATATGATTTCTTTATGTAGGTCCTTAAGAAGGTAGGGGTTCTTTGGGGTTTAGGGCTTCAGGGGTTACGTAGTTCAGGGTTTAGGGTTCGAGGTTTAGGGGTTTCTTGCGTTTTGGGGTTTCGGGTTTAGGGCTCTCGGGGTTTTGAATTTGGGGTTCTCGTCTTCAGTGGGTTTAGGGTTTAGGGCTTTAGGCCTTCAGGGGCTTAGGGTTTTCATAATTACCTGTAGGTTGTAGGGCTTTAGGGCTTTGGGGTTGTAAGGTTAAGGCTTTAGGCCTTAAGGTCTTGACGTTTGAGGGTTTCGGGTTCGAGGATTCTAGCATTTCAGGGTTTTCGGGTGCTTTCGGCTGTTAGGGTGTTGAAGTTTGAGATTTATTGTTTTGAAATTTTGGGCTTCAGGGTTTTAGGGTGTGCCCTCGGCCCTAAACCGAACGTCTGAAACCATACATCCCGGGCCGACTTTTTCGCATAGAGGGCTCCTCAAATATGGGTATACTCGGCCTTTTCGCAAAACACCCAACTCTGATTGATTATTTAAGGCCCCACAAGACCAAACCTTAAGCCCTAGACGCTACTTGGAGGATCATGGGACTTATAGTAAGTGTGGTTATACGTAGCTTAATTGTGGTTATGACTAATTTAAAATATAGCCACCTAAATAACAGCCTTAGTTTTAGTTACTAGGTCCCATGATCCTCCAAGTAATGACACAACAGACCCCTTTGACGCCCGGTCGATTCGACCTTGCATTGCAAGCCACAGGCTTGCCTTCCGAATCTGTCTTAGGCTTCAGGCCGTAAGGGATGTATGATAAGGGTTCCAAGCTTGGGCTAGGTTGCAGGTCTGGTCTTGGGGTTTTATGGCTGGATTTGGGGTGTAGGGTCTAGTGTTTGCATGTAGGATCTATGGTTTCAATCACTTTTTTTTGGGATTTGGGGGCTTTTTCGACCACGGAACGGCTGCAGCAGGTCAGTCCTTCACAGTGCTGTTCACGGTTTTGGGTTTTCTTCTTGGTACAGGGTTCAGGGTGAAAACAGGGGTCTCAGTAGTTAGTTGTACTTACCCTTTACACTTCATCATGCAGGTTTTTCTATCCACAAGATATGCATATGCATGTATATGTGTATGTATGTAAGCATGCATGCATGCATGCACATAGGAAAAACTCATGTCTTTCTTAAGCCCTACTGTGCATATGCAGGCGCCTATGCTCGACCCACCCAGCGCCAATAGTTGCTTGACAAGCTAAACACTAAACCCCGAACTCTGATAAGCTCCTCCCCGAACCCCAGTTATGATACTCTAATAAACGATGACAGGTTATAGTACAGTAGAATATAATATAATGGAATATACCATAATATGGTACTGTAATAAACGATAACAAAAGATAGTGTAATAGAATACAACAGAATATACCGTAATATGATAATTTAACAAACGATAAACGAGTTATAGTATAGTGGAATATAGTGGCAGACAATATGAAGTCTACTTTGAGGATCATGGGTCTTTGTAAGTATGGTCATAAGTCCCGAATTGGGGTTATAAGTAATCAGAAGTGTAGTTACCTTAATAGTAACCCCAGTTACTCAGTCCCATGATCCTTTAAGTACCCTGTAGATCCCTGATAGAAACCTACTATAGAACCCTACAGCACCCCAAAAAAGAACCTTAAGTCCCATGAGCCTTTAAGTAACCCTAAACTTTAAACCCTTGTACAACCCTCATACGTCCCTATCAAGGAGCCCTTTAGGGAACCCTTCAGGGAAGCTTAATTACTAAGTCCCATGATCTTTTAAGTATCGAACCCTTATAGATCCCTTTAAGGAGCCCTATTATAGAACCGTACAGTGCCCTTAAAAGGAACCCTAAAGCTTAGGTACTAAGTCCCATGATCGTTTTAGTATCCATGGTCACAGGCAGGCTCACCACCAGCGTCACCAGTCCCACCGCTCCCCCGGGTGAAGGGGACGGAGCTTCTCGGCTGCAACCGGAGACTTCAAAAAGGACCCTAGGAAGAGAGTTTAGGGTTTAGGATTTAGGGTTTAGGGTTTAGGGCTTGGGGTTTGGCGTTTAGGGTCTTCGGTGTGTTCTTACAGGCTTCCCAAGACAAGGTATGCTGGTTCCTAGAGGGTGTTTGTAAGGGCGCTAGACGGGTTCATAGAAGTGTTCAAGGGGTTCTATCGGGAACGGGGGCTATTTCAATTCTGGGTAGGTAGGATCATGGATCCCTTATATCAGGACCCTTCTTTGGGATTACGACCTACCTTCATGAAAAGACCACATCCCAAAGCAGGGGCTGTAGAGGGTTTAACGTTTGGTTCTCGAGAAGCTTGGACAGTTTTTTTTTTTTTTTTATGGGGCTGAGCGTTAAGCCTTAAAACCCAAAAACCTAAACTTTAAATGAAGTATCCTCACCCGAAACACCCGAACCTACCGTCCGATATGCACTGCAACAGACCCTAAACTCCTTGAAACTTGGTTCTTAGCCGGGAAAGGGGGAAGGGGTTATGGGTTTAGGGTGTAAGATTTGGGGCGGCAGGGGCTACTACAAGGGACCTTAGGCGGCCATAATGGGGATCCGTTCCTCCAGTCCCAGCGGTATCTCTGGACCCTCCTAAGTCCTAAATCCTGAAGCCATTGGTTTTGTCGATTCTAGCCGAATGAAGGAATTCTTAAGCGCGCTCGAACCCGACCCCGCGCCGAAGGAATGAGGCTGCAGAAGCTCCTGACGAACTGATAGAGGTCGGGTGGGGATTCGGCTTTCAGGATATTGCGGATTCGGGGTTGAGGGGTTAGGGTTTAGGGTTGAGAGGTTGAGGGTTCAGGGTTCGGGGGTTTAGGATATCTGGTTTAAGGTTTCAGGTTTAGGGTTTAAAGTTCAGGGCTTTGGGAGTTCAGGGGCTTTTTCTGGTGAATTTTCAGGGATCTTTTTTCCTCTTGGTTCT
Organism: Symbiodinium sp. CCMP2592; assembly: GCA_905221615.1. NCBI lineage: Eukaryota > Dinophyceae > Suessiales > Symbiodiniaceae > Symbiodinium > Symbiodinium sp. CCMP2592. The sequence continues at coordinate 272,036 of CAJNDT010005446.1, read as the reverse complement.
TCTCTAGGGATGCAGGTAGAGTTACCATACTAGGGATCTATAGTAAACAACAGGATTTTGTTATGGTACGTTAACGTTATCTCCTCAAAGCTAAATGTGATAACCTCATCCCAGTGCTTGTTTATTGGTTTGGGTTTCCGAATGTTGTGAGACGGAGCCCGAAACCCTGAACCCTAGACCCTAAACCTGAAGTCCTAAATCCTAAGCCCTCAACCCTAAACCCTAAACTCTTAATGTACCCTAAACCTCAAACCCTAAATCCTACGCCCTAAGCCGGAGCCCAGTAGAAGGATCCTTCCTCTGCTCCTGCCTACTTAAGGGATCATGGGACTTAGTAACTAGAGTTTTTGCAAAGGTAACTATACTTATATATACTTATAACCCCAATGAAGGTACGTACTTATAAGCATACTTACTAAGTCCCATGACCCTCCAAGTAAGAAGCGCCCCAGGCTCGGCTTAGGGAGTGAAAGTGCCATCCTTTCAGGTTTGGATTTGGGGGTTTAGGGGTTTACAGGGGTTTACAGGGGTTTAGGGGTTTAGGGTTTAGGGGTTTAGGGGCTTTGGGGGTTTAGGTGTTGATGGGTTCAGGGGTTTGGGGTTTGGGGTTAAGGAGTTTCGATGTTAAGGGTCTAGAGCTTCGGGCGACAACGATAAACGGAGCGGTCGTGGGGTGCCCCCAAGCGGACGAAGAAAGAAAAGAGGAGCGCAAGGCTACCCATGGAGGGGTCTGCCCAGGAGTGTCGGCTCGCGAAGGCAGACATCAACGGTTTGGGGTTTAGGGTTCAAGGGTTTAGTTTGGGTTTAAGGGTTTAGGGGTTTTAGGGTTTAGGGTTCAGGGGTTTTAGGGGTTTAGGGTTTAAGGGTTTAGGGTTTAAGGGTTTAAGGGTTTAGGGTTTAGGACTCTTCGACCTGGGTAGGGTTTTGACGGTTTCGAGGGTAGGACCTGTGCGCTTTCAGTCATGACGGCCCTGAGCCCGACGGAAGTGCTTTAGGGTTTAGGGTTTAGGGTTTAGGGCTTAGGGTTGCTCGCCTTGCGCAAGAGCTGGGGTAGACAAGTCGGAAGCTTTCATCCGTCTGAGGAGGAAGTTGCAAGATCTGTCTCAGTTTGAATTCGGTGACCGTATCATGGTATGGGTAGTTCTCTAAATTACGGTCCCTTGTGGTGGCTTTTTTTTTTTTAAATAAAGGTGCCGTACTATATTGGGGAACTAAAGAGGGACCGTAATTTGGAGAACTACACATATCTTGCACGCCATCGTCTTGCAGGCAGAGCAGCTAGCAGATGTGTCGGGCATGATTGCCGTTTGTTTCCTGTTTCGGGTTTATTTTTTGGGGGGGGTTGGGGGTTTGGTTTCCGATGTTAGGTTCGGGGGCCAGAAGTTTTGTTTTTTTGGGGAAGGGCGGTTTGGTTGGGCTGGTGGGGGGTTTTCAAATTGAGACGAAGAGATGTCAAGGCCTCGAATGCTTGACAAGGGGGCTATAATAGGGGGTAGTTGGGGGTCTAGGACAAGCCTCGGATTTGGGGTTTCGGTCTTCGGATCGCTAAACCCTAAACCCTTAAACCTTTTAAACTCATGAGCCCTAAACCCTAAACCCTAAACCTTAACCCCTGCCCTAATGCTCCTGGACCCTCGTCCTAAACCTTAGCCCCCCAAAGCCCAAGCCCTCGCCCACGAAGCCCCTAAGCCTATTAGGAGCCCTAGGGTGAGCCCTATACACCCTACTTGAGGGGCAGGGGACTTAGCAAGTAGGTTATAAGAAGAGCTAAACTTATCCTAAATGGGGTTACCCAAATTATAACCCTACTTATCACCCTACTTACTAAGTCCCCTGCCCCTCCAAGTAATTCGTGCTATAAGTAGTTATAAGTATAGATACCCTAATCATAACCCCAGTTACTAACTCCCATGATCCTTCAGGTAGACCCGTTTAACGGCCCAAAACCCTCCGGGCCAAGGCGCGCACCACGCGGACGTCTCGGACCAGTCCCTCAGTCGTTGCACAGCCGGCTGCGCAGGAAGGGAAGGGTTTCACTGTTGTCCTTTGTTATGGTCCCCTAATAAAGAATAGACAGATCGGTTAAGGTACCTTCTTTAAGGGCTTTTTATTAAGGGACTAGGGTAAAGGGCCCTGTCTATTTCCCTAAAAAGGACAAGGCCGAAGGGTTTAGGGTACAGAGAGGTTTAGGGTTTAGACTTTGAGGGTGTAGGGTTCAGGGGTTTAGGGTTCAGGGGTTTAGGGGTTGGGGTTTACGGTTTTGACTTTGGGGGTTTTGGGGTTTGGGGGTTAGGGCTAGGGTTTCTTGCCAATAGTGTATCGGGTTTCAGGAGGATTGATAAAGGTCTTAATATGGGAGCGAGGGTTTAGAGGTTTCCAGGGTTGAGGATCGGGTGTTCAGGTTTTAAGATCCAGGGTTTCCGGCTAAACGGTTTATTCTAGCATCCTTATGGGAGGGGGCTCCAAGGGGGGTAGATAACCTACTCATCATTTTGTTACTAATCCTTAGTTCTCACTAGTGATCCTCAAGGTTCCCCTAAGGTTCCCTAAGGATCCCTTGTACCCTCCCCCTTGAACCATCCTCCCTTCAGGAACACTATAAGTTTAAGACTTTCATGAAGGTCTTCAGGCTTAGGCCTTCGGTTTGCGGCTTGGCGTTCTGGTGGATTCGGTGTAGACGACGTGCGGTCCAGATCGGTTGCTTCACGTGAAGGTTTCCCTGTGCTTCTTCAGTGTTCACCAGGCGTTGCGGTGCGTTGATCTACAGAAAGGGACTTAAATAATTTCCAACGCAATTTTGGGGCTTCCTAAGCATACTTGTAGCATAATATGCCCCAACACCCTTTTCTAACTATGAAGGATGTTATATTACAGATAAGAGTCTCTTTAGTCTTTGGTTTTGGCTTTCTTGGGTTTCCAGGCCAGAGATATTGAAAGGCTTGCGCATGCCGAATCCCTGCGTACTGTGTGTTTTTGCTGTGTTGCATGCGTCCACTCATGGTTGCTTGCAGGGATGTAACCCTACTATAGGAGTCGAACAGTTGGCAATACTATGCCCTCATTATTTAGAAGGGGCCCCTACCCTGTAATAGTGACTATAAGGATTATATTAGGGCCCTACTAAATTATAACACTATTACAGGGTGGGGGCCCCTTCTAACTCATTCTTGTAGTCCTACTGAGTCCCCGCTGTAACTATCCACAACATTCCCCAGAACCGCATTCGCATCGTAAGGCCCCTATATCATGGAACTCTTTCTACAGATCCTTTCAAGAAGTCTCAAACGAACTCTAGTTAGATTATTGACGCGACCTTCTAGAAGCATTATATGATTCTGTCGTACATTCCCTTGTATAAAGGCTTAGAGTCTAGTGACTACAGCACAAAAGGTAGGGCTTCTATCAGGTGTCCTTTTTTCGTCAGGATCCTGTTGTGAAGGACCTCGTTTTCTGATACTGCCTTCGCAAGTAACTGAGGTAACTAGAGTACTTACACGGAGAGGCTGCGTTATCTCAAGGAGTCTACCGAGGTGAACTTCCCCGTAGATCTGTGGCTTCATGTCGGCGTTGGAGGCCAGCACTCAGATCCTGCAATTGCAGCGATAGGGAGCGCCAAGGCATCGATTGGTCGGTGGCCAGTCACGCAGAGGCTGACGGAGCAAAGCCATTCGCAGAAACCTTCAACCCTGCACCGTCCAGAAAGGCTCCAGAACCAGAAAGGCTCAGATCCACTCGAAACTTTTAACACTGACCCCAAGACTCTAAACCCTGAAATCCTAAACCATAAACCCCTTAACCCCTAAACCGCAAGCCCTCCTTAAACTCGAAACCCCAAAGCCCCTAGACCCTAAACTCTTAGGTTTCGGTTTCGGGTTTCGGGTTTTGGGGTTTAGGGTTTAGTTGGGCTTGGGGTTTATATAAGGCTTGGGTTTACATTGAGCTTTGGTAAAGCCTGAGCCCAACCCAAAACCAAGGATTGTTCCCCAAACAAAAGAAGCTTTTGCTTTGGCGAGGAGCCCTTGGCACCCCCTACAAGCTGCTTGGACATTAGGGAGACCCCTTAAAGGGTACCCCTTCTGAACCCTACTTCTGGCTCTCTTAAAAGGGGCCTTTATTGAGAGGGTCTATATCCCCAAGAATCCCCCTAATCCTAACTCCCAACAGGAGAGTTTTAAAAGGGGCTATATAATGGGTATATAATGGCTATATTATGGGTATATACCTAGGGGTCCTTACTAGGGGTCCCTCCTTTTACCCTTTGAGACTTTTAAAAGGGGCAGTGCAGGGAGGGCTTCAGATGTCGGAGTTTGACCCTCGCTTCCTGGAGCTGATTGAAGCCTGACTGCCGAAGCCCACGCGTTTGCCAGAACCCTACAAACCCCAAACCGTTTTGAGCAGGGTAGGGTTGATATTTCTCGATTTCGAAAGGGTTTAGGCTTCAGGCTCCAAGGTAGCAGTAAGACTCGTGCAAACCGTACAGCGCCACTGCTTGAAGCATTGCAGAGCCTGCCCTGCTGCTTCCCACCACCACCACCACCACCACCACCACCACCACCACGACCACCACCACCACCACCACCACCACCACCACCACCACCACCACCACCACCACCACCACCACCACCACCACCACCACCACCACCACCACCACCACCACCACCACCACCACCACCACCACCACCACCACCGCCATTATTTCCGACGACATCGGCGATGAAGACCGTTAAGTCGGAAAAGAAGCAGTCAGAGGACCAATCTCACCAGCACCTGAGGACAGAGCAAGACTGTTGATGGACAAAATCCTGCATGACGTTTAGGACTCTAAATTATGGGAATTATTGCATATTCCTCATAATGGGTAATGCAGGATTTTGTCCATCAGCAGGAGGATGTAGGCTTCAAGGCTTTAGGGTTCCACGTTCGGATTTCGGGTTCAGGGTTTAGAGTTGCGGCTGATGAATATAATCTCGCTGTCCCCATACTTGGCATTGTGTAGGGAGCTTTACCATGTCGGCTTTTTGACTTCCTTCATAGTCTTAGACTGAGGCACTGGTCCATATTCTTTATGTTGTTTTGGGCAATTCAACGACTTACGACCCAGTAGGTCGTACAACACTCCAAACCGCAACAAACAATCTGTAGAGCCCCTTTATCAACCCCTTCTCGAATCTCACACATATGCCATCTAGGGATCCCTTTAAGGAGTAACGTTAATCAAAGACACTCGTTAATTAGGGGCCAAAAAAGCACATAAGCATAAGCATTTTATAGGGATATCCCTACCTTAACGGGCTTCATTATAAGGGGGTTTATATGGGAGATCACTATCCTAATTTTTGCGTATGTGCTTTTTTGGGGCCCTAGTTAAGGGGCCCGTTTACAGTAGGTTTCCTTCAAGGAGCCCTTTGAAGGAATCCCAAAGGCAACCCTGAAAGGGAACCCTTTATAAACGAGCTTTTAAAGGAACCCTTTTAAAGGACCGCTTTTTAGAGGAACCCTTAAAGGAGCCCTTTTTGGGAGCCCTTAGCAAGGAGCCCTTGAAAAGGAGCCTTCAACAAGGAACCTTTAAAAATCAACCCTTAACCAATAAAAAAGGAGCCCTTTAAAGGAACCCTATAGTACCCTCAGAGGGAACCCTTAAGAAGGAGAGCTTAGAACGGAACCCAAAAAGAGGAGCCCTTAAAACGGAGCCTTTAAAGAGGAGCCCTTAGAGAGGAACCCTTAAAACGGAGCCCTTAGAACGAAACCCTTAAAATGGAGCCCCCTTAAACTTACCTTTGGTTAGTAGGGAATGGAGGAATGGGGTACTGTTATAACTTATAACTACTATTACTACCATTCTTCTATTCCCTACTAACCAAAGGTGAGTAAACCCTACAGCCTAAACCCTAAACCCCGAAACCCTAGAACGAAACCCTGAAAAAGGAGCCCTTTAAGAGGAGCCCTTAAAATGGAATCCTTAGAACGAAACCCTTAAACCCTAAGCCCTAAACCCTAAACCCTAAGCCCTAAACTCTAAGCCCTAAACCCCTAAAAGGAGCCCCTTTAAAGGAGCCCCTTGAGCGCTGCAGGTCGAGATATTCGACTCCAGGCTTCTGCGGGGGCCTCGTCTGGTTGGGGTTTCGTGGCTTAGGGTCTAGGGTTTCGGGTATACAGGGTTTGGGCGGTTTTGGGGGTTAGGGTTTAGGGTTTAGGCGGTTTGGGGGGTTAGGGTTTAGGGTTTAGGCGGTTTGGGGGGTTAGGGTTTAGGGTACAGGATTTAGGGTTAACTCCCATAGTCTAGGGTGATTAAGGTAGTGCGGGTTTCATATCATCAACCGTAATAAAGTGGCTAGCCATCCCACAATCACTACTCCGTTTCTTCCATTTTTGCGCACCCGAAGCCCTCCTACTAGAGGGCCTTTATATCTGCCTGTACTATTTTGGGGTTCCTTGTTAAAATGACAGTATAATGGGTTCGAAAACCCTTTTCTAATAATTTTGGCACCCATAGTATATCCTTATACTAGCCCTTATAGTCCTTATAGACTCCTTCAAAGGCACCCTATTCTAAGAAGCCCTAAGCCCTGAACCCTGAACCGAACGTCTGAGAACCAGAATCCACCTCCCCGCCAAGGTGATAGATCATGGGACTTAGTAACTAGGGTTATTATTGGGGTAACTATACTTATAACTACTTATAACCCCAATTAAGGGAGTTATAACCATAGTTACTAAGTCCCTTGATCCTCCCCGCCAAGGTGAGCACGAACAAGACTTCTTCAACAGGGCACTACCTCTGAGCGTTGCGGGTAACATACGAACCTGATTCAGAGACCCTGGGTCTCTATGAGGGTTCTGTATGTGCATAAACCCTAAACCCTAAACCCCTAAACTCTAAACCCCTACCGAAACCCTAAACCCTAAACCCCTAAACCCTACACCCCTAAGCCCTAAACCCTAACCCCAGTACATTGGGGTTATAGGGCCAGGGTTTCTTAATCAGGTTCCTACATGAACAGAGACCGAGCCCCGATCCTCCACACAAGATCCCCAATCCCACACCGACCCTGGGGACCAAAGTAGCCCAAAAGCCTTAATATATGGGTGGCTGTCAAAATAAGGGTCCCTTGTTGGGTCCCGAATATAGTACGGCACCAAATATTTAGGGTACCCAAAAAGGGACCGTAATTTTGGCAACCGCCCATATAGGAGCCTAAATAAATACCAACAATAATCTTAGAGGTTCCTCACGATAGCTGTACTATAACCCGGGTGATCAAAATGGCCCCAAAAGCATTACATAGTATGGTCTTTGGCCAGAAGCCTTAATATCTGAGTCCTTAGAGCCCTAAACCCCATAGATCCCTTTAAGGGACCCCTTATAGATCCCTTTCAAGGAACCCTATATGAGTCCTTAGAGCCCTATATATAGGGCTCCAAACAAAGCAACGCTCGTTCGAAAAGTTGCATCTCCAAAGCGCCCGCACGAAGTGGGGTCTGGAGACGCGATACAAAGCAAGCCATTTTCAGGGAAGGACTTATAATAGGGCCCCAAAAAAGCATGTAAGCAAAACTTAGGATAGGGATCTCCCGTATACAGCCCCCTTTATAATGAAGCCCAGTAAGGTAGGGATATCCCCTATAAGATCCCAGAGAGCCCAATACCCCTTAAATAAGGAATATAGCTTAAATCATAATATGAAGCCCTATATAATTTAAGCCATATTCCTTAATTAAGGGGTATTGGGCTCTTTGGGATGCTTATGCTCATGTCCTTTTTGGCCCCGATTTTTGGAGGCCTAAGAGTCGATATAAGCTTAGATCCGCAATACCCAACCTTTAAACTTTTTGGTAATAATGGTGATAATAGTTGTAATAGTAGTAATAGTAATAGTAGTAATAGTAGTAATAATGGTAATAATAGTAATAAAAGCAATAATAGTAATAATAGTAATGATAGTAATAATAGTGATAAAAGTAATAATAGTAATAATAGTAATAATAGTATTTTTTTGGGGTTCTTATGGTTTCTCAGGAATCGGAAAGTTTGAGCCCTTTCAGTTCTGCAGTTTATTGGAGAAGCTAGTAAGTTCTACAAGGCTTTACAGGGTTCTTCAAGGCCTTTTTTTTGCAAGGGTTCTGTCGGGCTAAGCCGCAGCTTACGGTTCAGAGTTTATGTGATTGAAGAATAGGCAGAAGCGGCACCCGGATTTTGGGGAAGTACCGGGAGCGGAAAAGGGGTTCAATAGAAAATCGTACAGCCGAACATAGAAGCGGAAATGAAGTTTGCAATGCTATTCGCTACGGTCCCTTGCTCTAATAATGGTACAGTCCCTAAACCCCTAAACCCTAAACCCAAAACCCTAAACCCAAAACCCTAAATCCTAAACCCTAAAACCCTAAACCCTAAACCCTAAACCCTAAACCCCTAAACCCTAAACCCTAAACCCTAAACCCAACTGGCCTCCCAGGCCTTGTCTGATTTTTGACACCCCTGTGTCACACCTACTTGGAGGGGCGGGGGACTTAGTAAGTATGGTTATAAGTAGACTTGTAAGTACCTAAGTGGACTTACCCCAATAATAACCCTACTTATAACCCTACTTACTAAGTCCCCTGCCCTTCCAAGTAAGCATCGCTTTGTGGTGGCATTCTGTTGGTCATTACGTGTAGTAGCAGGGTCAGAAAACTTGAGCCGTTTTGAAGGGATGTGCCACTTCGAGTGTTCGTTGGGTTTAGGGTATACATAACTATTCGCGACAGGCTCATAAAATCTATCCCTAAACCCTGACCCATTCTAGTAGCGGATCTTGGCTGTGGCGGTGTTGAGTTCTTCGGGTGTCTAAGAGTTTAGTGTGTTGGGTTTCGGGTTTGGGGTTGTCACATGGGGTTAAGGGTTTTGTGATTGCGGGATGCCCAATATAATTTTCAGTCTCCGAGGGGGGACACGCCTGGAAATGGCTCTGCAGGGCAGGACTGCTAAGCGTGCAGCAAGCGCGAGTTCTCGCTTGTTCCGCATACGTGTTCCGCGGGTTGATCCCGAAAATCTTAACACCCATGCGCCAGCTAAGCCAATAGACTCTTCAACAAGGATCAATAATCTACCGTGCGGTTCCGTTCTCGGGGGTCTATAATATGGGAGTTTCCGAAAAGAGGGGACCCTAACATCGTTCCCTAAATAGTAGGATCTTGATTATAAGGACCCCAAAACAAGGTGCCCCTAGTTTTCGGAAACTCTTATTATAGAGCCCTTTAAAGAAGCCCTTATAGTACTCTTATAGTAACCCTTTAAAGGAACCCTTAGGTACCCCTAATTTAATACCCCTGACCCTCTTCCCATTATGAAGGCCCTTAGATTGGCTTTGTTCTGGGGTCCCTTGTTGCGAGTGGGGTTCAGGGTTTGCTGTTTGGGATCTAGGCCTTAGGGTTACGGGTTTAGGGTTTAGTGTTTAGGGTTCAGGGTTTGGGCCTTAGGGTTAAAGGATTTTTCAATTAATCCAAGAACGTTTCTTTAGAATCAGCGTTACCCGAACCCTAAAAATCCAATTACTCTAAGGTCGTTGGTCATACATAGTCTGATTCCGTCATGTCACCGGAAGAGGCGGGTTTTCTTAGGGTTCAGGCATGCCCTGCAAGCATGGGATATGATAGGCCACTGTGTTGTAGGGTCCGTGGCTACAGGTAGACCTCAAGCCAATCCTCTCGGTATCCGAAGCTTCTCTTGATGCAGCGCAGCAGTCAAGAATACACTCACTGTGTCGACTGGTGTGTGAAGGCAGATCCCGCTGGTCCCGATAGGAACAGAGACACACACACACACACACACACACACACACACACACACACACACACACACACACACACACACACACACACACACACACACACACACACACACACACACACACACACACACACACACACACACACACACACACACACACCACACACACCACACACACACACACACACCACACACACACCACACACACACACACACACCACACACACCACACACACCACACACACCACACACACACACACACACACACACACACACACACACACACACACACACCACACACACACCACACACACACACACACACACACACACACACACACACACACACACACACACACACACACACACACACACACACACACACACACACACACACACACACACACACACACAACACACACACACACACACACACACACACACACACACACACACACACACACACACACACACAAACACACAACACACACACACACAAACACACAAACACACACAAACACAAACACACAAACACACAAACACAACACACAAACACACAAACACACACACAACACACAACACACACAACACACACACACACAACACACACACACACACACACACACACACACACACACACACACACACACACACACACACACACACACACACACACACACACACACACACACACACACACACACACACACACACACACACACACACACACACACACACACACACACACACACACACACACACACACACACACACACACACACACACACACACACACACACACACACACACACACACACACACACACACACACACACACACACACACACACACACACACACACACACACCACACACACACACACACACACACACACCCCACACACACACACACACACACACACACACACACACACACACACACACACACACACACACACACACACACACACACACACTAGTATATTGAGGGTTTAATTAGGGTTTAGGTGCGCATTTCCCGGCCAGGCTCCACCGGTAGATTGTGACGTGAAGCTTTGCGCCCTTCAGCCCTCAACCCTTACAGTAAAAGCCCAAAAGTTGGAAACCCAGCATCCTCAATCCTTCAGAGTACGGTATAGGGAATCCCAGCACTATTTGGCCTTAATCAGGTTTCCAACTAAGCCCTAAACCCTAAACCCTGGGGCTTACCGTAACTGCTGACAATTCAATTCCTCGGCTGCTAGCGACACACCGGGTTCGTCTCACTGAATTTGCTTTTCAAGCCTATCGCGATTAGCTCTGCGACTTGGCCTAGGCCCGAATCTCTCCACGACCCCCAAACACTAACAAACACTAAAAAAAGGCCTTACTATTTACCTATACAAATTTGGGGGTTCCTTATAATAATTATAGTACAAGTGGCCCCAAAACCCTATTCTACTTATTCAGGCCCCAAACGCTAAACGCACGAGACTTACGGGGTTTCATGGTGTTCTTTCCGGGTTCTTCTACTTCCCAATCCCTGCGGTTCTGAACTGTCGACTCCCCCACTTGCAGGATCAGGGGACTTCGCGCCCTCAGGGTTCCAATAGGGTTTCGGGTTCTACTTGGAGGATCATGGGACTTAGTAAGTATGGTTATAGGTACCCTAATTGGGGCTATAAGGAATTATAAGTATAGTTACCGTAATAATAACTCTAGCTACTAAGTCCCATGATCCTCCGAGTAGGGTTTTGCGGACTTCGCAAGTAAGGTTATGTGCACAAGCCCACAAACCCCGAGCCGCGAATCCTAAGCTCAAGATCCAACCAAGACCTTGATGGATCGCTTCTGGGAGCCCTACAAGGAACCCTTCTGAACGGTACTTGGAGGATCACGGGACTTAGTGACTGGGGTAATTATTAAGGTAACTATACTTATAATTGTTTATAACCCCAATTAGGGTATCTATAACCATACTTACTCAGTCCCATAATCCTCCAAGTACAGCCGTCCAGGCCTGTCGCCCTGAACCCGAAGGAAGCCGCCCAATGACAGGTTCCTTACTATACTTGGAGGGGCAGGGGACTTAGTAAGGGTTCTCAAAGGGCTCCTTATAGGGATCTATAGGGTTCCTTACAGGGAAATATTGGGGTTTGGAGTTTAGGGTCTACTTGGAGGGGCAGGGGACCTAGTAAGTAGGTTATTAGTAGGGTCATAATTGGGGTAACTCCATATAGGGTACTTATAAATCTACTTATAACCTACTTACTAAGTCCCTTGCCCCGCCAAGTAATGGCCTAGATAATTTCCGATACTATTTTTAGGGGTTAATTGAAGTATAATGGGTCCCTAATTATTGAGGCCCCTATTTTGGCCCTATATGATAGAACCCTAAACCCTAAACCCTAAACCCTAAACCCTAAACCCTACTGTTGATCCCTTATAGACCCCTTCAGGGAATCCTTTGAAGTAGCCCTATTCGAACCACGGCTGATGGACAAAATCCTCTAGGGTTCCTTTAAAGGGATCTATAAGGGTACCTTTAAGGGGCTCCTTTAAGGGATCTATAAGGGGGTTTAGGGTTTAGGATGATATAAATCCTGCATTACCCATTAGAAGGAATGTACCATAGTTCCCATAGTTTAGAGTCCTAAGGGTCATGCACGATTTTGTCCATCAACAGTATGAAGGACCCTCTAGTATCTCACTGTTCGGACTTGAGGAGGGGGTCCGGGCTCAAGGTACTTGGAGGATCATGAGACTTAGTAAGTATGGTTTAGGGTTCCTTTTAAGGGCACTATAGGGTTCTATAATATGATTCCTTAAAGGGATCTGGAAGGGTTCTTTAATGGGAGGATCATGAGACTTCGTAAGTATGGTTATAAGTACCTGAACTGGGGTGGTAAGTATAAGTACAGTTGCCCTAGTAATACCCCTAGTTACTACATAAGCCCATGATGCTCCAAGTAGTGCGACCGTCCGGACATAGTTGAACGGTTGATGATATAAATCCTGCGTTACCCACAATGAGGAATATACCATAATTCCCATAGTGTAGCGTCCTTAAGGTAATGCCGGATCTATATCATCAACCGTAGTTCTACTGAAAACCGCTACATGCCACGGGTTGTGCAACAGTCTGGTCCTTGTGCAAGCTGGCAGAGGCTGCGAAAGGCTATGTTACGAGCGCATCTGGATGGGGGGGAGCAAACATGTGGACGCTAAGAAGGATCCGCGAGGCCCCAAAGCCTGAGGGCTTGTCCTCCAATCGCACGAAACCCGAAAGTTTAAGGCTTGGGGCTTCGGGTTTAGAGTTTGAGTTTAGGGTTTAGAGTTTAGGGTCCGGTTGCCGGATCCGGGGAAAAATCCGGGGAAAAATTGCAGCATTTTCGTGGGTCCTTCGGTGCGTCCGACCGGTTTCCCGCCACTGGATAGAGAGTGCTGCAACTGACTGGACGTCGTGACAAAATGTACAGTCATGCTCGGACGACCAGCGGGGGTCACCCACGGATCAGCTGTAAGCCCTTACGTATAGGTACGCTAATTGGGGTTATAAGCAATTACAAGTATAGTTACCTTAATAGTAAGTTAGATTCTTGTAGAACGGCATAAGAACCTTGTCAACCTACCACAAAGCAAACTCGACGACTCGAACCTCAAGCCCGGCTAAGCACGGGATGAATGTGACTTTTTACATGTTCATGGGTACTTAAACCCAATAAGGAACAACAGTGTAAGTTTTTATCATGGGTACTTAAACCCAATAAGGAATAACAATGTAAGTTTTTAATCCTATCTCAACAATGAACTAGTAGTCTGCTGAAGAACGCAGCTTGGGGCGTTTCCTCAAGGCTCTTACATTTCAGGCGCAAGCCTCAACTGGTGAAAGGGAGATGGAGACAAAAGCAACCACCAGAAGCCTAAACCCTAAACCCTAAGCCCTAAACCCCTAAACCCTACTTGGAGGGGCAGGGGACTTAGCAAGTAGGTTATAAGTAGAGTTATAAGTACCCTAAATGGAGTTACACCAATTATAACCCTAAAACCCTGACACCCCAAACCCTAAAACCCCCTGTGTCGTGCTGGCGGTCACGGGAGCACCTCCACATTTTCAGCTAGATTCTCCCACGAAGGAAGGGCAGATCGTGGAACTTTTTTAGGATCTATAGTTGGATGATCATAGGACTTAGTAAGTATGGTTATAAGTCCTTTAATTGGGGTTATAAGAGTAATTATAAGTATAGTTACCCCCATAATAACCCTAGTTATACTAAGTCCCATGACCCTGTAAGTAGCCAGGGTTTAGGGTTTAGGCGGCCGTTAGGGGTTCAGGGTTTAGGGTTTGGGGCTTAGGGTTTAGGGTTTAGGGGTCTAGGGTTCAGGGTTTGCTTATGGTTCGGGTTTAGTGCAAATGTGTTTCTTCACCTTCATAGTAACTTAAGCACCTTGAGCTACTGGGAAAGTATATCCTCTGCTTTGGATGCTTCCTCGAAGCCCCATATGGCCCCGTCAAACCCCGCAAGTCCCGTAAACTCACAGGCTTTAGGGTTAGGATTCTGCCCGTCAGCAGCATGACTACATTGGATCTAGGCATGGATGATCCCCAAAACCCTAAACCCTAAACCATAAACCCTACCCTAAGGCTCCTGGACCCTGGTAGTGAGATCCCAAACCTTAGCCCCCAAAGCCCTTACCCTCCCTCAGAAAGCCCCTAACCCTCTTAAGAGCCTTAGAAACCCTAAGCCCTAACCCCTAAACCCTAACCCCTAACCCCTAAACTAACCCTCTTAAGCGCCTTAGAAACCCTAAGCCCTAACCCCTAAACCCTAACCCCTAACCCCTAAACTAACCCTCTTAAGAGCCTTAGAAACCCTAAGCCCTAACCCCTAAACCCTAACCCCTAACCCCTAAACTAACCCTCTTAAGCGCCTTAGAAACCCTAAGCCCTAACCCCTAAACCCTAACCCCTAACCCCTAAACTAACCCTCTTAAGAGCCTTAGAAACCCTAAGCCCTAACCCCTAAACCCTAACCCCTAACCCCTAAACTAACCCTCTTAAGAGCCTTAGAAACCCTAAGCCCTAACCCCTAACCCCTAACCCCTAAACTAACCCTCTTAAGAGCCTTAGAAACCCTAAGCCCTAACCCCTAAACCCTAAACCCTAAACCCTAAACCCTAAACCCAAAAGCCTAAACCCTAAACCCTAACCCCTAAACCCTAAACCCTAAACCGTGAGCAAGCAGGGTTTAGGGTGGAGGCTTCGGGTTGCTGGGAGGATCCGTGGTCGGCAGGGCTAAGGGTTGGGGTTCTACCTACCCAGAGAGCCCAATACCCCGTAACATTAAGGAACATGCCTAGGGTTCCTTTTAAAGGGGATCTATAGGGTTTTGGGGTTCAAATACCCCTTAATTAAGGAATATGTCTTAAATTATATAGGGCTTCATACTATGATTTAAGCTATATCCCTCATTTAAGGGGTATTGGGCTCTCTGGGTATCCTGTTTGGCTTACGTATCCTGCTTGTAGCCACACCACGGTTTAGGGGTTTAGGGTTTAGGGTTTAAGGCCATGTAGCCATACCCCAAACTTTAAACCCTAAACCGTTTCAGGAAGTATGTAGAGAAGCCTTCGCAGGACCGACGAAAATTTTAGGTTTTCAATTTCGGCTGCAGGTAGCCTAAACCCACAACTCCTTAACCCTAAACCCCAAAGGGCCATCCCAGACTCCTTCATGGGGCGATGCAAGACAGGCGAGCCAGGGGACTCCAAAACACTTTGATTAAGGAATAGACCTTAAATCACTTAGAGAGGGGTGCCGCTTGCACTGTAAGGGGTCTAGGTTGAATTCGGGGCATTACCCTATAACTGCCATATTCGGGCGCCTTTTATACTTTAAGGGGTTAGTCCTTAATCAGGCGGTTTTGGAGTCCCTGGGAGTAGGTGAGGAGCTCTCCACAGGGAGACATAAGCGCTCCTCGGCAGTGCTGGTCAAAGTTTGGCTCTCGCCCCGGAAGACCAGAATCAGGAGTTCCATTAGGGTTTAGGGTTTCGGGGTTCTTGTTTCGTTTGCTGTAGTTTCATTAATGACGGATCTGAGTGAGCCCTCTGGCGTTTGGGCAGGGTGGGTAGGGCTCCCAAGTGTGGGAACCAGTATGACGGGATTACTCTTCGTGGTTTACGCTAAACCCTATACCGTTTAGGTGATGGCAAGCCGCTTCCCCGAACTCAAGCCTGAACCATAAGCCGGCAATCCCTAAACCCAGAACCCCAAGCACTGTCGGAGTTATTGCAGGGGTCTGGCAGCAATGAATTGTATCACCTGGCCCCTGTATATTTATACTATGACGGACCCAAAACCCTCTTCTACTAGGACCCAGAGTAGGCCCTTATTCCCTTTTTTAGGGTTCAGGTTCCCTTATAAACCCCTTTAAACCAAAAAGGGCACCCTTCTTATTCCTAGGTTACTCTTGGGTCTAGTCTAGTTCTCCTTCAGGCGCCTGTGCTAAGCATCCATAGTGACTGTTTTAGTAGGCTCTGAAGGCCTTCAACCATGACCAAGGCCTCTCTACTTGACCCCTAAACCCTAAGCCCTCAAAGGAACCCTAAAGCCTAAGCCCTAAGCCCTAACCCAGGGTCCGAAATCTTGAATACTTTTGCGCCCGCCGCTAAGTCTTAAATCCCAGACCGACCCAACAGCCTCAGCCTGAACGGAGCGAGCCGGACTTTGTCAAGTACTCTGTTGCAGATCCGCTGCATTGGGTGATATGGGTTTGGATTGAAGGGTTCTGCGTGTCAGTACATCTGCATCTGTGATGGCAGCAATCGTGGTCGTATGATGAAATCAACTCTTCGCGAGACCTGCAGCAATTTTTGAACCTTGGGCATACTCGGAGGTTCATGGGTAGTTGTAAGCCTACATTCGGGGACTCGTAACCCTACTTGCAACTACCCATGCACTTCCAAGTACACCTGAGAATGTTCACAATCGTCATTCTGAGAAGCTGGGTCCGTGACGAACTTAGCAGTAGCAGTTGCAGTAGCAAGGGCAAGGCTAAGCCCAAGAGACTTCTTGCGTCAGGGTTTAGGGTTTAGTGGTTTAGGGTTTAGGGTTTACCGTCGTCCTCGTTGTCCTCTTCTGGCCTCGTCTTCGCTGTCGTCGCATGCATGTAGTCACCTTTCTTAACGTCGTTGTTGTTGTTGCTGTTTTCTTCTTCTTCTTCCTACTTGTTCTTGTTCTTGTTCTTGTTGCTGCTGGTGCTGCCCTGCGGTTGGTTTTTCGAATAGTGCTTCCTACTGCAGTTTTCGAAGACGTCAGATGGAATGTCTAGGGCCAGTGCAGACATGCAGGGATCTGCAAGGTTGGCAATCATCTCGCAAGCGGATAATCTGCCACAACAGGTTTTCCTCTGCATGCGAACACGGCAGGGAAAACAGTCGTGCACTGCACCTGGCCCTTTGAAAGCCGAACCCTAGACCCTAACCCCAAAACCTTAAAGCCCAGAATCGTAAGGTCACAGTCGCTCTGTGCCGCCATACATGACGTGGCGCCTTAGCACTTGAATTGAAATGAGGTGGGTCCACACAGATGATGTGCACAGAGGGAAAGGTTTCTTTTCCGGTCGCGCAGATGACTGGGGTCCCTAATCCCTAATGCACCCCTGCTCCGTTCCTTTGAGTATGTGCTAAACCCTAAACCATAAAGCCCAAACGTTAGCTCAATGCTAAATGCGGAACCCCACAGCCCTAAGCCCTTAGCCCTAAACCCAAGTCAACCTGACTCCCGATCGATAAACAGCCCTTTCTGTATAACAACCCGTTAAATGCGGGAGAGTGTTTATCATTCAGGTTGATACCAAAGGTTGCTGTTGTCGCAGGCATTGTGTCCCGCGCATCTGTATCAAGCCCGAGGAGCATGCTAGTAGGAGCGTTCAGCAGCAATGACAAGAGCGACGGCGATAAAGGCTTTTGAACGTGAGGATGGTAAGAATAAGGGGCATTGTGGTACTACTGTCGTGAGTAAGCACAAACTCCCAACAGCAAGCACGAGCCACCAACAAAAGGCACCCGAGAAGTGCTGACACTGCCAATCGAGGACCGAAACCTCTCACCCCAAACTCTAAACCCCTTGAGCATTCAAAGCCTCAGCGCTGGGTTTAGGGATTCGGGGCATAAGAGTGTGTGTGTTTTTTTAGCCGAAATCCAAAAATCTCGGGGTTTGCCGGGGCCCTTTGTCCCCTCTTCGCACTTCCTCTCGCGGAAAGCGATGCCCAATCTTGGGTCGGCAGCTGAGAGACCCAGAGAGCCCAATACGCCTTAAATGAGGAATATAGCTTAAATCATGATATGAAGCCCTATATAATTTAAGCCATATTCCTTAATGAAGGGGTATTGGGCTCTTTGGGGACATCTCCAGTTTGCATCATGTTGGGGCTTGGGGTTTAGGGTTAGAGGTTTGGGGTTTAGGGTTGAGGGTTCAGGGTCTAGGGTTTAGGGTTTGCCGTTGAATAGCGTGCAAGCAGATTTATCTTGCGACAAGGCAATTTCGAGTTCTTCGTAACATGACGATTGTCCGTTAAAGCCTGATTGTGGATGGCTCTTTCTTCTAACTCTCCCACCCCACGCCGTCTAAGGCGGCCAAGCCACCCAAACCTATTCCTTTTAGGGTTTAGGTCTAAACTCATTCGGTTGGAATTTTATTGCTCTATGTGCCAAGACGAAGGCTCGGGCAAAGGCTAAAGCCAAGGCTGCCGAGAAGGCAAAGGAGTGGGCGGAGGCGGCAGCGGTGGCAGCAGCCGCGAAAGCCGAGAAACGGCAGCGGCGAAAAGAAAAGAAGGCACGAGAGGAGGCCAGGTGACAGAAGAGAATCAATATGGGACCTTTGCGTGTGACTACATGAGCCAGGCGCGCAAGCGCAAAGAAAAGGCGGGAAAGTCCGGTATCAGATAATCGAATAGTAAGGAATCCCGCGCAAGGACCGCCGCAAACGTGCCAACACGAAGGAGAAGCGGAACGCCCTGCGCGAGGCGGGCTTACATTAGACGTTGATTCGAACAGAGGCGATATGATGTGAGAGGACCCAGACAGAGCCTGGGAGCTCCTGGCGGAGAGAGCCCGCGAGGCAGAGCGCAAAGCAGAAGCTCGCTTCGTGAAAAGTGGCGGGCTGAAGTGATGAGACTGAGGAATGTAAAGGACGAACCTGTCAGCCAGAGCGCTAGTCGAGGTTACGGCCTCACGCGCGCGGACGGGCGCAAGAAAGCCACGGACGACCCCTACCAAGCGGAGTCGGACGCGGAGGCAGCGTCCGCGCCAAAAAGAAGGCCTGCCGGCAGAACTGCTTTGCCGAGGTAGGCGACAGCGACAGCTCCTTGCCGAGTGACGCGGAGCTCGCACTCGCACTGACCGCAAAAGCCTGCGACGAGGCGACTAGTGGAGGAGCTCGTTCCACGTAAATTCACTTCTGTGCCAACCCAGGACGTGCAAGTGGTGCGTAGCAGGGCCGGTGGAACGCTCAGCCTGAGGCAGACTAGGAGCAAGAAAGGGACCGCGACCGAAGGCGGAGTCGCCACTCGTTGCCAGCATCGGGACGAAGTGCTGGGACGATGCTGGGAAGAACTTTGGGCCTGTTGTGTCGGGCCCCAAAGAGGAGTCATGAAGCAGCCACTAGGAGTGCTGAATCCAGAGGCAGTCTGTGGCGCCGAGTTGTGCCATGTGCACTTCGGCGAGAGTCGCTGCCACGAGCACAACCAGGCCTCCCGTGTGACAGCCTCTGTTGTTGGCCAGAAGTCTGCAGCAGGCTGCCGTGTGCCCTTGTGCAGCGTGTCGAAAGGCACACAAGGCAAGAGAGAGAGAGAGAGAGAGAGAGAGAGAGAGAGAGAGAGAGAGAGCGAGCGAGCGAGCGAGCGAGAGAGACAGAGACAGAAACCCCGACAGGACGTGCCGCCGCGCCCGTTCCACGGCTGAGCGTCTCCCCGCTGGCACGCCCAAGGCGGCCGCGGTGTCTCACCCCTCTCGCTTCCAAGAGGTGGAGAGGGCCCCTGCCGACGTCGCCCCGGGTCGAAGCGAAGAGGGCGACAGTAGTTTCAAGTAAAGTGAGAAGACATAGATGGAAACCAAGTCTTTGAAGAGCTTGTTACCGCAGCAAGAGACAGGGCAGCGAAGGGCCAGGGCCAGCGCGGCCAGCCAGGGGGGTGTGGGGGGCCTGGGGGGTGGGGTTTAGGGTAATTACTTTATTAGGGACCAGTCGGTGCTACTGTTCCCATGGCTGTGGAAAGGCGGGCAAGCGTATTGGGACGCTCTGCGCGGGGCTTAAGCGCCGCCCACCCACGGAGGTGGGCGGCCTAGACCTTGAGTTTAGGGTTAGAGGTTTGGGGTTTGGGGTTTAGGGTTGAGGGTTCAGGGTCTAGGGTTTCGGGTTTAGGGTTAGAGGCCGCCACCGCACACTTTTTTGTCCAAGTTCGCAGTACAGTAGAGGGCAGGTTTCGGCTGTTTGATTGGATCGGGTCGCACCCCTTGTACTCTTAAAATGCGATAACCCTGAAACCCTGAAACCTAAACCCCTATCCGTTAAGATGCCAAAACCTTAACCCCTGCACCTGAAACCCCAAACCCCTAATCCTCAAAGTTCCAAAGCCCGAAAACCCTGAACCCCCAAAGCAAAAATCCCCCAAATCCACGATATAGTATAGTATGTTTTCATATGGGTGGTTGTCAAAATTAGGGTCCCTTTTTGGGTCCCTCTGAAAACGCGGCACCTAGTATTTAGGGTACCCAAAAAGGGACCCTAATCTTGACAGCCACCCATATATAACCAAGCTCCCACCCCGAAAGAAGCTCCCAAACGATCGGTCTCAGGTCATATGCGCGCCAGGAGCTTAGGGGGTTTTCGGGTTTACGGTTTAGGGTTGGCACCCAGCGACTCCCAAACCCGTTAGTTCAAGAATACACC
Organism: Symbiodinium sp. CCMP2592; assembly: GCA_905221615.1. Classification (NCBI taxonomy): domain Eukaryota; class Dinophyceae; order Suessiales; family Symbiodiniaceae; genus Symbiodinium; species Symbiodinium sp. CCMP2592. The sequence continues at coordinate 251,345 of CAJNDT010005446.1, read as the reverse complement.
TGAAATCTTGCTGGGGTTCCTTGCTACTTAAAGGTTCATGGGACTTAGTAACTAGGGTTGTTATTGGGGTATCTATACTTATAACTACTTATAATCCCAATTAAGGGGCTTATAATCATAGCTACAAAGTCCCATGATCCTCCAAATATAATTTAAGATATGGTCCCTAACTAAGGATTTTGGAGTTTCTCGGCATCCCTGATGCATGGGTTTTATGGTTATGGGTCTTTTGGGATTCGTGGCAATAAACCCAAACCCCTAACAAAACGAGGTTTAGCGGGCCTGGAGTTTGTCCATAGGTTTTTTTCCTATGGTTCCCTGCGCTTTTTCAAGGTTTCGAAGGTGTTTTCTTTCAAGGTTCTACCAGGACACCCCAAGACCCCTCAGATCGAGTTCTCATGGCCCTTAATAGTGGATACATCGGGAATAATAGAGGGTAGTTGGGGGGTCTAGGTATCAGGGTTTCTTTGAGGGTTTCGGGTTTACTGGCGTTTAGGGTTTCATACCCCAGGGTTTTGGAAACCAAGGGGTTTTGGGTTTCGGATTGTGGGTCGAGAGTTTGCGGATTTCTACGTGAATGTGCGGTTTTGAAAAATCAGTAACAATGTTAGTGCACCCATATGATAGTACGAAAGTAGAAATACAGCGTGGTTTACTGCAGCACATCATTCTAAGTACGAGGATGGTTAAAGCCCTACTAAATTCCTTATACAACCTTTTTGGAAGCTATGTAAAGGCCCCCTCCAAGGCCAAAACCGTAAACTCTAAGCCTAAACTCAACAGCATGCCGTAAACCCTAAGCCGTAAAAATCTAAACTAACATAACAACAGCCCTAAACCTTAAAATGTAAAAACCTAAGCTGAAAACCATGAACCTTGGGTACGGACCCGACTCAGTAATAGTTGAATAATATTCATAATACAGATATATAAGGACCTTAACAGTAGCAGTATTATACTTATATAGACTCTTAGGGTAGGGAGGGGCAGTACCTAAGGTAAATCTTAATAGACTCAAAGGGGAAAAGGATGGACCCTTAATGGGGACCCCTACCCTATAATGGGCTATATAATGGGTATATAATGGCTATAATAAGGGTATATACGTAGGGGTCCTTAGTAAGGGTCTTTCCTTTTACCCTTGGATAGACTGTTACACAGACAGTCCGGGCATTTCGGGGTCAAGGGGCTCGGCGGGCTTTGGAACTTCGAGTCGGAAACCGACGGGCAAGCAACTTTTCAGGGTTTAGGGTTGAGGGTTTAAGGTTCAGGGTTTAGGGTTTAGGGCATCTGAGGGTTTAGGTAGGGTTTGAAGTTTTGCTTGTGTCAGGGCTTGAGGGTTTTGTTTTGGGGTTTGAGAGTTTTGGGATTAGGGTCTGGGGTTTGAGAGGTATGGGTTTGGGTGAAAGGCACCCTTAATCTCAAACTCCCACGTAGTAGTGACGCTGGTTCCATGAGCAGACGCAAGCAATGCACTTTCGCGAATCAGTTAAGCAGGAGTTTTTGACTGCGCAAGGAAAAGCGCCTAGGATCGAGATTCACTCGTGTGACCGTCGAGGGCCTACACTTTAGCGGGAACTCGGAAACATCACTTTGCTCGTAGCAGCGACTGTGACGCTGGACACCCCGGACTACTCATTTGGGTGGAAGGGGACGACTTTTTCATCCCAGAGAGCCCAATACCCCCTAAATAAGGAATATAGCTTAACTCATAATATGAAGCCCTGTATAATTTAAGCCATATTCCTTAATTAAAGGGTATTGGGCTCTCTGGGATCATGATCCCTGATCTGCAAACTCAGGAAGTCGCACAGAGGTTGCGAAACTTCTACAATCTGATGGGTCTTGGAGGTGACATTGAGCTGTAGTACCCCGGGGGGTCGAAATGGCCCAAAAGCCTGACATGGTATGGTCTTTGGGCCCAAAAGCCTCAATGTATGAGTCCTTAGATCCCTAAACCATATAGATCCTTTGAAAGGATGAATCCTGAGAGCCCTAGAAGGTAGACTATGCTCTAAAAGCGGCTAATTCTACTTGTTCAGTCCGTTCTGTTAAAATTACCAACACTATTTTGGGGGGTTCCTTTAGGGGTTTAGGGTTTACTGTAGGGGCCTGAAGAATTAGCTCCTTATTGCCATTATGGTGTAATGGGCCCCCCCCAAGACCCTATTCTAATGATTACGGCCCTATAGTACAGCCACCGCCGAGACGTTGATAACAGGAGGCACCGGCGAGGTCAAGCTGTTTTGGCAAGTTTAACAGAACTCCTGAAAAACAAGTATTTGAAACTCTGAGCCTAACCCAGCCAGAAGCAAAGCATACAACAATCAGAAACAGTACGTATTCCTTAGCTTCAGAAGTCCTTGATTTTGATGTTTTGTAGTCCTCATCAAATACCCTGTGTTTTGAACCTCGCGATGTGAGGTTCCGAGCCAGCTCACCTGGATGTCGATTGCAAGGCCATTGTCAAGCAGAGAGAAGAGTTGTTTAGGATTTCAGGTTCAGGTTTTAGGGTTCAATGTGCATGGTCTTGGGTATCGAGTTGAACTGTTTACCCTAAAGTGTTTACTGTAAGCCCTAAACCCTAAACCCCACACCCCAAACCAGACGAGGTGTAACTTGGGGCCCAATTAGCGAATAGTGGGATACTTGTAGTCCGTGTATATTCATACGAGAATAGGCCTCACAACTTCCTTCTGACTCTTAAGGTCCCGACATTGTAATAGCTCGTATAGTAGCCCTTATAGACTTTAAAGGAACTCTCTGCGAATCTTTATTTATGGTCCCTTGGGTACGTTTTTAGCGAAGTTATCCGTTGCCCGGTTGCCTATGAAAAGGCACTTCGGGTATACTGCTCTTATGAATCGTGCTTTACTGTCTTACAATATAACTTACGGGGATGAACCAGAACATCATTTTTTTATGTTGGTTCTACGGGCGGCTAAGTTTAGGGTAACCCTGGTGCAGATTTCGTATCGGATGCTGTTGTAGAGTTGTCTGCTTGCGAGCCAAAAGCTGTAAACCGCAGCTTTTATGAGCCTAAACCCTGAACCCTAAACCCTAAGCCTTAAACCGCCAACACACCCCCCCGAAACCAGAAACCCTTGGTTTGCACCAACAAGAAGGCTCATCTGGTTCAAGTTTTTTGGGAAGCAACAGGGCCGATTCCTAAACCCGAATGGACATTACCAGTCGCCATCGATTACAATCCGTGGCAAGAGCACAGCGGAGTACCTCTTGGTGGACAGCTCCGAGACGCGCGTGCGCTACCAGTGCAACCTTGGCACGGGCATGATTAGTTTTAACAGGAAAGACATTAACAGCATGCGGTATCGCCAGAAGGTTCGTGCCGAGCACGAACACTGGAAACGGCGCACAGCCGCAGCTGCCGCAGGCGCAGGCGCCGGCTAACAATAGCACCGCAGCCTTCCGAAGACCGGGCCCCGGACCCCGGAGAGAGCGGCAAGCAACCGAGGTGCTGCGGGCTCGGTATATTGTCATTGGATGGGCGGTCGCGCGTCTTAACAAGTGGCGACGCTAATACAGTGCGGGCTCTGCCTAGTGTAATTGGAGGTGATATCGGTCAGCCAAAAACCCCTTGCAGCCCTGTGATAGGTCCCAGGCCCTCAACGCAGCCCGAGTGAGTAGGGTGCGTGGATGTCCGGGAATCTGTGGTTTCGTGTCCGGGGTTTTGTCCGGGGGCAGTCCAGGCCGTCCGGGCTGTCTCTTTCCGAGTCTGTCCGGGGCACGGTTATTTTTTTGGTCCAGCCCGGGCTGTCAGGGTTGTCTCTGTCCGAGTCAGTCCGGGCTCATCTCCTAATGAAGGAAAAGCTGGAACTGGAGTTGAAAAAACTGCCGGGTTGCAAAGTGACTGTTACTTCAAACGACACTTCAAGACAGGAATGTACTACAAGTCAGAGCCAGTAGTGAAGTTCATAATATGGGTGCCTTACTTGTTAGAATAGGGGCATAGATAAATTCAGATAAATAATGTTCACTTCATATTAAGAAAGGGCCCCCCCCCGCAAGGATGGGAGCTTCAGCCTCCGTAATAAGAGTCCGGGTCCAGCATGAGAGCAGAGTTCAGAAGCCAGACGTGTCAGAGCCCTGCTTGCAGCCCCTGGAGAATCCCCAACAGTCCCAAAGCCTTTTCAGCTCCTGTAGATTCTGCTTACAGTTTTTTCCGCTTAGGCCGATTGGATTCTGCAAATACGGGGGGGTTTCTAATTACGTTCTGGAATCGGATTTTGCAATTACGCGGGGGATTCTAAATATGAGGTTAACATTAACTACATATACTACTTTGGGGTTCCTTATTATAATTACAGTATAATCGGCCCCAAAACCCTATAGTACAAGAATTTCAAGACAGCAGCAAGAAGCCCATCGAGATTCTAAAGGGTTCTTCCTTGGAAGCTACAGCCCTCCCTTTCTAGCCTTTCTGGCAACCGTAGCTGCGTGTTTTTAGATATGCTAAAAGGATCATGGGACTAGGTAACTCGGATTATTACTCGGGTAACTATACGTATAATCGTTTATATCCCCAATTGAGGTACTTATCCCCATAATTACTTACTAAGTCTCATGAACCTCCAAGTGTTAGTGCTCCTACCGACCCGAAGTGCTACCTACCCCCTAAGCCCTAAACCCTAAAAACCCTAAACCCTAAAAACCTACACCCTGAACCCTACTTACTACCTGAACCCCACGTGACCTACCTTTTTAGGGACTTATATAAGGAAATCATAATAGGGGGGCCCTAAAAAGGTAGGTTCCGTAGGGTCCAGGTAAGCCCTAAACCCTAAGCCCTAAACCCCAAAAACCCTAAACCCTAAAACCTACACCCTGAACCCTACTTACTAAGCCCTCAACCCAACACCCTCGTTCCTAAGCTGCGGAGGAAGCACTTCAGCAGCTCCTCCGCCCGAGGTTTCGACTCCTTCCTGGGAAGATCATGTCCTTAAAGGGATCCTTAAAGGGATCCTTAAAGGGTTCCTTAAAGGGTTCCTTAAAGGGTTCCATAAAGGGGTTCCTGAAAGGGATCCTTAAAGGGACCTATAAGGGTTCTATAATGGGAGGATCATGGCACTTAGTAAGTCTGGCTATAAGTGCCTTGACTGGGGTTATCAGTATAAGTTACCAGAGTCCGATGATCCTTTAAGTATTGCCAACGATACTGTTGCTACAAGTGTTGCCATGAGGGTCTACCGCAACGGCTAGCATAAGGGTTATAAGGCAGGAGTGCGCCTTGTGGCCTGCACCCTCAAACCTTAAACGCCGCACACCCCAAAGTTCCTTAGCCCACCTTGGGCCGCGGTTTCTCCGCGCCGTAGAGGTGCGGGGGTGGCTTTTGGGAAAGTGTTTGCCTTGCCTCCATAAGGAAGCTGTAAACCCCGACCCATCAAGAACCCAAATGAATGCTGCTTCATGGAATCAGGCGTGTCTAATTCTGGAGATCGTTTCGGTTATGATGCGGTTTTGGGGTCCATGTAAGACCACTATTCACTATGCCCCCTGTGAAGTTCTGCCTCCGGAGCCGTATGCCTCAGACCCTCAATCCATGCAGAGTTCTGAATTAAGGAGCATCCCTAAACCTATGATACTCGTAGGAACCCTAGATCTTACGTAAACTGCTGATTTACAGCCTGATTTAAGGGGTTTTGGGTCTCTGGGCACCCTGGAGATCGCATGCAAGTCTTGCGAGCCTGGCCCGAAGGAGTATACCTACATAGTTTCCCCGCCGCGCGAAGTAGCATACAAACTAGTGAGGGTTTAGGGTTTAGCAAGAATGTAATGGTGCTGTTACTGAAGGGTTTTTTGTTTTACTTACGCCAAGGTACAAGCTCTGTTGGAATTCTTTTTGCAGCACGCAGCACACTCCACAACTTCACGCTAGGATAGCTAAGTGCGAGATCAGTATTCCGTTCATTAACACACACCTGGAGCTTTACAGGGATCGTGCGGCAACGTCGGCTTGGCGCATTGATCGGTGAAGGAAATCCAGACAGCGCAGGAATGTCTCAGTTTTCGCACACCCCGCCCCCGTCGAAGAAGGGCGGCGGTAGCTTGAACACGAGCTGGATGCTCGCGCCGGCCTTGGGGGATGGGCCTTCCTGAGTAATGTAGGAACCTGATTAAGAAACCCTGGTCCTATAACCCCAAAATAGTAGGTTTCATAATATAAGGAACCCTAATAAAGGCCCAAGGTTTCTTAATCAGGTTCCCACATTATTGATGTCCCAAATGTGCAACAGTTGTTGGCGATGCGAGGACGGGGAGTGCGTGAGGCTAGGGCTGGGGGAGGGGCGTCAGAAGCCCGGCCAGAGAGGGCGTGTGCGGTTTAGGGTGTAGGGTTTAGGACACGATTGAAACAGGGTCTAAAGTTGGGACCTATCTCAAATATGATCCGTTGATGCGTTGCTTGGCAATTGACCGCTATGTGGGAGTTTCCGAAAATGGGGGTATCTCATTTCGGGACCCTTCTAACAAGGATCCTACTTTTTAATGCACTATATGAGGGTCCCCTATTTCCGGAAAGTCGCATGTACCAGGCGCTGAAACGACCTTTGAGATACTTGGAGGATCATGGGACTTAGTAAGTATGGCTATAAGTACCTTAATTGGGGTTATAAGTAATTTATAAGTATGCTTACCATAATAATAACCCTAGTTACTAAGTCCCATGATCCCTTAAGTAGATCCTAAACCCGCCTTATATAGAACCCCTACGGACCCCTTTAAAGGAGCCCTAGTTACTAAGTCCCATGATCCTTTGAGATGGAGGAGACCATTGGTCTAGTAATAGAAGGAATAAACATCTACGGATGGCGAAATCACCCGCTGGATGAAGTTTCGGGGGCTGAGGGTTCAGGGTTTTTTTCTAAGGAATATCCCTTAAATCATATTAAGGATCCTGATACGTTTTAAAGTATATTCCTTGAGTTGTGGATTTGGGAAGGTCTGGGATTTAAGGTCAAGGCCTCAGGGCTCGAGGTTTGGAGTTTAGGTCCCTTCCTTGGCATTTGAGGGGGTTGGGGGTAGGTTGCGGATAGGTGGGGGATACTTAAAGGATCATGGGAATTAGTAGCTAGGCTTGCTATTAGGTTAACTATACTGATAACTGCTTATATCCGCAATTAGGTACTTATACCCATACCTACTGAGTCCCATGATCCTCCAAGTAATGATGTTCCAACTTTCCTGCTTGCGCTGCAACAGCTTTGGGTTCCGGTTCCAAGGTTTATACTGATCCCTAAGCCCTTAAACCCTACTTAAACCCTAACACTAACCCCCTGAACCCCTAAACCCCTAAAGCCTTGAAGCCCTAAACCCCTAAACCCTCATGCCGTAAACCCCTAAACCCTAAACCCTAAACCCTAAACCCTAAACCCCTAAACCCTCAACCCGAGGTTCAACGTTGTGGGTCTCAGCTTAAGCGCCTCCCCTCTCACAGTTACTACGGCGTGATCGCGCCTTGGATGGAGACGGCGCATGGCGCTCAGTTTTTACCCTCAAGTGGGTTTAGGGGTTTAGGGTTTAGGGTTAGCCCTAAACTCTGAACCCCATGCAAACCCTCAACTTCAATTCGCCCTGAGATTTGAAGCTTGTGATGTTGGACCCTGAAGTGAGGTGGTCAAGTAATCGCAGGGGTCAGACCAAGTTTGAAGCTTTGCATCCTGGAAATTTGGGACCTCTGCGTGCCCCAACTCACGAAATTAAACTCCTGAACACCTAAACCTCTATAGCACCCTAACCCTAAACTTAGATAGTGAACGAGGAAACTTTGAATTTTTTGGCCTTATATACTAGCTCTATCGTAGAAAGTTTGAACTTTTAGGGGCCATGCTGTTGAAGAAGAGAGTAAATTATGGTAACTTAAGGTCAACCCCTTGACGCATCCGAAGCCAAACTCTGCTCACGAGCTTTCGGGTTTAGGGTATATGGGGGCGGTAGCCCTGAAACTCAAAGGGCAAAAGGAGGGGCCCTTAATAAGGACCCCCAGGTATAATACCCTTGAGAAACTCGAAACCTTCAACGCCCAAAGCTAGGGCCCAAGGGCTATTGAAAGGCACGAAGCCGAATTTGGAGATCACCCAAAACCTTGAGCCCTAAAGCCTTGCACCTTAAACCCTGAACCCTAAACCCCAAAACCTTAAACTTAAACTCTAAAGCCTTACATCTAAAGTCGTAAGAGTTCAGGGTCCTAGCCCATCCCTGTTGTGAGGTCGAGCCGGATGAAACGTGACATGGTGCTTCTGGGCCGCGTGGTCAAAGGCCAGGTTCTTTAGGGTTTCAGGCACGATTCTTATACCTACTTGGAGGGGCAGGGGACTAAGTAGAGTTAAAAGTACCTTAAAAAGTACCCTAAATGGAGTTACCCCAATTATAACCCTACTTATAATCCTACTTACTAAGTCCCCTGCCCCTCGAAGTAGACCCCCCAACTACCCTCTAATACACCGTTAGCCCAGGGTTTCTTAATCAGGTTCCTACATTAGTAGAAGCCCATTACAGGTGGGTAGTTCCTCTTCCATAGTACTCCCATAAGACCCCTTTACCTTATAGGAGTGGTATGGGAGGCTTATGGGAAACTACCCACCTAATGACTACCCACCTGTAAATGGCTTAGAATTAGGGTTTGTCGGTTTGTCCTTGTGCCCTGGTTGGGGCTCAAGCCGTACTTAGTAACTAGGGTTCCTTTAAAGGGCTCCTTAAAAAAGGGATCTATAGGGCTTCTATAAGGGGGTTTTTTAGGGTCTACTCAAAGGATCATGGGACTTAGTAACTAGGGGCATTATTGGGGTAACTATACTTATAGTTACTTATGACCTCAATTCGAGCACTTTTACCATACTTACTAAGTCCCATGATCCTCCAAGTAGGGTCAGTAGGGTCCTTAATAATTAGAATAGGGTTCCTTTAAATTCGAGGTCCAGAAGGGTTACTATAAGGGATCTATAAGGGTACTATGATATGGTGTCCTAAAATGACTAGACCATGCTTCGGGGACACTATAGTCATATTGCAACTCGAATAGGAACTGAAAGGACGTGCAGGCAATTATGTAAGGTTGTATACTTTAAATTCCAGCCCCGACAGCTTTAAACCCGAAACCCTTAGCCGTTCCCACGCCTCGTGCAGAAACGGACCATCCGGGGAAGAACCCTCATCTGCTGGCAACCGTGGTGCAATTAGATGGTAGGGTTTGCTGGAGTTGAGGGTTTAGGCTTTGGGTTTTGAGGTTTAGGGTTCAGGGCCGTTTGGGGTTCAGGGGTTTGGGATTTCCGGGGGCTCCGACAACTGGAACGCTTATCCCTGTATAGTCTCTATATATGCTTGTAGCATAATGCACCACCATTCTTTTTTGTTCTTAAGGCCCCTATATGCCCAAACCTTCAACCCTCAACCATCGACCCTGAACCCTAACACTAATTCAACTAATAAGGCCCCTAGATTACTCACTGGAGGTGGGGCCTTGTCTGTGCTGGTGCTTCGTGCTAGCTCCCAACAGACTCAGGGATCAACATAGGGCTTTAATCCCGAACCTCATCCCGGGTTTAGGGTCTCGGGCCCTAAGCATAGGCCCTATACCTCAACACTAAACTCCAAACCCCAAGCCCCTGAGCCTTCAATCTAAAAGCTACCCTAAGGCTCCTAAGAGGATCCTGGGATCTCTGGGGGAGGGTTTGGGCTTTGGGAGCTAAGGTTTGAGATAGCCGAAAAACCCTGCACCCCAAAAGCTGATGGAACGCTGCTCAAACCCTCGAGGGTCTAGGGTTTAGGGCTTAGAGTATGGAAGCGGGTCCATCCTGAATTTGGGTGTAAGGGCTTAGGCGATGGTCTAGGGTTCAGCGTTTTGGGTTGAGGGTTTAGGGCTGTGGGGTTTAGGGCCATCCTCCCATTCAGAAGGGATTCCCTTAAACTGTAATACAAGGAACCCTAAACCCTGAATCCCATTCAGAAGGGATTCCCCTAAACCGTAATACCTTGAGACGATGCTCCTGCAGCAATCTGAGATCGGCAGGTTTGCGGTTACTCTTCCGAAACCTTGAATCCTGAACTCTACTATAAGTGCCTCAATGATTATCTACACGATTTTGGGGGTTCCTTATCATATTTATAGTATAACAGGCTCCAAAACCCTATTCTGAATATTAAGGACCCTATTTTACACATTTGTTGCATCGACCGTTAGAGATCCATTTAAGGAAACCTTATAGACCCCGTTAAGGAACCCTTTTAGTCCCCTTTAAAGGAACCCCTAAACCCTAAGTCGTGGTCGAGCTGCTCTGTGAGCTTCTCACCCGAGGCGGCAAACCAGCCCGCAGCGTTGTTTAGGGCTTTAGGGCCTTAGGGTTTAGGGCTTTAGGCTTTAAGGGTTTTAGGGTTTAGGTTTAGGGCTTTAGGGTTTAGGGTTTAGGCTTTAGGGTTCTAGGGTTGAGGGTTTAGGGTTTAGGGTAAGGGTCTCTAAGAGGGCTATAAGTAGGTTAGGGCCAGGGCTACTGAGTAGCTGAGTAGGTAACCTTTACCCTTTTGGGGTTTATAACTAAGGGGTATTGGGCTCTCTGGGTAGAAGCCGAAATGATTGCCAGTATCATGCCTTGGGGCTCCTCTTTACTTAGTTAGCCAATGGGAAAGATTTGAACTTTTTGGCCTTGCATAGTGGCTCTAGCCTCTAAAGTTGGAACTTTTCTGCGCCCGGCTCTTGATTAAGTTGTACTACGCCCTAATTAACCCAAACTTTGAGTTTTTTGCCCAGTGTAAGTCTTCTCAAGAGCAGAGTGGGAGAGATTCCGTTACCACTAACAACAAGATCCTATGCACACAGGGTTTGGCAAGGTGCCCCTCGACTGCACGTCGAAGCTTTCGACATGCGGAATGTATTGGTATTTAACGAGCGTTGGTATTATTCTGGGCCTATATCAAGTGAACCAAACCCGAGAAGCTGGTTCTCCCGCCCAGGCAGACGTGGGCAAAATCCAGGCACGTTCCGTGTATTGCGACGCCCAAAATCTCCGCTTGGCTCGAAAGTCCCATCTGAAAGTTAGAACCTAAACAGTAATACTATCCCTTAAGGTGCTTGGTATACTGGGCCCCGAAACCCTATTGAAATTATTAAGGCTCCTATATCAAGAGGCTCGGGCCGGGTGAGCAGGTGTCTGAAATCGCTTCCTCCGAACCTTCCACCCTAAATCCCAAACAAGAGGAACTTAAACCGAAATCCCCAGCAGCCTAAACCCTAAACCAAAGCCCGAGCCAGGTGATCCAAAACCCAGCGGGGCGCCATCGCGAGGCGAATGTCTCGTGGCCCAGTTGGTCTTGGGAGGCGGAGTTCAGTTCGAGTTAAGCCGCAGGGTTTCGCCTACAGAGAGTTCGGTGCAGTGGGTGGTCTTGGGAAGTAATTTTGGGTACTATCAAGTACTATCATCCCTACATCATCCCAAAGGTTGGCCCTTTACTTCTTTTTCGGATACTCACTCGGCAAAACCTTCCGAAAAGCTACGCAAGTTGGAAGAAGGGGTTTATTCAGCCCTTCAGATCCAAGGTCTGTTTAAGGGCCCAGGGGACACTAGGAGGTGGGGACATAAGAGGGGTCATATGTCTCCTTAGTAGGGTTACCCTAAGCACATCCTGACTTATAGCCTAGCTTGCTAAGTCCCTAGGGTCTTAGTAGGATTTCAGCGATTCCAAGGAGGTTTTCGGCAGGTTCCGGACCTACATGAGGGTTGCAGCGCTCGAATTGTTCTCTAGATTGGGGCGCGAGGGTTTTGGATTGGGGGCTGAGGGCCTCAGGATTCAGGGTTTGGGATTTATAAGGGTTTGATAAATATGGAGGATAATTGGTCATGGTATTCCTTTGGCCTTGTTATCAGTAGTACACTATAATCGACTGGAGTCCCTATTCTGATCATTAAGTCCCTTACACTAGACCTCCTAAACCATGACAAAATCCACATACAAGTTGCCTTCACCGAAACTGCGTTTCTGCTGTGTGCGATGGCCGTTCAATTAAATGCACGGAACTCCCTATAAAACCTAGACCCCAAACCCAACTTTCTCTCCTCTTTGACTCGACCTTAACCTGCAAAACCCTACTTCTTTGTCATTAGGGTCGATAATAAGAAGCCACGAAAAAGTAGATGTCTCTGGGATCACTAACCGGGGTGGTTCTGCTGCTGTTTGAAGCTTGTGCTCTGAGAAGGAACACCAGACTGTGCAAGCAGTCATGTTCATGCGCATGCGAACAGTGTCGAATCCCTCGCGCAGGCCATGTTTTCCTAGCAAGCATCTGTGAAGTTTGGACTGTGTAGTCTTGGGCCTCGCCCCGCAGACTATCATGGTATGAAGAAGATGCCGCCGCAAAATCGCGCTACGCCTCGTTTTCGGTGTCTCTTGTTTTGTGTTTTGGTTTGGGTGAGGGGGGTGGGGCGGGGCTGATTCCGTCCAGAGCACAACTCTAAAGCCAGATACACCCCATCAGGCAGCATGCGTGATCCCTTTACTGGACTCTTGAAAGCCCACGGCGACTTGAAAGCCTAGTGGGTTTTCCGGAAGTTGGCTTTAAGGCTACGTGGAGCTTGGTTTGCAGGTTCTTCTGCTTCTCTCGAACATGTTCCCGTGCTACCCAGACTCCAGCTTGGACACGTCCTGCCAACAAACTTCACATACCATTTGCATGACACCATATGACGTCACATCGCATCACCTCACCTCACATAGTATCACATAGCATGGCATTAAGTAAATTCCAAATCATTTGGCAGCATGAAAACACACCTTCACAAAGTTGCCTGACTCTCAACATCAACGAAGCAAACCTTGAAAATAACGACAAAAAACACCCCAGGCAGTGATCCCGGGGGGTAAACCCTAAACCCTACACCCTAAGCCCTAACCCCTAAACCCGAATAGCCCTAAGCCCTAAACCATGTAAGGCCTAAACCCAGCGTTCTCTTGCTTCTAGACCACTTACATTCCCTAAACCCTAAACCCAATGGCTATGGCTCAAGCTTCTTTCGACTGAGGTCAACAGCCTCTATCATCTCTGGCAATCAAAGTGCCGGCATCAACTTAGAGGTCGTGAGAGACTCAGGCCTACCCACTCCCTGAACGATGACCGACATCCTCGACTTCTTGGTCGGAGATGGAATTGATCGGGCCAAGACCGAGAATGGGAGGTACAGGTTGGTTCAGACAGGCTCGGTGGAGGGACACATCCACGAGCAGTCAAAGCTGAGCATCTTTGAGGCCACGGCGGATGATCCTTCCACTCGGTACTACTCCCCGGCGGTGGACTTCCTGCGCTCGGCCGACACAGAGGGCCCTCTGGCAGACCAGATGATCGCATACCAGTGCGGCATCAGGCAAGGGTTCTTTGTGATGCTCAATCAGCTGAACCTCTTGGACCACGGAGCCACAATGGCTCAGCTCCAAGCGTTGGCTGCAGGGGATGGAGTTCCTGATGCTGCTGTGGTCTTGGCAGACATAGCAGCATGGAACGCGGCTAACCACCAGGCCCTGGATGGTGTGGTCCTTGTCGACTCACTGGAGGCCTGGCAGAACCGCACAGCCAGATGCCCAGCTCAGTACAGAAGCTTCCTGCCGACCTTCGAAGAGTACTGCCAAGCTGGCCAGCTGGTGCTGCCTACCTTCCGCCTCAGTGAAGTAGAGGTAGTCGGGCCTGACTGGCAGGTGCCCAATGAGCTGTCAGGCAGGTGGACGGACCAGCAGTCCCGAGAATTCTACATGAGAGGTCTCGCGGACATCGGGCCGATCCTTGAGGGGCTCGGTGCGCACAGGCTCAGAACCTGTGGTTCGGGAGGGGGCCATTCTTGGCTCACGAATCTCGATCACAACATCGCAGCCGCAGAAACCGAGGCTGCTCTCAAGGCGGCTCGATCTCCAACACGTCTGCAGCAAGTCACTGGAATGCTGCACGACTGCTTGCACCCTGTCCGCAACATGGAAGGGCTATACCTCATGTTTGTCCTTTCCCAGGAGGATGACGATGCAGAGGGTGACGAAGCTCATATGATGCAAGTCACTATACCTGAGGAGGCCAGAATGGACGCTGCCAACTTACAGACAGAAAGCCGTCGACACCTTCGCAGTCTACACCGTGCACTGGAGGACATACAGCAACATGGTGAAGGACCTGAGTACAGACGGGGTGTGCAGGCACTGGTGGAAGCCTGGGACGAAAGTCTTCAGACAGTCAGTGTCCTTCGTGACATCCTGGCGCGGCGCACGTCCACTTTGGGGTGTCAGCCATATTTTCCTGCCACGAGGGAACCAAGCTATGGACCTGTTCGCAGTCGCGTTGGGGCGTATATGCAGGAGTTTCGCTTCTTGCTTCTGCGGGCGTTGGCGGAGGAAGTGGCCCTGGGACTGCAAGAACGTCTTCGTGGTGGGTCTGGAGCTGCCAGTACTTCTGATGCCGCCATGGGGCGCTCTGTGGAGGCTGGGGCGATGGCAGCAGCGGTGATGCGAGGAGGACGCAACACTCGGTCCCGTCGTCCTCCGCGAGGCTCCCGCAGCCGGTCCCGCTCTTTGCAACGTCCCTCTGTACGTGAACCTCCTGGACTTCTACCACCCGGTCTGTCAGGCGACGATGGTGGAGTAGTTGTTGGTGGCGTGGATGTACCTCATGGTCGTCCCCTGGGTGATGCTGTGATCGGGGCTACTGCTGTTCCCGAACATCACCTGCGTCCTCCTGATGCTCTTCCTGTGGATGGTGGTCCTCTAGGCGAATGGGGTGCTCCTGGGGATGGTAGCGTGGTCGACTCGGTGGATGGTGCTGTTGCTCGTGCTGGTCCCGAAACTCATCTACGTCCTCTGCAAGCTCTTCCTGTCGCTGGTGGTCCTCTTGGTGAACGAGGTGCTCCTCGGGATGGTGCTGTGGACGTCTTGGTGGATGGTGCTGTTGCTGCGGCCTCTGTGGAGACTCTGGTGGAGGCTGTGTCTTCCTCGTCCTCGCTACCGATGCAGGCTGCTCCTTTGGTGGCTCGAACACTGGAGACGACGCCGTCGGTAACAACT
This sequence comes from Symbiodinium sp. CCMP2592, assembly GCA_905221615.1. NCBI lineage: Eukaryota > Dinophyceae > Suessiales > Symbiodiniaceae > Symbiodinium > Symbiodinium sp. CCMP2592. The sequence continues at coordinate 236,306 of CAJNDT010005446.1, read as the reverse complement.
GGTGGGGTGGGACATGATGTGGTTGGCCTGCATGGTGATGTTCTACCTGTACGTGCTGCTCTACATGCAGGTGATCCCTCCTGTGGTCCTTTGCCGGTGTCGGTTGGTGATGAGTCGGTGCCTGTCTCTCTGGTCACTGCAGTAAGTTCTGAAGTCCCCCTGGGGTCGGAGCAAGGGATGAATCCTCAGAGCACTGGGACAGCTGTTGCGTCTTTGTTTTCTCCTGAACCTGCTTCTGAGAGTGAAATGCATCCTCGGGGCGTTCAGTGAGTGGTTTATGTCTTTTCGTGCAAGCCTGTCAAAGGCAGGGTCATGGCAGCAGAGAGAAAGGCCCACTGCACTTAAAAAAACCCTACTTGGAGGGGGCAGGGGACTTAGTAAGTAGGGTTATAAGTAGGGTTATAATTAGGGTAACTCCTTTTGGGATACGTTGAACTCTACTTGTAACCATACTCACTAAGTCCCCTGCCCCTCTAAGTAACCCTCGGGGATGTACTTTTCTGGTGCGCGGAAGCAGAGGTCATACCGGTTACCGCGGACCGGATACAAGCCGACCTCTTGAGGAACAGGCGGCCGCCCTCAGATCTAGGGTTTGGGGTACCCGGACCCCCAATGACCCTTTGATGGAGCCCTAGTGGCCCTCAGTTGGGGGTCCAGGTGGAGTTTAGGATTTCGATTTTGGGGTTTATGGATGTGTAGGATGTAAGGTTTAGGGTCTGGGGTTTAGACTTTGGGGTTTAGGGATGTGTGGGACTTAGGGTTTAGGGTCTCGGGGGTTTCGGGCCTAGGGAGGATTAGGGTCTACTTTTCGGGTTTAGGTACAAATCTTGCGGAACAGGTGCCAGGCACATCAAAATAGGGGCTTGAAGACTTGAAGACACTGTTCCTGAGGAATCATACTAAATTACGGGTCTGTTGAGTAAGGCTCCTTTACTACTCTGCCTTCGGCCGTTGTTTATTGTCGGAATAAGAGTCACTATTAGGGTTAAGGGCCGCCATAAGGTTCTACCCTAAACCCTAAACCCTGGTTCGTGGTGGCAAGGATCACAAGAAGAGCGTCAGGCGTTTCACGGAGCCTGGTGACGATGCGAAGAAGGAGGTCACTGCATGACATACTGTTGATGATATAAATCCTGCACCACCTTGAGGACCCTAGACGATGGGAGTAATGTAAACCCCAAACCAGAGCTTAGGGCGCCGTCTGAGGTCCGGAACGCAGCAGCGGGATGTGAGCCGCGTGAAGGAGCGGAGGCCGGAGATGCTTCGCTCTGCTTAGGGTTTAGGGGTTTAGGGGGTTCAGGGTTTAGGGTTTATATAGGCGTTTAGGGTTTAGGGTTTGAGGGTTTTTGAGGTTTTAGATTTTCTTTTTAAGTTTCCAAAACAAACCTAAGGTTTTTCAAGAGTTCCAGGGTTTAGGTGGACTTTATGGGCTACTAGCTATAGCCTGCTACTATAGGAGGCGCAAAAAGCGGTTCTGCAGGTTGAACTTGAGGATTGAGAGGGTTGAGTGTTCAGGATTTAGGTTTCAGGGGTTAGCAAGGGCTCTTAAAGGGCTCCTTTAAGGGATCTCTAGGGTTCCTTAAGGGATTTATGGGGTTTGCGGGTTTTGGGTGGATCTTGCTTGGAGGGGCAGGGGACTTAGTAAGTAGGTTGTCGTAGTAGAGTTATAAGTGCCCTAGATGGAGTTATCCCAGTTAACACCCTACTTACTAAGTCCCGTGCCCCTCCAAGTGTGGTTGGGGCCAGAGGTCTTTGCGCAGGGCTTTAATTCAAAGACTTGTGGGCAGGTTCCTGAAATCCAAGCCGAGTCCTTGTCCGCACACTACCAGGCTTCGAATTTCGCGTACTTGGTGCTGCATCTAAGAGGCCGAACAGCCAGTACGCCATTCTTGCCCAAAGTACCTATAAACCCTAAACCCAAAACCCTAAACCCTAAATCCTAAACCTCAAACCCCTAAACCCTAAACCCTAAATCCTAAACCCTAAATCCTAAACCCTAACTCGCAAACCCCGCGACCCTTTAAAAGCTAAACCTCGCTAAGGCCTACACTCCAGAGGGTTGAGGGCCCCGACACCCTGAGCCCTTTAGGGTTTAGGGGTTTAGGATTTAGGGTTTAGGGTTTAGGGGTTTAGGGGTTTAGGGGTTTAGGGTTTAGGGTTTAGGGGTTTAGGATTTAGGGTTTAGGGTTTAGGGTTTAGGGGTTTAGGGGTTTAGGGTTTAGGGTTTAGGGAGGGTTCAAATGGAAGGAGCCAAAATCTCTGCGCGGGGTTGGGCGTTTAGTTTCCCCAGCCTCCGGACTACCAAACCAGCAACCGCACCAATGCAGAGGTCGGCATGATCGCAGTGTCTCGTAGACCCTGTGTACCACGTAGCACCACACTACACTCTGCTGCACTGAAATGCAAGAGATTACTAGTCCGGGACTATACTAGCCCTTCAACCCTCCCCCTCCCCCCTCCCCACTCTGCCTCTCGCAACTACAAAGGCCCCTATCCCACGCAGGTACATGGCCCGGTATCATTCCATCCCATCCACCTCCTCGGTGCGCGCCCCAGACAAAGGTTGCATTACTAAACCCTATACTATACCCTACACTCTACACCTCGAAACCCTAAACCCTATCCCTATTCCGCTAAACCCTAAGCCCTATACCCTAACTTTAGACCCTACTTGGAGGGACAGGGGACTTAGTGAGTATGGTTATTCATAGAGTTAAAAGCATCCCTACTTACTGACTCCCCTGCCCCTCCAAGTTGTGGGCAGGTTCCTGAAATGCTGCATGCCAAGCCGATTCCTTGTCCGTACACTAACTTTAGACCATACACCCTTAAACCGGCAGATAGCCCAAACGCTACTTAAAGGGTCATGGGACTTAGTAACTAAAGCAATTATTGGGGTATCTATACTTACACTTACTTGTATCCCCAATTAAGGTACTTATAACCATACTTACTAAGTCCCGTGATCCTTTAAGTAGCACTTGGGGTGTCGGTCGTCGGGTTCAGGGTTCAGGGTCTAAAGTTAGGGTATAAGGGGTTTAGGATTCCTTTAAAGGGGCCTATACGGGATCCTTAAGGGTTCCTTTAAGGGATACCCCAAACGCTATAAGCCCCTAAACCGGAGCAGGTCGAGTTCATTGCCAAGCGCTCCCTGAGTCTAAGTCTTTTTCCCTTGAGCCTACTTGAGGGATCTATAGGGTTCTTTAAAGGGATCTATAGGGTTCCCATGGGATGTCGGGTTCAGGGTTTAGGGTCTAAAGTTAGGGTATAGGGGTTTAGGATTCCTTGAAAGGGATCTAGAAGGGATCCTTAAGGGCTCCTTTAAGGGATCTATAGGTAAGGGTTTAGGGTTTTACTTGGAACGGCAGGGGAGTTAGTAAGTAGGGTTATAATTGGGGTAACTCCCTTTAGGGTACTTATAACTCTACTTATAACCATACTAAGTCCCCTGCCCCTCCAAGTAGACCCTACCCTAACCCCAAGTAACATAACAGATGGGCCTAACTTCTTAGTAGGGTTTTTGGGCCCAATATACTATGTGTATATACATATTACATGTAAGAAGGAGCACCCAACATAGTATTGGTACTGGTTTCGGCCCCTATAGTACCTTTTATGTTTCCTTATCATGCTGTCCCTACACAAGTCCTTCGAATGGTAGGTCATTCAGGGTCCAGGCAAACCCAAAGCCCTGAATTCGTCCTAAAGCCCAAATCTCGGCTACTAGAACCCAGAGAGCCCAATACCCCTTAAATAAGGAATATAGCTTAAATCATAATATGAAGCTCTATATAATTTAAGCCATATTCCTTAATTAAGGGGTATTGGGCTCTCTGGGAAGGGTTCCTTTCAACAGCTCCTCAAAGGGCTCCTTTACAGTCTGCTTCTTTGGAAGAGGTAGGGTTTGGGGCTTTGTTTTTTTTTATCAAGGTTTAGGGGTTCAGGGGCTTGGAGCTGAGGGTTCGGGGCTTTTTGGGTTTAGGGGTTTGGGGCTTTTGGTTTAGGGTTTAAGGCTTCGTTGAGGATGATGACGATTAAGATGACGGCGATTGTCATCGTGGTTGTGATGATGATGATGATAATAATGACTGTGAGGATGATGATGATGATGGTGGTGGCGACGGCGCGACGTACAGAAACGGTAGCGACCTTGACAGTCATAATGCTGGCGATAGCCATGATATTGTCTCCAACACCCCAAGTGGACCCTGATGCTTCCCATCATGACCTTGAAACAAGGTCTGCTCAGCCACGGACTCACTGAACAGGACAAAAAGAGCCCATGTCGGGCAAAGACTACCACCCTAAACCCTAAACCCTAAACCCTAAACCGCTACCACAACTCGCGGGGCAAGATTTTGTTTCGCAGTGACGCAGGGCGGATTGGATCTCAGGGTTTGGGGTTTACCCTCAGGCCCCAAAGTAGTTCCTTTTTTTGGAGTTCATATACAGAATCCTATGAGCGAATGCCCAAAGCGAAGCCCAAAAAAGGAACTACTTTGGGGCCTATGGGTAGGGTCAAAGCCCCGAATTCCATCAAGAGGCCCAAGCCGGTACAACCCAAAAGGCCGAAGCCTGAAAGTCCAGAAGCCTTTGTAGCGATGGTTTAGGGTTTAGGGTTTAGGGTTTAGGGTTTAGGGTTTAGAGCAGAGGTTGCGGATTTCTTCCAGCTGAGCCAGACGCCCATCCACTTGGATCCGACAATGAAGGCAGGATTTTTGCAGGTTGTTGACGTATGCATGTATGTACGTACGTATGCATGTATGCATGTACGTATGTACATATGCATGTATGCCGGTATGTATGTGCATCTGCGCAGATATTGCATACAGTATACTATATGTCCTTAAACCTAAACCTGAAACAAACTGCACATTCGAGGCTGGACAGGCCTCTGTCTGGGGCCATGTAATTAGGTTTTCCTCTATTGGGTCTAAGTTAATCTACTTTACGGGTATGTTTCAAAGGCTTTTGCAGGGCCAGCCTAGCACGGAGTTTATTTAGTCTACTTGGAGGATGATAGGACTCAGTAAGTCCTACACTCTGCACATCCCAACTCTTTGTCACCTCATCCGAAAATCCGAACCACTAAACCCCTAGACTGTAAACCCTAAAACCCCTAAACCCTGAACCCTAAAACCTAAGCCTTAAGCTCTATACGTCTATAGTCCTGGAAGTAGACACTGACCCTCCTCAACACTGTTGTCCTTTGTTATGGTCCCCTAATAAAGAATAGACAGATCGGTTAAGGTACCTTCTTTAAGGGCTTCTTATTAAGGGACTAGGGTAAAGGGCCCTGTCTATTTCCCTAAAAAGGACAAGGCCGCTCCTCAAAGCTTCGAGGGTTTTTGCCAAAGTCCTGCAGCCCGAGAGTGGGGTTGGATCAAACGGAGTGGGTTTAGGGTTTAGGGTGGGGTTTAGGGTTTAGTGCCTATTAGGTTTAGGCTTTTAGGGTTTTAGGGTTTCGGGTTTAGGGTGGGGTTTAGGGTTTAGTGCCTATTAGGTTTAGGCTTTTAGGGTTTTAGGGTTTCGGGTTTAGGGTGGGGTTTAGGGTTTAGGGCCTATTAGGTTTAGGTTTTTAGGGTTTTAGGGTTTTAGGGGTTTTTGTAGGGCTTAGGGTTTCGGGTTTGGGACATGTCATGTTTGCTCTGTCTTTGGGCTTAAGAGGATCTTACCTACTAACATTTTTCAAAGGCTTTAAGTGCACCTCCTCGGTTTAGGGTTTAGAGTTATGTCTTCTGATCGGTTCTGATCCAGAATCCCCTCGTACTGGGGTCTTACCGAAGACCTTAATTGAGGTTACCGGCGTCGGGATGGGCAGTAAATCATGTGCTTTCCGTGTTATCATAAGTTAAGCCCAGTTTAGTCTCTGGGGAAACCCTTTACAGGGTCTCTCATCGAGCCCTTAGAGTAGCCTATAGAACCCTTCCAGGAGCCCTCAAAGGGAAATACCTGAATTCAGCTAATAGCCCTTCGTCGTAGTACTTGGAGGATCATGGGACGTAGTAAGTATGGGTATAAGTACCTTGACCGGGGCTAAAAGTACTTACAAGTATAGTTGCCCAAATAATAACCCTCATTACCAAGGCCCATGATCCTTTAAGTAACCCTAAATCAACCCTTAGAGGAACCTGTAAACCAGGTGTTCCGTGATGAATACTTAGGGGATCATGGGACTTAGTAATCACGGTGATTTTTAGGGTAACTATACTTATAGTTACTTATAACCCCAATCAAGGTACTTGTGACCATACTAAGTCCCATGATCCTCCAAGTTTTTCTGCGGCACAGCCGCAGGTTCTGACTGACCGTGTCCGGGCGAAACTCCAGCAATGGCAGGCAAGGTTTGCTTTTCGCGTGTGCCGCCCTACCTGGACCCTAAAGAACCTACCGGTTCCTTACGTACTTGGAGGATCATGGTTGTTAGTAAGTATGGTTCTAAGTACCTTAATTGGGGTTATAAGTAACTATAAGTATAGTCAACTTAGAAATAACCCGAGTTACTAAGTCCCATGTTCCTTACGTAGGGTTTTGGCTTTGCGAATGTGTGGCCCGAAACCCGAAACGTTAAAGTTCGGGGTTCAGGGGAAAGAGCCTACTAGGAGGGGCAGGGGAATAAGTAAGCAGGTTATAAGTAGGGTTATACTTGGGGTAACTCCAGTTAGGGTTCTTATAACTCTACTTATAACCTACTTACTAAGTCCCTGCCCCTCCAAGTAGGGTCTAAAGTGAAGGTATAGGGCTTAGGGTTTAGCGGAATAGAGATAGGGTTTAGGGTTTCGGGGTGCAGGATTTAGGTTATGGTATAGGGTTTAGTATTGCAACCTTTGTCTGGAGTGCGCACCGAGGGGGTGGATGGGATGGAATGATACCGGGCCATGTAACTGCGTGGGATAGGGGCCTTAGTAGCTGCTACAGGCCGAAGGGGGGGAAGGGTTGAAGGGCTAGTATAGTCCCGGACGAGACTCTTGCATTGCAGTGCAGCGGAGCGTAGTGTGGTGCTACGTAGTATACAGGGTCTACGAGACACTACGATCACACCGACCTCTGCATTGGTGCGGTTGCTGGTTTTGGTGGTTCTGATGGACAGGAACATCTGATGCAGAACACTTTGTTCTCTGGCGATCCTTTGACGCAGCTGATTAATACTCTGATGAACTTGGTTTTGGCGCGTGGATCACTGAAGGGCGAGCTGATAAGCCTCAAACGGGATGACACTGTCACAAGTGCGATGGCCGATTCCAGACAAAATGCTGACTCATATCTGAAGAGCAACACCGGGATTGGCATGTATGCTGCCAAAGAGAAAACGTTAATAAGCGACAGGGCAGCAGAAGCTGAGAGCTTTTGTGTGTCCAGTGAAAGTGGATACATCGGTTCACTAAACAGAAGAGTCGGCAGCAGCGTAATATCCGAACCACAAGGCGCGAGCAACCTGACTTTATTGCACGGTTGACACCCAGTGGATTTGCAACACAGCTGGTTGAGAAGATGCTGTTGTGCAAGAGACTGCCTACGTCGTTTGGTGGTTTTGAGCTTGGAGAACCAGTACGTGGTATAGGGACTACTTGGAGGATCATGGGACTTAGTAACTAGGGTTATTATTAAGGTAACTATACTTATAATTACTTATAACCCCAATCAAGGTACTTATAACCGTAATTACTAAGTCCCATAATCCCTTAGGGATTAGGTACGGCCCCCATACAGTAAGAGTCTATAATAGGGCTACTATTAAGGTCCTACTATATCTATATTATGAATACTATTCAACTATTACTGAGTGGGGGCCGTACCTAATAAACCCTAAACCCTAAACCCTAAACCCTAAACCCTAAACCTTAAACCATATTTAATATCGGGACTAAGCCCGAAACCCTAAACAATAAACCCGAAGCCCTGCCCCCCTTCGCCCGCAAGTCTCAGGCCGACCTGTATAGGCTTCAAGGAGGGTATTTGGGGTTTAAGGTTAGGGTTTAGGGTTTGAGGTTTAGGGTTTTCAGGGTTTTTAGGGTTCAGGGTTTAGGGTTTAAGGTTTAGGGTTTTCAGGGTTTTTAGGGTTTAGGGTTTAAGGTTTAGGGTTTTCAGGGGTTTCTAGCGTTCAGGGTTCCGGGTTTCAGGGGTTTTAGGGTTTTTGAGGTAGAAGTTCGGCTCCAGCAAGGGATCTATAAGGGTTTTAAGGGTTTTTTAGTTAGACTTGTAAGGGTCGTTCTCGAAAGTAGGGTCCCGTTCCCAAAGCAGTATGGCACCCTTATATGAAGGAGCCTAAAAGGGACCCTGATTTGGAGAACCAGCCTATAAGCTTTAAAGATGGTTAGACGCAACAATCATGGTGACCATCTGGATCGTCATGATTTCTATAGGCTCCTCAACAGTTATTTATTTTAGATTAGTATTCATATAAAACCCAAGAGAATATTATCAATACTATTTTCATTATGGTTCTAGAGGGGGCGGGGCATAGATCTTAGTATGATGCTACATGTAGTTAGTGTTCGTTCTCAGGGTCCCTGTGATGTCAAAGCCCTCAAACACTAAATCCTAAACCCTAAACCCTAATCCAGTATCTCTCTCACAGGTCCTCATAACAGGCTCTACCTACTAGGTATTCCGACTGTACCAGGGAGGAAAAGGGCCCTCAAAAAAAAACCTAAACCGAAACAATCATGAAGCGATCACATAACCCCAACTAAGGTACCTAACTTTTAACCATACTTACTAAGTCCCATGATCCTCCAACGGTTGATGATGCAAATTCTGCATCACCCTAAGGACCTAAACTATGGGGAGTATGGTACATTCCTGATTATGGGTAATGTAGGGTTTATATCATCAGCCGAAGTGTGCAGGAGGGCCCATCTGCCACGGGACCCCGTCAGCTCTTGGCACCGGAAAGTGGGATTTGATTCCAGCTTCGGCTCGCAGCACTGCTTAGTATACTTAGATCCCCAATACCTAACCTTCGAACTTTTTGGTTTCTCATAGTTTAGTAGGAATCGAAAAGTTCAACATTTTGTTTCTGTGGCTTATTGGGGGGCTTAGTATAGGAACCTTTTTAAGTAACCTTGGGTGTATCAAGGCCCTCAAACCTTGAACCGTTTTTCCAAACTCTAAATCCCAAAGCCAAAGCCCTCAAGTCTTAAACGTACGAACTTTGAGGTACTTGGCCCAGAGCAGCAGCCACACACCTCAGCCGAGGCTGTTTTAAGGGATTCCCTTAAGTGTTTATGTTGGGGCTTCTTTTCTAGGTTTCGGTCAACCAGTTTTTGCAGACGTTTGAGGTTTTCAACGGAAGAGGAAAGCTTTTGGGTTTTAGACAGGTTAGGTTCATAAGGGTTTCATGAGGGCTGTAGAAGAAATGGTATGAATATTGGGCATTGCTGTTTTTAGAGTTAATCAGGGGTTTCAATAGGCTTGGCGAGGTTTTTGACGGTTTGACAGTCGTTTCACTCGTGGTCTAGGTGTTCATGACGGAACGGGCAGATATAGTGCGTTAGGCGATTTCAGGTTGAGGGTTTCTGGTTTAGGTTGGGAGTTTCACATGTGGCAGTGGTGATCTGTCTGGTGCTTAGAAGGGAATGGGGGTATGGATCCCAATGATAGTCCCTTAAGGTCCCTCAGTAGTGCTAATAACCCATCCCCTATTCCCTACAAAGAACCAGACAGTAAACCCCAAACCCAAGGAACCCTTAAAGGAACCCCTAAACCCTAAGTGGTCATGATGTGGACAGTGCAGGAATTCATGCAGGTCTTTGTCCGGCATAGCCGAGTGGTATTGTAGTTTGAGTATGGTCGGGTGTGAAGGGAGTCCTCGAGATCATTATATAAGTTGCTTCTTGCGTCCTCAGAGACTCGGGTGTTGGGTACCACACCCCTTTCCCTGGGCATCAGCATAGCCCAAAAGCCTTCTTTGAAGGGACCCCGTATAGATCCCTTTAAAAGGACCTTATATGAGTCCTTAGAGCGCTAGGGTTCCTTCCGCCGTGTAGGATGTAAACTCTCGGGCTTAGGCTTAAGGGTTTGGGACTTAGGGTGCAGGGTGTAGGGCTTAAAGGGTCAACATCCTTCTTAGTCTACGTGCTTTGGTGGTATCTGTCGCAAAGAAGTACAGAGAGGCCAGGAAGACCCCAAACCCTAAACCCTAACCCAAAACCCAAAACCCTAAACCTGCCGATGTACTCCAGAAATCAGCAAGATTACAATGGAGTGCGACGAGACCCTGAGCCCTAGTGCCCTAGCCTGAAACCCCAAGCCCTAAGCCTTTAAACCCTAAAGCCCTGAAGCCCTATTCTAGATCCCTTGTAAGGAACCCTTATAGTTGGCTTTGAAGGATCCCTGATAGAACTCCTAGACTCTAAACCTTCCGAAACCTTCGGATTCGGGCCGCCAGCAAGAGGATAGAAGAGAGAACCGCATCTCGAAGCTCCGCAACCCTGCAAGCCAATCCCGACACCGTTAATCCTCACTCCTAAATTGAGATTCGGGTCCGGCTTTGGGGTTTCGGATTTTTGGGTTTAGGGTTTAGGGATTCCAACTCCGCAATTATGAAACTGAATATGAGCAGTTGGATGTTCGATTCCCCAAATGTTAGGATCCGTTCAAAACCCCGGACAAGGACCATGTCCCCGAATCAGGTTGCTACATTTGATCGCCCATGCCCAAACCCCAAACGCAAAACTGAGCCCTACACCCTAAACTCTCTGGACTCCAAGTCTAAACTTCTTCTTCACTTCGCTGCGTAAAGGTCTAGTCCTGTGCAAATAAAAAGGCGGCCTCAAAAGTCGCGACGAGTCAACGACAGGCCTGGAAAAGCGGAGACAAGCAGCCTAAACCCTAAATCCTGAACCCCCAAACTTGAAACTCTGAGCCGAAGGTCATCCGCGGCTTGCGCACCCTCGCAGCAGCATGTGAGAGGCTGTGGTGACTCGGGTGATTCGTTGGAGCTTGGGGTTTTAGAAGCCCAACCCGACACCCGAATCCGAAACGGGTTTAGGGGGTCTCGGGGGTTAGGGTTTAGGGCTATGTCATGTCATTCAAGGGGCAGGGTTATAGTCGTTTGGGGGATTTTCTATCAGGGTGTTGCCTCACACCTCCATATCAGGATATGTGTTATTTTATGACTAAGGTTATGGGGTTAGGGGGATTTCATGGTTTAGGGTTGTGTTATGGATTATTGTATTCGTTTTGGTGTGTGTTGCTTTGTTTCGGGATTATTGTATTGGTTTTTGGGAGGTGGTTTGTGTTTTGGATAATTGTATTTCTTTTTCCGAAGTGCTTTGTGTTTCGGTGTTTTCGGAGGTTAAAATCTTAGGCGTGTTGAGAAATGGTGTGAAAGTGTGGGGGGGAGTATGCGATGTGAAGTGTGGGGTTAGCACTTGCTTGCTACAGAACCCTTGAATTTAGGGTGTTTTTAATCACTGCCCAAACCCCCGGGAGGATCTAGAAAGTAGATCCCCTAATTTGGTGCCCTATAGATCTGAGGGTACTCTTCAGGAACCCCCATTAAGGGATCCACTTTTTGGATCCTCCCGGAGGTCCGGGTGGGTCCCCAGAGACTCCAATACCCCTTAATTAAGGAATACACCTTAAATTATAGTAGGATCCATAATATGGTTTATGGTTATGGTTGAAGGAATAATTCCCTAATTAAGGGGTATTGGAGTCTCTGGGTCTCTGCGAGGATGCCGACCTACGCAGACTACGCTGCAAGCCTGGATCCTGCCCAGGCGTGGTGGCGCGCGGGGGGTTTAGGGCTTGCTTGTTAAGGACCCTAGACTATGGAAATTATGGTATATTCCTTACTAGGGGTAATGCAGGATTTATATCATCAACAGTATCCTAGTAGTAGAGTAGGTAATCCCTTTTTGGGTAGTATAGTCCCGATATAATCCCTAAATAACCAAAAAGTTAACCTTTAGTTCCCCATGATACCCGACAAGTAGGTTATGAAGCTTACCCTTTCTGGGATCCTTACTATGATTTTTTGACGTCTTGAAAAGGTAGGTTCTTTGGGGTTCAGGCTTCATTGCTTCGGGTTCACGTTATTTGGGGTTTAGGGTTCAGCGTTCAGGGTTCTGGGTTTTCTGTTAGTACGTATTCAGAGGCCTTTCTGTGGTTGTAAGAGGTGTTTCTCCAGCGTTTTAGGTGGACACATCGTGAGAACAAGCAAGCAAATTGAAGCTCATTGTGCGCGTGGAGGACAATGCGACTGTTTATGCTAGAGACAGCAACCATAGTTGAGGCTCCCTTGATGACCCCTTGCGAGGATCCGTCACATGTCGTCTTGTCAAAGTCCGTGACGGCGCAGTGCTTGAAGATTTCGTCCTGCTCACCATCTGCTTTGAGGAGTTCTGGGACCAACGCAGCGAGACCTCACTTGATTTCATGGCAAGTGGCTTCTAATGCAACATGGTGAACGACATGCCATACACATCTTACCCGGTGCGCTCGGGCCCAGGCACAGTTTCGCGAAATTCCTGCCTCCGATGCGATTGCTCCCATTCCTGCTTCATTCTTCTGGAATCTGCCCTCCATGGACATGATCTGAGTGATCGTTCCCGAGCGAACTCTAAGACTTGGAACATGCACTGCATGCCGTGACTAGGGCCGACTTGTAAGATTCCCGCTTAGGAGACTATTTGCAGAGTTTCCGTCAAAACAAGCGTTGTAAGGCTCTTGGTCCCGTGTGGATCTTAATCCAGGGTACTTGGAGAGGCAGGGGACTTAGTAAGTAGGGTTATAAGTAGGGTTATAATTGGGGTAACTCCATTTAGGGTACTTAGAACTGACTCTACTCATCACCTACTTACTAAGTCCCCTGCTCCTCCAAGTAAGGATGTTGTACTCTCTGGGTACTCTCTGGGTGGACCCAAGGATGCTATTGTGGCGTTCGGGGATCTCTCTACCTTAAGGGCCGTTTTACGGTCCCTATGTTTAGGATTCAAAAGAGACCCTGATTTAGAGAGCTACCCATACTCTTCTAGGTGTGCACTGTAGGGTTAGTCTGCAGATGGCCACTGCGCGGATGCTCCGGAGATGAGATTTCGAGCAAAAATGCTGCCTTCAGTCTTGCAGCTGGCTTAAAGGGAACTCCAGAAAGTTGGAATATGGTTTTAGGGTAGGATACCTTATAATTTACCATAAAGGGTTTAGGATAATCATATTCCAACTTTCTGGCTTTTACTTTAATGCTGAAGGCTTAAGGTTAAGGGTTATTATAGCGGTTAGGGACCCTTGCGTGGGGTGTGGAATAGAGACTCGTGACACGCGAACCCTAAACCCTAAGCCCTAAATCCTAAACCCTAAAGCCCTAAACCCTAAACCCTAAAGCCCTAAAGCCCTAAGAGACTGAAGAGAGGCACCCCACGAGCGGCTCTTCGGCTACTCACAGGCGGTGCCGCGGGGGCGCCGGTGCCTCGCCTGAGATTTGGGGGTAAGGCAAGACCACTGCTTCTTTTCTGGAAGGTTTAGGCTTACTTGGAGGGGCAGGGGACTTAGTAAGTATGGTTATAAGTACAGTTAAAAGTACCTTGAATGGATTTACCCAAGTATAACCCTACTTATAACCCTACTTACTAAGTGCCCTGCCCCTCCAATCATTGCTTTTTTTCTGGAAGGTTTAGGCTTAGGGATTATGGCTCAAGGTTTAAGACCTAAGGTTGAAGATTTACTCAGTTTACGGACGAGGGTTTAGTTCAGAGTCTGGGGCGTAAGGTTGAGATATTGCTGGAGTTTGGGTTGGTGTCCATGCGGCGAGGATCTTGGTCTTCGGAGTTTGCATGACGGCCCTCATTTTCTGAAACTCCCATTTCGGTAAGACCAAGGTGCTCTTTCTGATAGGTCTTAGAAGCGGGTTGCAGGACTGGTTTAAGACAGTTGGGCTTTTACCAGAGGTTCTCTACCAGCGAAGAGCAATGAAGAGGTCTGGATCGGTAGCTGTCCTGCCGTTCCACCTCGATAACCTTCAGGGTTCAGTCTGCGCCCAGCGAGCCTGGAGTGTTTGGGCAACTACCGTCCATGAGTGGACAGACGAGGACATCGACCGCAAAAAGTCCCAGGTCGGGCAGTTCCTCTCGCTTGCTTGCTTCATGTCGTGCCCTGGGCAGCCCGACATTTTTTGTGGAAAGAAGAGACCATGAGCACAGGCCCAACCAAGCCACTGAGACCATGCCGACTCACCAAGATACTGTTGATGGACAAAATCCTGCATTACCCATTAAATGGAATATACCATAATTCCCATAGTTTAGAGTCCTTAGGGTCATGCAGGATTTTTCCATCAGCAGTAGTGACGAGAAGTCCGAAGACAGTTCTTAGATGTCAGATGTCACAAGGAACATTCTTGGAGGGGCAGGGGACTTAGTAAGCAGGTTACAAGTAGAGTTATAAGTACCTTAGATGGAGTTACCCTAATTATATCTCTACTTATAACCCTACTTACTAAGCCCCCTGCCCCTCCAAGTTGAATCAGGGTCCGAGCAGGCCAGCGCAAATGGTAGCCAAGCGGCCAAGGTTCGGAGTCACGAGTTGGAGGTTAGGGCTTGGGGGTAAGGAGCCTGATTAAGAAACCCTGGGCCCATGACCCAAAATAGTAGGATTCATCTAAGGAACCTTAGTAAAGGCCTAAGGTTTCTTACTCAGGTTCCTGCATTAGACCATTTTCCCAGAGGGTCCTGTTGCCTGCGGTGTAGATGTTTCCAGATCGGCAGCGGCAAGGTGCCTTACCTGGAGGGTACGATTCTCCCAAAACTTTGACTCCCTAAACCCAAACCCCCCTCACCCAAAAAAAGCCCTAAACCATTAACCCAAACCCCCTCACCCAAAAGCCCTAAACCCCAAGCCTTAACCCTCAACTTTAAACCCCCAAGCCGACGCCCTAATATGGGGGCTTTAACAGTTGCCCATGCCATTTTCGGGATTCCTTATTATAAGTGTAGTATGATGGGCCCCAAAACCCTATTCTCATTATGAAGGCCCCTACATTATGTCCTTAGAATAGCCCTTATAGTAGCCCTTGTAGATCCCTTTTCAAAGGAACCCTGTTCTAATTATTAAGGCCCCTAGATTAAGTCCTAAACTCCAGCCCGAAATACCCTAAACCCTAAACCCTATTCAGGCCCCTATATGAAGTCCTACACTCTAGCCCGAAATCCCATGGAGCTGAGTCGGTCTCCCAAGGCGCTAGGGTTCAGGGTCTTGGGGTCCCCGGGTTCAGGGTCTTCTGTTTGGGCTTTGGGGTTTAGGATTTAGGGTTTAGGGTTTAGGGTTGAGGGTTTAGGGTTTAGGGTTTAGGGTTTAGGGTTTAGGATTTAGGGTTTAGGGTTTAGGATTTAGGGTTTAGGGTTTAGGGTTGAGGGTCTTACTTGGAGGGGCAGGGGACTTTGTAGGTTATAAGTAGGGTTATAATTGGGGTATCTCCATTTTGGGTACTTATAACTCTACTTCCCCTGCCCCTGCGAGTAGGGTCTTAGGGTCTTAGGGTTTATACTTTGAGGGTTTAGGGTCTTTGGGTTTACGTTTTAGGGTTTGGGGTATGAGGGTTGAGGGTTTAGGGTTGAGGGTTTAGGCTTTTAGGGCTGAGGGGAGGGTTCAGGGTTCAGGGTTGAGGTTTTAGGGTTTGGGGTTGAGGGCGAGCGGCTAGAGCTGTCCACAGTGTTTGGGTCCGTTTGATTTGGGATTGCAACCCGCGGATGAGGCTATGCCGCGAATTTTTGATGCGTAGACCCAAAGTCCGATATTTAAAGATCGTTGCTTCGTAGTCCTACATTTTATAATCCCTCGTTGCCTCGCCTACACCCTGAAGGGTTTGGGGTCTAGGGTTGTCCTCGGTCGAGGACGTTGAAAGCAGTGCCGCGCATGTCGAAGACGCCGTTAACCAGGCCTGCGGTGAATTTGTCATCTTCAACCGCGAAGGGGTTGTTCGAGTTAACCAGCCGCTAATTTGCAAGGCTAAAACGCCCTTCCTCCGACCCCCCCAAGGTTGCTTTTGGGCCTTTGTCCGTTGTGGATCCTCTACAGAAGCGGCCTTAGTAAGGATTCTTAAAGGGCTCCTTGTAGGGATCTCTAGGGTTCCTTAAAGGGATATATGGGGTTTAGGGTTTAGGGTCTACTTGGAGGGGCAGGGGACTTAGTAAGTAGGGTTATGATTGGGGTAACTCCACTTAGGGTACTTATTGATAACTCTCCTGCTAACCTACTTGCTACGTCCCCTGCAAGTACACCCAAACGCAGACTGTTTTCGGACGGGAGGGGGGGGGGGGGGTGGTGGTCTTCGACGCATGCTCAAGCTGTGGGAAACCAGAACCCTACAGCCAAAACCGGCAGCTGAGCCGCCCTCTTTGAACTCCTCTTACTCTCTAAATTCTGAGGGTCCTCAGGGCGGGGTCGTTGCCTGACGAATTCCTGCCCTTCAGGCGTGCATGAAGTCAGGCATCCATCGTGTGGGAAATTGCCATGGGCGATTGCCGCAGGAGTTTGTCTGTTGCTGTCCTGTTTGCGTGAATTCGGGCATGGGGGCAAGTCTTGAATTTGCAAAACCTTCACCGGATCTAGGCACCAGCTGGGGTAATGTTTTCCCCGCAAAACCATATAGGTGGTTGCCAAAATTAGGGTCCTTTTTTGGGTCCCCATTATAATACGGCACCTAATGATAGGGTACCCAAAAAGAGATCATAATTTTGGCAACCACCCATATATGATGAAACAAAACGAAAATAGTATACCCCAATGCCCTCGTCGAATTAGTAAGGCCCCTGTAAACGGGCTCCAGTCTAAAAACAGGGCGTGACAAAACGACCCCCTCCTGAAGGTAATATAGGGGCCTTAATGATTGCCCACACTATTTTGGGTTCCTTACAGAAACCCTATTCTAATTGTTGCAAGACCCCTGCGCAAGAATGACACGCCCTTGCAGGCCTTTTTTGCTCAGCGTATATAAAGTTGTTGCGTGCTTTCGGGGTGTTAGTCCAGGGTCGAGCCTAGAGTCCCAAGCGTAGGAACCCAGGTTCCTCTAAAGGCCCTTCCCCGGTAGATCCTCGAAAAGAGGTTAGGAGCCCAAGCTCCCTTAGGGTCCCTTTAGCTCTACTTCGTAGGCTTAGGCCCCTAAGTATCGCCCTCCGCTCCCTGAACTTTGTAAGTCTAGGCTCTAAGTCCTAGCTTAGTCGGGTGTATCTAAGTGCTGAGCTTAGTTGTAGGAGTGTAGTCTCCTTCCCCTCGAAACCATGGACACCTCTCTCCGCCGGCGCAGATCGGAGCGCCAAGATCCTGATTTTCAGGATACGGAACAGGCCATGGCGTTGGAGGCCGAGATCGAGGCCCCAGCTTCTTCAGAAGGTCCAGCGGAGGCTCATCCTTTTTGGTCGGAGCGAGCTAAAGCTGAAGTGGAGTTGCAAAGGGCTAGGCCACAAAGCCTAAGAGAAGCCAAGCTTCCGGAAGTAAAGGTGGATGAGGCTGTTTTGGAGCCAGACTATGATTTGGGACCCGGGGGAAAGGGCCGAGGTGCTTCGCCGGTTATGGAAAGCGAGGTTGTGAGAGCAGCTTCAGGAAGGGCAGATGGTCATTCAAGGAACAAGGTGGATGGTGTGCAAAAGGGTCAGGAGCTGTTTCTGGAGCAGGCCCAGCAGAGCCGGGGTTTCAAGGACTCCCTAGCTCCGGGGCCGAAACAGGCTACAAAGCAAACGGAGCCTGTGGACCTCTTGTCGATGTCTCCTATGAAGATGACCTCTGAGTGAATAAATAACCCTCGGTTTCAACCCCCTACGATCCCGGAGATGGAAGGACCTTTTTCCCTGCCTGAACGCGAGAACCCAAGTCCAAAGCCGTCGGCCTTCCTGGATGTGGAAACGGCTGGACACCTGCCGATGCTGCAGCATGGAGCAACTGAACGACGGCAGTCAGGTGTTCAGGACCTTTCGAATTCTGGAGTTCCTGCTTCGGAAGTTGGGGAGTTCTCCAGGATTGGTGGGCCACGGATGATGCTTGGGAGTTCTGCGGGCTCTACGCTTCAGGAGTTCTCGTCAACGACCGGAGTAGGGGCTTCAGAAGGGAAGGTTCTGAACAGGTCTCACCTCGAACTAGATTCTGGTAGCGCGAGAGTAGGAAACGAAAGGGCTGAAAGTGTCAGTGAAGGCACAGCAAGGAGGTCTATCCCTCTGTCTCCAGAAGCCCAGAAATCCCAGAAGAGTTCGGCCTATGAGATTCCGGATCCTTCAGAACAACACTTCGAAATCGTTAGACTACGGTCTTTGGTTGAGCATCTTCATGATAGGCTAGAGAAAGCTGAGGCTGAACGTAGTACGAGAGGATCCAGATCTTTTGGGTCGGCCTCTTCTGGGCGTAGAGTAGAGGAACTAGAGCTCAAGGGCCAAAGGGTAAACTTTCAGTCTGAGGAGGGTTATCCTTTGCCCCCGGTGCCACCTCTGCCTCCTTTCGCCTCCGAGGGGTGGTCTTCCTGGAATACTTCGGACCCCCTTCATTCCACTCACGACCTGGTCTTGGGTCAGGAGCCTCCACGTCAGTCCTCCCTCGATATGGATTTTGGCACCTCTGTTCATTCCCCGATGCTTTTTCCTGGGGACATGGTGCCTTTGACTTCAACTGCGAGTGCTCCTGGGGCCACCTTTTCGCCTTCTGAGGTTCCGTCTATGGACTTTGGACTTCACTCTTTTACAGGGCCCCAGGAGTCCAATCCTCCTCAGGGATTCCCAATCCCGTTTCTCCTTCCGAGGTTCCTTCGATGGACTTTGGACTTCATTCTGCTGCGGGTGCTGGACCTCAGTACTTCGCTTTGTCTCCCCGTGCCCAGTTGCCGACTCCGTCTGGTGTGATAAGGGTTATGGGAGTTAATCATAGCTGGAAGGTGGTTAATGGTTCGTTGGTTTTAGAGCCTGTGGACTTCGTCCCTCCTCCTCCTCCGCAGGGGACTTCGCCCTTGGTCGCAGCTCCGCCCATTCCTGGGCGTGGAGCAACAGTCCATCTCCTCCTAAGTACCCTGCGTTTGGAGCACAATTTCCATTGCCATCTTGCCACGCTGTCTCCTCCTGCGCGGGAGCGGCAATGCCTCGATGTCAATCGCCTCCTCCGAGGCCTCCTTCGTCCCCTCCGCCTCCGAGCCCACCGGCCCCTTCGGGTTTAAGTCTTCCCATAGCTGCCCCGCCGGTTGGAAATAGTGGTCGGGTTGATATTAAGGACCTTAGGCCTGAGGCTGTGGGTAAACATGTAAGTTCCCTACCGTCCCTAGAGGCCTACAACCCTAACAACCCCACCGCGCTTGGAGATTGGATCGCAGTGGTCCAGCCGATGATTTCTTCACTGTCAGACACCGGAAGTGTCTGGTGGGGTTATACATACCAGGCGGCCAACCAGGCCTATGTGAGGTGGTTGTCAACCTCCCCGCTAGAAAGGCTGTCGATCCAGAAGGAGTTTGATCAAGTAAACTTGGTGCAGCCCCAGCATGCCTTGCTGGAACAGCGATGTGTGACCTTGATTCTTCAGGCGATCCCGGATGCTGTGAGGGTTGACATTGTCGCCTCACGCCACCTGAGTGTGGCAGGAATGATCTTCCGTCTGATGACGGTGTTTCAGCCTGGGGGAGCGTCAGAACGATCAACCATGTTGCGTTTTTGGTGACGCCGAAGGCGGCTTCCACCTTGTCGGAGGCTGCAAAGCTGCTTAGGCAGTGGACCCAATGGCGTATGCAAGCAACTGCATGCAGCAGAGCCTGACACTACGCTTTTGGTGAAGGGTCTAGATGTTCTGACAGGAAGGGTGTTGCAAAAGCACTCAGCGAGCCTCTTCCGGCTTGCCACTTTCCGCGAGCGGCTTGGGGTTGACTACCAGCCGACCTCCGACGCTGTGTCGGAGTTGTGTCGAATGATGCAGGCGGAGGTGGAGCATCTGATGCACTCCACAGATGACAATCCTGTGAAGGATGAGGTTCCGGGCCGAGGGGATGATGCTAAGAAGCAGCGCTTGCAGCGCTTGCAGACGTCTCCGAGTACCCCGAAGGCCAAGACTTCTCCCGCGGGACCCAAGACGCCGGGTGCAGGCATGAAGCCTTGCAGAAGCTGGCTAACAGCTGGCGGTTGCGCGTATGGGTCGTCCTGTCAGTTTTTCCATGACCAGGATGAGGAAAAGATGCGGGGCCGATGCTTCAGTTGCAGTGCCGAAGATCACTGGGCAGACTCATGCCCGGTGAAAGCCAGGTTGAAGGCGGAGGCTAAGGCCGCCAATGAGGAGTCCCCTTCCACTAGCCCTAAGCCACCGAAGGCCCCTGCCGATTCCTCCCCTAAGGGTAAGACTAAAGGGAAGGCTAAGGAAGGGAAGGGTAAGGAAGGTAAGCCTGGGGGTAAACCTAAGGTTGCCACCGTAGACCCTCAAACCGCGCCTGCCGGAACCGCGAATGACCAGGCAGAGGCTGCAGCTCTGCTAAGGTCGATAAAGACCAAGGCCCTGCGGCTTAGTGCTGTGAGCAACCCGACGGGCTACGGCTTGTTGGACAGCGGAGCTTCCGCTTCACTCCGCCAGGCCTCACCTCAGGAGATCCAGGAGTCCCGCCCGGTGAGCGTGTCTCTCGCCGTTGGCGAAGCTGTGATGCATGTGAACTCCGCCGGAACTCTGTTGGTAAGGGAGTCTGTGCAGCCAATCTTGCCAATGCACGCGTTGCCGCTTTTGGGCTGTGAGATCAACTGGACTGATCGGGGCATTCATGTGCGGCATCCAGGTCTCGGGATTCTCCCGGTGAGACTTAAGGATGGCACCCCTGAGTTGCCAGAGTTTCTGGTGCTTCGCCTGATTGGCGAGTACGAGCGCTTCCTTTTGCGCCGTGAGACCTCAAGGGCCGTGTCGCAGCAGCTTTGGCAGCGATCAGTTGGCCAGGAGGAGGTTGGGCTTTCGTTCTTAAGCTGCAGCTGATCGTTAAGACCCTCTTTCCCGGGCTCCCAGAACGGCTAGCGTCTCAGGTTGCGGTGAGTCCCACCTTTGATCCCTCCTGTGTTCCTTTCAACCGACGGACCAGGAGGCAGCTGTTTGATCCTCAGGTCCCAACCTTGGTGCATTTGTTTGCAGGAAAGCAGCGGTGGCGACACTCGGTCGGCCAAGTGCTTGAGGTCGATATCTCCAGGGGATCGGACCTTCTTTCTGATGATGTGTTTGGCATGCTGCTGCGGGCAGCCACCCTGGGTGTCATCGATGGGGTCGTATGTGGCCCTCCGAGCAGGACCTTCAATCCTGAAGCCCTGGCGTCTTCCTCTAATGGCTTGAAGTTTAGAGGGGAAGAAGGGGATGATAGGTTTGGGTTTTCAGACCTTAGCCCTGCCGATCGTGCTTTGGTTGATCGGGACACCCTGTTGTTCCTTCGGTCCCTGCTGTTGACCTTTGTGGCCTCGTGTGCCAAAGAGAAGTTCTTCAACTGCTTGGAAATGCCTGAGACTTCTACTGCGTGGGAATGGCCCGAGTATGAGAATGTTTCTGTGTGTCTGGGGGGATGGACCGCCAGCTTCGATCAGGGCACTCTTGGCCATCCCTGCTCTAAGGCCACTGCAGTGTATACCAGCAGCTTTCAGCTGTATGAGTCTCTTCATGAGTTGAAGCTCCCTCCAGAGGTGATTGAAGCCCCAGCTCCTAACTTCTGTGGTAAGGAGTGGGCTCCTGGGCTTGTTAGCCGGGTTTTGCGTGCCTGGGATGACTACTGTTGTGTCAGCTTTGAGCGCCTGCAGGCTCACACCCGTGAGCGAGAAGGACTCCTTCTCAACTTGTGCCAGGAAGCCACTGTGGCTAAGATGTCACCCGAGGTTTGGGAAAGACACTGCCAGGCAGATCACTTGCCGTATCGCAACGACTGCCCGATTTGCATCCAAGGAGCTTCTCGCGACCGCTCCCACTTCACGAAGCATCCGCATTTGTTTGAGCTCTCCAGTGATGTTGCGGGTCCATACCACAAGGGCCGTGACTTCGGGGGAGCGTGCAGGTATTTTGTGATTTTCACAATAAGGGTGCCGGTAAAAAGTGATAAGAAGGAGTGGCGAGATAAGTCTTCTGAGATAGCTTTTCAAGAAAAGGTTGATGAGGCTAAGGCCCAGGATAAAGAGGATCCCCATGCAAGCTTGATCTACCAACCGGTGCATGTTACCGGAGAGCCCTTAAAGGGGGATGCTGAGCAGCCTTCTCGGGTTAAGGTGTACACAAAGCTTGGGGATGATTTCCTTGAAGAGCCAAGCTCGGCCGTTGGTGTTCCTTCCACGCTGGGGGAGGATGACTCCGCTCTTCCTGTGAGCTTTGAGGTTAAATCTCCTCACAAGCCTCCGCCGCTTCAGCCTGAGGGCAGTGACTCTGATGATGGTCAAGAGTTTGTGACTTTGGTGTGGGCAGAGCCTCTAAAGACCCGCCAGTCCTTCAATGTGCAGCTTGCGATCATGCGTGCTGTTGCTCGCCTTCGAGCGTTTGGCATTCCGTGCTTCCGTTTCCATAGTGACCGGGCACGTGAGTACTTGAGTGATTCGCTTGAAAGGTTTCTGGCCGAGCAGGGCATTCACTCCACAAGGACAGCCCCTGAGGATCATCCCTCAAACGGCGCCGCTGAGGTTGCGATTCGAGAAGTCAAGCGGGCGGCCCGCAGAGCTCTTCTTTCGGCGAACCTGCCTTCGTGCCATTGGCCCACGGCAGTGAGACATGCCGGAGAAGTGATGTGGCGTAAGGGCATTGTTCGTTTGGGTGGTGCGGCCAGGTCCTTGCTGGCTTACGGCACACCTGTTGAGGCTCGCAAGCGCCTGCGCCACAGGGATGTTTGGATGTCCCGAACGCGGTCTGGGGTTCTGATTGGCCCGGCTCCGCAGACTTTGTCTTCGTACCTTGTGCTGTTTGAGGATGACACGGTGTGCATTACTTCGGCGGTGTATCCTGTTGATTACCGGCCGCGCTCTCCGTCTGAGCCTGCTGAGCCTCCTCTTCGGCCGAAGCCTTTGTCGGGCTCCAGCACAGGTGCGTTTTTGCCGACACCCCACTACCGTCACGGCTCTAAGGGCCCTTCTTTGCAAGGCCCTTCTCTTCCTGCTGCGGGGGGGATGAGTGCCATAGCAGATTTTTCGGATTTTTACGGTTCGGGCGAATTTTCCCGTCGGAGTTTTTCTGAGTCTGAGGATTCCTTGAAAGCTGGTTCGGATGGGCCGGTCGACTTCCTGTTAGATTCGTCTGACCATTCACAGACAGCTGGGATGCCGGAAGTTCCCCAGCAGGAGTTCTCGACCTTGCAAGGTGTCTATGAAGATCCAGCTGCTTCTGATGAGGTTTTTTCTTCTGAAGATAGAAGGGAATCCGGAGAGGACTCATGTTCAGAGAGCCCGGGGGAGATTGCAGAAACCCGTGAAGCGGATGACGCTCCGGGAATGCCGCCTACCAATTTGGGCGAGGGTTCAAGAAGCCCGGGGGAGCCTTGTGGGCATCGGGTTCTAAGGTTTGTTGGGCCGAACCCACAGCGTATGCCTGAGGCAAATCCGGCCCCTGGTGGCAGAAATGCGCAAGGCATCAACCGCCGCGTGCTTCAGGTTTCCTTTGCCTACATGTCTCCTGAGCAGTGGGCAGCGGTGTGCTATCTTGAAGAGGAGGAATTCGAACGTCAGATGTCGGACCTTACCCGCTTCTTGGATCCTGGTGATCCTGTTGATGGGGATACCGAAATCCCCTTCCTCCTTCTTCGGGGTACCTTGAGAAATCACCGCTGGGATCGCTATCCCACCATGGAATATCAAGATGCAAATGGCCGCCGGGCCCCTCTGTTTGAGGTTCTTCAGCACCATGATGATGATGGCTGGTATGCCGATGATAGCGCGTTTGGGGATAGGCTAGTTGCCTTCACCATAAGGGACTTTCGGACCTTTGAAATTCGGGTTGTAATCTTGCGACTCTTTGAACAGGAGCCACCCAGTCCCTTAGCTGTGCCGGGCCCCATTGACCCGCCTCATATTCTGGCATTCCGAGTGAAGGACGAGGCCTCCAGTGCCTCAGGGTCCTACAGTGCTTCGTCTAGCCAAGGCTATCCGCCACCAATGCTTGCTGAGACCTCGGGTGCTGCCGACCGTCCCGGCCAAGGCTACTCGCCACCCATGCCTACCGAGGCTGCTGGAGCTCCAGACCCGTCTGGTTCGTTGTCCAGCTTTTCTTCGGGATCGCTAGATGTGTCAGCAACGGGCCCGGTGTCTTCTAGTTCCGGGAACACTTCCACTGTGGATACTTATTCCACCCTGCAATCAAGCATTGCTGAATGGACCATTGATCCTCCCAGCAACCCTCTCTGTCACATGCTCCAGTCAGGTGCGCCGCTGAGCCCGTACGTCATTCAGATTGGGCTGCAGGGCTGTGTGGAAGTCCTTGAGAACGATGATGATCTTGAAAAAACGTTGCATTATGCGATTCGGGGTTTCCAGTCTGAGCAACGAGGAAGCCGTATGCTTCCCAATGCCCTTGACCCTAAGGTTGGCTGGATTGTGGTTGGAGCTATGATAGCCCGCTGGTTAGAGGATAATCCTGAAAGTGCGAGTGGATATGATGTCCCGGAAAGGGGTTAAAGCCATCGCCTTAGGAACCGCTACCTCCACGGTGCCGATGAACCCGCCCCGTCGATGTATGATTTCTGGTTGAAAAACTAGATCAGAATGAAAGAGCGGATGTAAATGTTCCAACTCCGCGATGGGTGAGGCGGTATGCAGTGCTAAATGATCGTGAAGCAGAACGACTCCAGCGTGGCCGTCCGGTTGATGAACCAGCCAATGGCTGGAATGAGCTTGATCTGCAAAACTTTGGCTGTCTGGTTCACGTCATGCGCAACCCAGAGCACGCCTTTATGATAGGACTGTTTGTCCTTCGGGGTCGAAACTGGAACAACATGCCGGAGGTGCGTATGATTTGGGATCACCGGCACACCAACGATCCTGTGCCTTATGTGTTGGGGTATCAGCCGGGCGGTTTGAATGAACAGAACACTGAGTATGAGATTGACCTCCTTGGCATTGTAGAGATAGAAAGGGTCGTCGACTTTGAAGGCGAACCCAACCGTCGTGGCTACCTCTACCGGGCCATCCGATATGGCCAGCCTCCTCAGTGGTTTCTGATCGAAAGCAATATGATTTGGCTAGATCGGTTCCGCTCTGCAGAAGAGGCCGGTCGCACTCCAGTTCCGAATCCCCAAGGGCCTCCGCCCTTTGAGAACAGGAGAGATCGCTCTCCGCGTCGGGACCCTGACGCTGGGCCTGCCTTTCGTGTTGCTCGGCTCTTCTCGAACTCTGGTGGGTCCCCGTCGGCAACAGAAGCGTTCTCTCCGTGTGAGACCTTCTGCAAGCAGGTGCTTCTCGAAGGAAACTCCGTTTCCACGGGTCAGCTTGCGAATGCCATTCGACTGTACGTTCAGGACAAGAAAGCGATCAATCGGATCGCCAAGCGACCCCTAGCTGGAAACCAGAAGGATGAGTCTTCTGGGGCCACGCTGCCTCCCTGGTTCTGGTCATCTGGAGCATGGGTTTTCAGTGCGAAGGTTGGAATAACTAATACGGTGCACGAGTGCCCGTGGCTCACCAGACTTCTTGCTGTGAGCCTCTTCCACCGCACTGGCCAGAAGTTTGCTTCCGTTGGTTTTGTGATCAACATTGAGTCGGAGGTCCATCGCGACTCTCACAATTCCCTGGAGTCAATGAATGTGGTTTGGAATGTTGGGCAGGGCTCGGGTTCCCTTGAGGTCTGTGGCCATGAGATGCCTCTTCCGCCTAACGCCTGGCTTAGCTTTGCGATGGGTAAATATGCCAATCCAGGACATTGAACCTCTGCAAGCATCCCCTGCCAGTGGAGAATCCTCTCCCGGGGACGGTTTGTCAAAGTTGCTTCCAGCTGAGTGTGATTCTGGTGACGAGGAAGCAGACTTGCCGACAGAGGAATTTTGGAGCCAGGTAGCTCAAGGATATGAGCAAATGCACCAAGCAGTGACTCACTTTCTTAAGTCACTGCAGCGATCTGTTGTAGGCGCTTCATCTGAAGGCCCAGTTGATCCCATCACCTTGCAGGCGATGCGCGAAGCGTCCTCCCTTCGCAATGAGCTGGGCTGGCATCTAGAACTTGCGCGCCTTTATGGCTGCGATGAACCTGTCAGCTCCTCCTCTTGGAGGGTGTGTGCCGCTGCCCCTGCAGCTGAACATCTTGAGTCTCAGCCCTTGCTACATACCCGTATTGTCTCGAATGAGGAAGTTCGTGAAAAACTGCATGAATGGCGTGATGCCATGAAAGCAGAATGTGATTCCTTAATTTCGAAGGGTGCGGTTGAGCTTGTGGCAGATAGTCAAGTTGAAAAATGGATATTAGATGGTGAAGACGTAGAGATCCTCCCCGGCCGGGGTGTTGCCACTGAAAAGCCCCCAGTAACTCCCGGATCCACTAAAAGGAATAAGTATAGAGCTGTAATTTGCGGCAATTTCCAAAAGTGGTCTGAGGAAAGGGCGGCAGAGTCCTTCTATGCCGGAGGAGCGGATTCTCTTTCGATCCGCACTGCTTTGAGATGGGCCGGAATGAGAAAACATGGCGGTTCAGGTACTGACGTCAAGACTGCCTTTCTCAATGCTCCCCTTGATGAGCAGGAGGCAGAATATCTGATCTGCAATCCACCTAAGGCTTTGTATGCCGCTGGTGTTATCCCTCGGGGTTACAAGTGGAGAGTCCATGGTGCTCTCTACGGGCTCCAGACCTCGCCCCGTGCTTGGTCCCGCCTCCGGGATAAAACTTGCAGAGTCCTGACCTGGACTGTTGATGGTGAGAACCGCCACTTGCAACAGTGTGTTGCCGACCCCAACATTTGGCTGGTCAAGTCCCCTTGCGGTGAGATTGTTGCCTTAATGTGTTGGTATGTCGATGATCTCCTAGTGTTGGGACCTTGGTCAGAGCGATCGGCTCTTCTTGAGAAATCAAGGCCACCTGGGAGTGCAGCGCATTCACGCATACCGAAGACGGCCCAGTCGAGTATTGTGGCCTTGAAATTTCGGAGTCTGCTGATGGTCTCTGCCGCGGAAACTCCTGAATGGATGGATTCCTCTTAAGAGGCAGAAGTCCACAGGAGTAGCAATGGCCACGTAGTCTTTGCGAAGCGCAAAGGGGGGAGTGTTGCAAGACCCCTGCGCAAGAATGACACGCCCTTGCAGGCCTTTTTTGCTCAGCGTATATAAAGTTGTTGCGTGCTTTCGGGGTGTTAGTCCAGGGTCGAGCCTAGAGACCCAAGCGTAGGAACCCAGGTTCCTCTAAAGGCCCTTCCCCGGTAGATCCTCGAAAAGACTAATTATTAAGGCCTGTATAATATGTCCTGAACCTTAACCGGCAGGCAGAGCTCTACATCCCAAAGTGCAGTAAACCCTAAAGCACCCTAAACCCTAAAGCACCCTGAACCTTACCTGACCCACAATCAGAAGCCTGTCGTTGAGTTTTTGAGCACGAAGCCGAGTCTTCAACTAGATCTTGCTGCTGCTGAGACAACAGTGGCATTCTTGGCCAGCTTTAGCTGTTGGGGACGATACTTGGGGGGCAGGGGACTTAGTAAGTAGGTCATAAGTAGGTTTATAATTGGGGTAAATCCATTTAGGGTACTTATAACTCTACTTTTTTTAACCTACTTACTAAGCCACCTGCCCCTCCAAGTAGTCACCCGTGGCTTGTTGGGACCCCGCACAGTGATATTGGATTATGCCGCCACTGGTGGAAGGGACGCCTACAGCCTTCCGGGCTACTCGGACGTCGATTCGGGGGCCGATGTCGTCCCGACCGGGCCGGAGACCGCCCAATCGGTGGGCCAGTGCAATGCCAATGTCTTCGGGAAGGGTATGGACGAGACCAGCATGACAAGCCAATTCGCCCTGGGCCGGAAGCACGACGCCTCAATAGTTGCCTACAATATTTTGGGGCCTCCTCATTTTTTTCGTACACTGGGACCCAAAACCCTCTTTTAAATTATGAAGGCCCCTATATTACCAAGACCTCAGTCAATCACCCTGCAAGGTTCAGTCACCCCCAATCTTACCTACCCTGGAGGCTCCTCCTATGCTGCCTTTAGGCACCAGAAGACCATCCTTGTTATGGGTTTTAAAGGACCTTATGACCGAGTTTCATCACGGTAGTATATGAGGAGCCTCTAGGAACTTTAGTCTTCTTAGGGGTCATCTTGTATGTGATTATCATAAAATTCCAAAGGAATGATTCAACATTGTGGTTCTAAGGGCGCTAATCCCTACACTTAACCCAAGAACCTAGAGCCTCAATCCTTGCATCGCGCCGAGTCCTAAAATGCTGAAGAATTTGACTTTGTTACAAGGATCATGGGGCCTAGTACCTGGCTACACCTGGGCTTATTCGTGCCCTCATCGCGCGTATCCTTAATTACTGAAGGCCGCAATCCTTCACTGATCCGAAACCCTAAGTAAGCCCTAAACCTTGCAAACTTCTGCTAGGTGTAGATGTGGGATAAGTTTTCATTTCCCTTGTTGTTTAATATATAGACAGAGCCTGATTTATAAGTGATT
This sequence comes from Symbiodinium sp. CCMP2592, assembly GCA_905221615.1. Classification (NCBI taxonomy): domain Eukaryota; class Dinophyceae; order Suessiales; family Symbiodiniaceae; genus Symbiodinium; species Symbiodinium sp. CCMP2592. The sequence goes on along the minus strand of CAJNDT010005446.1, from coordinate 207,771 downwards.
ATTGGGACTGTTGTAGTCTACATACAAGACCCTTCAAAGCCCAAACTCCCCCGACTTCCCCAACCCCTAAACCCAATCCCATACAACCACACTGTCAAACCCCAAACCCGAACCCTGAACCCTGGAACGCTCAACCGTAAACCCACTAAGCCGCAACCCGAAACCTTCAACCCTAACCAGGCCCTAAACTTAGTGGTACTTAGAAATATTTTTGATTTTTGGTTATTATAATCCCTAACAAACAGCTAAAATTGCAAGTTTTGCTAGGGTTTTAAGTTCGGTATGGTAAACTCATGGGAGGCCAAGAGGGTTTTGGCCTATGGGGGTTTTGTAGGCAATTAGGCTTCCCATAAAAGGGTTCATATGAAGGAATCCCTACCCCAAGAATCTTAAACCATGCTTTTGGCCTCCCATCATAAACTCTCAAAGCTAAAACCAAAACCATAAGCCCTAAACACGAAGCCATAAACCTTAAACAGCAAAGCTTAAACCCGAAACAGCACATCCTAAACCGTGCCCGCAGCTCGGCGCCGGCGATTCTCCGGCCCTTCTTGGTCCAAACCTCGAGCTAAGGGCTTTCGAAGGTTTAGGTTTCCGTACAAGATCTATGAGGGTTCGTTCCTTTAAAGGGATCTATAATCTATAGTAGGGTTTAGGGGTTTAGGGTTTATGGTTTCGGGTTTAGAGTTTAGGGCTTAATGAAGGTTTCGGGAATTTGGGCTGCTGGGGTTTGGGCTGGGCTTTCGGACTCTGTTTTCCCCGTGTTTTGAGGGTCGGCGTGGTATGGGGCTTTCTGGATGTTGGATCCTACTTTTGGCAGTCTATCCCGTAGCCTTGAGGGTGCAAGGTCTAGGTTACAGCTTCCAGAATTCAATATTTCGGGTTCCGGTTTCATGGTTTGGCTTTACTTGGAGGGGCAGGGGACTTAGTAAGTAGGGCTAGAAGTAGGGTTATAAGTGGGTTAACTCCATTTCGGTTACTTATAACTCTACTTGTAACCATACTTGCTAAGTCCCCTGCCCCTCCAAGTACCTGACCCTAAAACCCTGGGGATCATAATAGCCCAAAAGCCTGTATGGTCTTTGGGCCCAAAAGCCCTAATATGTGAGTCCTCAGAGCCCTACGGAAATGTAGTATCCCTTCTTGCTTGCCCGAGCTTGTGGTTGTAGGATCCAACCATGGAAAGGCTTTTTGGGATAATGTCGGAGCAAGTTGTCTACAGGTGGGCAGCATCCGCAGTCTTTGGGTCACTGTGGGGTTTTCGGCTTTTAACCGTTTAGGTGTTTGGGTTTTGGTGTCACGGGTTTAGAAGTTCAGAGTTTAGTCAAAGCTTACGAAAGCAGTGCCCCCTCGAGGAACGTTATTTCGAGCGAAATGCGTGCTCGCTCGTTGCTGTCCTTCTGCTACCTTGTGCAGGGGCAGGCTTTTTAGCAAATTGGCAAAGCATGCATGATGCAGAGGACCCGCGCGAACGTGGCACATGATTTAGCAACACTTCACATAAGATTATAGGAAGTTGCACCTGTGAAATGCGTGACAGGGTCGACCAGGTTTGCGAATGGGTATATGATGTGCAGTATCACTTCGAAGCTGCCCCCACCCTGTAATAGTGGTATAATAGGAAGATAATAGGGCCCTAATATAATCCTTATAGTCACTATTAAAGGGTGGGGGCAGCTTCTAAAGTATCACCGAGAGTCTGTGGTCTTCCGAAGAGAACGGTTCCTGCAAGCACTGGTGATTGGATCTGCTTGTTTGCACACCCAGAGAGCCCAATACCCCTTAATCAAGGAATATGGCCTAAATTATATAGGGGTTCATATTATAGTTTAAGCTATATTCCTTGATTAAGGGGTGTTGGGCTCTCTGGTCAACGGTATGATTAGAGTGCTTGGGCCGCATTATGAATGTGCAAGGAAACCCATGCGTGTTTAGTTGCAAGCATCCTTGAAGCCCTAAACCCAAAACCCTAAACCCTAAACCCTAACTTGTCGGCGGCTTTTCTGGAAGCAAGCGACATCCTGGAGCAGCAGGACTGGTGCCTCTCACCTACAGTTTGCCATGAATAGTGCATGCACCAGTGCATCATTCAATCCTACGCTTCCGGGTTTAGGGTTCAGGGTTCCGATGATGACGAGGAGGCGAGAAGTGGCATCAGATCGATGAGTGCGATGAAGCGAAGTGAAGGGCTGGCCTTCTGAAGGCATGGTGGTGCGTTGGCTCAGACACAAGCGATGAAGGCTGGGATGATCCTTTATTGCGGGGTTTCATAAATCGGCCAAGCTAGACTGCTACTTGGAGGGGCGGGGGACTTAGTAAGTAGGTTATAAGTCGAGTTATAATCCGGGTAACTCTATTCAGGGTACTTCGAACTCTACTTATAACCTACTTACTAAGTCCCCTGCCCCTGCAAGTAGACCATACATTGCCAAAGCTGGGATGCAACCAGGGCTGGCATTTCACGAAATGCAACGGGGACACGCCGCACCGGGGAGAAAGAAGCGACACATTCAGTGTGAGAACACTGTGCCACCCTTCCCAGGCAAAACCCGCGAGGCAGCACCCAAATGTGAAAGCACGAATCCTGAGCCAGATTTGGTTTTAGGGGTTTAGGCGGGTTTAGGGTTCGGGATCCGTATTGCTTGTTGTGGTTTGCGGGTATCCCCTTTCTGTCCTTGCTCGGAGGGGGTAAATCCTAGCCCGGCAACGCCGAATCTTAGACCGGGAAGAAACTCTAAACCCATATCCCCCATACCCTAAAGTAGCTTAAAAGCTAAACGAACCGCTGCACAAGTTTCTTGACCTTTGGCCCACTTGAGGATCCGGCCGAGATTGAAGCCATCGCAAGGCACGCGAGACTCCTTGCGCTCGGTTTGATGGTGTGATAGTTTCCTTGGCCCACGCCGTCAGACTAAGACACCTATGAAACCCGTCGAATACTCTCAAAAAGCCACGAGAAAACCCTGCAAGCGCCCATGGGTGGTTGTCAAAATTAGGGTCCCTTCTTTGGGTACCCTAAATATTAGGTGCCGCATTATAATAGGGACCCAAAAAGGGACCCTAAGTTTGACAACCACCCACATGAGCACCCTAAACCCTAAACCCTAAACCCATGAACCTCCAGGCCGGGGGCTTTGCGAGTGGATCCGTCAACGGCCGTAGTCCCTCACCCAAGAGCTTTTCAGCCGAGGCTGTGTCAACTTCACGTTTCTGGCCCCCCAAAAGGCCCTGAACACGAAACTCCTTAGGGTTAAGGGTGGTTTCCCTAGACTATCCCTAAACCGAAACCCCCAACGGGGATCCCAAAACCGTGCGTTTTAAGGGTTATACCCTCCAGTGAGGGTCATGACCTACTACTTCGTAGGGTTTAGGGCTACAGGTAAACCCTAGGCCCCTGGGGTCTAAAGCCCTGAACCCAAAACCCTCAGCCATAAACACTCAAGGCCATGAGGTCTCAAGAAGGGTTTACTTAAAGGATCACGGGACTTAGTAACTAGGGTTATTACTAAGGCAACTATACTTATAACTACTTGTAACCCTAATTAAGGTACTTATAACCATACTTACTACGGTTGATGATATAAATCCTGCATTACCCATAATAAGGAATATACCATAATTCCCATAGCTTCGGGTCCTTAAGGTAATGCAGGATTTATATCATCAACAGTAAGTCCCATGATCCTCCAAGTAGGGCTCAGGGCCCCGCAGCCGTGAAGCCCCAAGCCTCAATCCCTCGACGCCCAAGGCCTCAGCCCAACCTGAAGCACTTGAGACTCCTAAACCTAAACCCTTAAAGGGTTTAAGGATTTGGAACCCCAAAACCCTTAACCCCTAAATCCTTAAACCCGAAACCCTAAACCGCAAGTTGAAACCGTAAACCTCGAATGCTGGAGCCCCAATTCCTCACCTCAACGCCAAAACTATTCAGTCGACACCCGCAACCTTTTCCTCATGGATCTACTCTCTTTGCATGTGGGGCTTGTTCGATGCTTGAATAGGGTTCTCGATGAGGCTTGAGGGTCTTTAGAACATACTGTAGTCACAGTTATTCAGAGTTTACGTTGCACCCCTGTTTCTCTCAGTGTTCACACACTTGCTGCCGAGTGCAGCGCCGTCTACCAGGCTTCAGATGCGCACAGCACGGTGAATCCGCGGATAAGGCGAGTCCGCATGGAACGTTCCTGCTGGCCGTTCCCCGGATGTGGGACCAATTGAAACCAACAAATGTTGAACCACCATTGCTTACCATCGTTTTGGCCGCCGTTGCTTTCCTGCGAGCACGGTGGCATTCTTCGCAGGCACGACTCTGCGACAGGCTACACAGGCAGAACAGTGACTCGCAAGCCCCAAGCGATGAAAACATTAGAGTCCCGGTTTGGTCAGTGCTGGCAGGTTAACTACACTTTTTCTAACCCTTGGTCCGTCGCCTTCAGATTGCCCGTGAAAGGCCTGGTGGTACTGCGGTGCAGCTCAGTGACAAGGCGGCCTGCTGGAACGGTCTTCCTTCAAAGTGTCCTTTAAAGGGTTCTATGAGAGTTACTGGAAGGTTCAGGAAGGCTTGCTATCAGTTGACTATCAGGGTTACTATAGTAGAAGCCAGAAAGTTGGAACATCATTATCCTCATGCCCTTAGGGTAAAGCATAAGGGATCCTAGCACTAATCCTCCTAAAGCCATGTTCCAACTTTCTGGCTTTTACTATTTACGGGTTCATTTAGGGTTCATCCTTTAATGGGTTACTCGCTCGGCTTAAACCCTCACGTCTTAGAACCAGGTTGCTGCACTAATATAGGGGCCTTCATAATTACTTATACGACTGTTGATGGTAATGCAGGATTTATATCATCAACCGTATTTCGAGGGTTCTTATTTATGACTAGTCTACTGGGCCCCAAAATCCCACTCTGATTGCTTATTATTTACGGCCCCCTATATTAGCATAAATCGAAGATCTGAAACCCTAAACCCTATATGCTAAACTGCAAGAACTCAAAGCCCTAAGCCCGAAACCCTAGGCTTCCTCCGCTTTGGCTTGGGGATCCGGATGGAATTTAGGATCCCCCCGTGCATTTCGAAAAATAAGCATTGCACCACTACTACTACTACTGCTACTACTACTACTGCTACTACTACTACTGCTACTACTGCTACTACTACTACTGCTACTACTACTACTACTACTACTACTACTACTACTACTACTACTACTACTACTACTACTACTACTTTTACGTCTCTGCTGTGACGACGACGACGACGCCGGCGAGTGCTACTACGGCAAAGATGCATCCTAAGCCCCATAGACATTGAATGCTTAGGATCTCTGACCCCGAAGCCGGAACCGACAACCCAAACAGTATTTAGAGTGTCGGGTTTAGGGTGTAGGGTTTTGGGGTTCAGGGTGTGGGGGTGTAGGGCCAAGGGCCCACAACCTGATATAGAGGTCGCAGTCATGAGTCAATAAGACCCCTTGCTCCCTTTGCAAATCCCAAATCCTAAGCCCCAAACTCCAAACTCTAAACCCCTCCTGAGGATGTTCGGGCAGATGTAAAAAGGAGTTCAAAAAAAAAACCCTCCTCAGGAGCCACTTCAGCGACTCAAGAATGTCGCGCGTGCGTCGCAATCCCAGGTGGCGGCATCCTGGTCATCAGATTTCGGGTTGAGGGTTTAGGGTTGAGGGTTTTAGGGTGAGGGTTTAGGGTTGAGGGTTTTAGGGTGAGGGTTTAGGATTGAGGGTTTTAGGGTGAGGGTTTAGGATTGAGAGTGCAGGAATTCAAGGGAGTCCTAAAGCATCTCAAACCTTGAACTCCTACGGCACCGATGGCTTTGGAGTCACGGGTTTAGGGCTACTTAGTGGATCTCGCATGTCGGGCGGAGTTACTTAGTTTGTTGGTGGTTTTAGGGTTGTTTGGAGATTTCGGCATTTATACTCTGCATGGGCTCTGTGGCGACTCGGGGGCTTGGTTGAGGTTTTAGGGTTTCGTGTTTACTGAACCCGACACGATATCGGTGGTTGTCAAAATTCTGGTCCCTTTTTGGGTACCCTAAATATTAGGTGCCCTATTTTTAATATGGATCCGAAAAAGCGACCCTAATATTGACAACCACCTGTATGACCAATGCCCTGAATCCTACAGTCTTGGCGCTCCTCCCTGGAATTATGGCCCCACCCAGAAGAGCACGGCATGGTATAAGGGCCTTGATAGTTAGAATCCGCATCCGGGGCTGATTTCCTGCAGTTACCTCAAGGAAATACGGTTGATGATATAAATCTGCACTACCTTAAGCACCCTAAACTATGGGAATTATGGTATACTCCTTATTATGGATAAAAGGGATATATATATATATATATCATCAACCGTAGTACTTCTTCAGGCTTCTACAGAAGTAACTTAAAGGATCATGGGACTTAGTAACAAGGCTTATGATTGGGGGTAACTATACTTACAACTACTGATAACCCCAATTAAGGGGCCTATGACCATAGTTACTAAGTCCCATGATCCTCCCACTATAGAGCCCTTATAGATCCCTTTAAGGATCCCTTTAAGGATCCCTTTAAAGATCCCTAGTTACTAAGTCCCATGATCCTCCAAGAACAGGTTCCGTCATGACCTTTCTACAGCAGTAACAAATTCCCTAAACCCTAAACCCTAAACCTTAAACCCTAAACCCTAAACGACCTTAGGCAGACGCACAGTAAGCATCGCCATCTGAACAAGACTCAGGAGCCCTCATATGATTTGGGAGTTTCCCAAAATGAGGGATAGCCTTATATTGGGGTCCTTATAATAAAGAGCCTACTATTTAAGGTACTATACTAGGGTTCCCCATTTTCGGAAACTCACATGTCTAAAGTATCTTGAAAGACCTCTTTACAGGAACCCTAGGTCGATTCCTTGATCAAGGGATTTTGGAGTCTCTGGGCACGACTTGGAGGTTCATGGGTAGCTATAAGTGGGGCTATAAGTCCCCCAATATGGGTTAGAAGTATAGTTACACTCCTTATAACCATACGTATAACTTCCCATGATCGTCCAAGTACTACGCCCCGAAGCACGTAGGTATAACCCTAAACCCTAAACAAGGGGATTTTGGAGTCTCCGGGCACGAAGCCAGGTGCAAATGTCCATGGGCCGGGCCGATTGGACAACGACCTCATCGGCGTCAATCTCAGCTTGGATGGCTGGTTCATGCCTTAAAGGGATCCTTTAAGGGTTCCTTCAAGGGGTCTATAAGGATTCTACAAAGGGTCTGGGTTTAGGGTTTAGGGTTGATGGTTTAGAGCTTCAGGTTTACGGTTTCTCTAAAGTCTCCTATTTAAGGATCCCTTTTTATAAGTTTCTTTAAAGTGTCCTATATAAGGTCCCCTTTTTATAAGTTTCTCTAAAGTGTCCTATATAAGGTACCCCTTTTTTAAAAGGGTGCCGTACTATTAAAACGGGCCCTGATTTCGAGAACTATTTTCATGGCTTGGGGCTGAACTTAGACTAAAAGGGTTCCTTTAAAGGGAACTAAAGAAGGGTTCCTTTAAGGGGGTCTATAAGGTCCCTTAAAGGGATCTATAAGGGTTCCTTGGGTTTGGGTTTAGGGTTTAGGATTTTAGGATCATGGGGCTTAGTAGCTTTAGGGTTCCTTAAAAGGGCTCCTTTAAAAGGATCTATAAGGGGCTTTATAAGGGGGTTGTGGGACTTAGTAACTAGGGTTATTATTGGGGGAACTCTACATATACTTACTTATATCCCCAAGTAGGTACTTATAACCATACTTGCTAAGTCCCATGACCCTTTGAGAATGTAGTTTCTATTTTTTTTACGGTTGGGATTCAGGGTTTAGGGTTGAGCACGAGACGGAAATACAGAAGATTGAATAATCAGTAACAGTCTTACCGAAAAGACCGCAAAGGCGTTTCAATGTAATCATGCAATGTTCCCCAAGCACTTTCTAACCACCAAGGCCAGTACATTCTGGAACCCCTGAAGGATCCCTGATCCCTTAAACCCTATTCTTATTTTTAGGCCCTTCCATTGCGGTTGGGCCTCCGTCAACTGTCAGCTGTCTAAGCCGCAGTCCCTAAAGGTTTGGGCTTTTGGGGGATTGGGGTGGAGGTCTACTGTAGCGAGTCAGGCAGTCGACTGTTAAATTGCAGAGGCCGAGACGCACGCCACATCAGCTGCCAGAGACCTGCAAATCCCCCTCATGAAGGAATATGCCTAAAGTTACAGTAGTGGCCCTAGTGCAAGTTACGGCATAATCGTTACTGAACCAAGGTTTTCGAGTCTCTGGGATGTCTGATGTCACCATCAGCTCTGTTGAAAATATAAGGTCCCCAAAATGAGCCCCGGCGGCGCCTTCAAGGAAGGCTGTGCCAACTTATACACACTAAACCCGACACGCTAAATCCACCCGAACCATGAGGGTCCAAAGGACCTAGTAAGTAATGAGGTACTTGGGTTTAGGATCGTAGTCAAGCTCATATTTGGGGGAGTATATGACTATTGGGCACTTGGACCCGTAAAAGAAACCCGCCCTAGCGCTCCTGGACCCTCGCAGTGAGATCCCAAACCCTAGCCCCCAAAGCCGAAACCCTCCCCCAGAAAGCCCAAGACCCTCTTAGCAGCCTTAGGGTGATTCCCAGGCAATGGCGAAGGACATCGAGACGCGAAGCTGAGAGGAAGCGTCGCGTGACGCCTGAGATTCCCAGAGAGCCCAGCGTCGCTGAATTCAACCAGAGAATATAATGTAGGTGTCTGATTTAAGGTCTAGAGGGTATGGTTTAGGGTTTAAGGTTTGGGGTTTAGGGTTTAAGTTTAGGGGTTTAGGGCTAGTCAACCCCCCAACCCCTACTCGGAGCGGAGAGATCTCTGGGTTTCTCATCCACGACTGGTGTTGTTTTATCCCGAAATGCAGAGTCCGAGGCTTGGACATTTCCACCCTCCTCGACAAGAGCGCCCTTAGCAAGTCTGATGGGGTTTTGGGGGTGTTCATAAGCGTTGTATACGGCTGTTACAAAGGTTCGGCTCAACGTAAGGGCCTGGCTAGCCAGAGCTCCGTTAGTATGGTAACATATGCGACATTAAGACGGGTTCCTAGCCACCAAACCCTGCCCGATCCCTAGCCCTAAACTCTAAACCCCAAAACACTTAACCTGGAATCCCTAAATCCTAATTCCCTAAACCCTGAACCCCTAAGCACCAAATCCCCGAACCTCAAAACCAAACAAGCCTCCAACCCTTAAAGGAAGCCTTCAAGTAACCCTTAAAGGAGCCCTTAACGGAACCTTTTTCGGAGCCCTTCCACAAGGAAGCCTTCTTGAAGGAAGCCTTAAAGCAACCCTTAAAGGAGCCCTTACAGGAACCTTTACCGGACCAATTCGAACGGGAAGCCTTCTTAAAGGAAACCCTAAACCCTAAACCCCAAACCCTAAACCCTAAACCCTAAACTCTAAACCCTAAACCCTAAACCCTAAACTCTAAACCCTAAACCCTAAACTCTAAGCTCTAAACTCTAAACCGCTTCCGGGCCTGAGGGCCTCGAAGGTCTCTAAACCTCGGAAAAAGCGACCCGCCGCGATCTCTCGGGTGCTAAATGGCGACTCCGGGTACGCCCCGCGGCTCCTTCTCGCACGGCTTTAAGGGTGTTTCTTCGGGCTTAGGGGCCGCTTCAAAGGTTAGAGCTTTCGGGCTTTAAGTTTAGAGTTTAGGGTTTAGGGTTTAGTCTAGGAGTGGCAGCTAAAAGGTATTAGTATAGTAATCGTCAGGCTAAATGCTGATGCTTCGAGAAGGTCAGAGACTCCAAAAATCCCTCAAAGAAGGAGGATTTCTTACGGTTTTCTTGGGGCTTTAATCATTACGGAATGACTTCTCACTGAAAATATCTTATGACATAAGCATGAAGGAATATCTTATCCCTTAATCCTCACTTACAGTAGAAGCCAAAAAGTTGGAAACCCCATAGCCTCAATCCTTAGAGTCATGTATAGGGAGTCCCAGCACTATTTGGCCTCACTCCGGTTTCCAACTTTATGTGGTTTAACTGTACGGGGTCTTGGAGTCTCTGGGAAGATCTTTCACCAATGTCCGGTCTCACCGGCTCAGTTGGAAGTGCTTGCTTTAGAGCACTTTTGGTCGTTCATGCATGGGCTGGTTACCTGAAACCTCATCATCACCTCGGGCTATTCGCACTTCCCAAACTACTGTTGATGAAATAAGTCCTGCATTCCCCATAATAAGGAATATACCATGATTCCCATAGTTTCGGGTCCTTAAGGTAATGCAGATTTATTATCATCAACAGTATGGTTTACATCCAGTAGATTCTTAAAGCTCTTCAGCTCTTGTCGTTGTGATACCACCTCACGAGTATTAATACTTTGAGATTTGTTCATTGTGTCATGAACCTTCAAACCCTCAAAATGCCTGCCAGCCGACAGCCCTGAACGGAAAGCCAGCCCAGAACCAAGAATTGAGTCTGAAGCTTTCAATCCCACTACTTGGAGGGGCAGGGGACGTAGTAAGTAGGGTTATAAGTAGGGTAACAATTGGGGTAACTCCACTTATGGTACTTATATCTCTACTTATAGGCCTACTTACTAAGTCCCCTGCCCCTCCAAGTATGTGGGGGTCTTTATGGCTGCGAGTAACAGGCCTGGAAAGTCCCTGTATCCATATAGTATGAAACCCTTCGAAGCCTTAATGTACTTCCAAAATGGCAGAGACCAGCGCCTACCTTAAACCCTAAACCGTAAAAGGGGTTTAGGGTGTAAGTCTCTGGGTTTTGGGCATCCCCGGAATGCCCCACATGCAAAAAGATCGACAACCCAGAGGCTCCAAAAAGGTGGTTGTCAAAATTATGGCCTTTTCGTGGGGTTTAGGGTTTAGGGCTTAGGGTTTAGGTCCATAATACAACACGGCACCTAATACTCAACTTAGGGCACCCAAAAAGGAGCCAGAGTTTTGTCAACTACCCATATATACCACTCGTATGGAATTGGGGCCCTAGAGCCATTATAGGGATGGTGACCCTAAACCCTAAACCCTAAACTTGGGAGCCGGATTCCATACTGCTGATGGACAAAATCCTGCATTAACCATTATAAGGAATATACTATAGTTCCCAAAGTTTAGGGTCCTAAGGGTCATGCAGGATTTATATCCCAAAACCCTAAACCCTAACCCCTCTAGATCCCTTAAAAGAACGCCTTAAAGGTACCCCTATAGATCCCTTTAAAGGAACCCTAGGGATTTATGTCATCAGCCGTTGGACCCTTGGGGCTATGGGTTGAGGGTCTGACGATAGTGGTCGTATCTGGGCAACATAGAAAGCTCAGAGCATGGAGCCAAGACTATGAGCCTGAACGTAGGATTTAGGGTTTTGGGCTTTGGGCTTTGGGTTTGGGGTTTAGGGTGTAGGGTTTGGGGTTTAGGGTTTAGGGTTGGGGGTTGAAGGATTTAGGGTTTAGGGTTTTGGGTTTTGGGTTTGGGGTTTAGGGTTTAGGGTGTAGGGTTTGGGGTTTAGGGTTTACGGTTGGGGGTTGAAGGGTTTAGGGTTTAGGGTTTAGGGTTTTGGGGGTTGAAGGGTTTAGGATTTAGGGTTGAGGGGTTTAGGGTTTAGGACCGTTTAGGATTCAGGCTGTAGGGTTTCAGACCCGAAGTAGGGTTTAAGGAGGGTTTGGACCCGAAGTGGGGTTAAGGAAGGATATAAGGTTTAGGTTCAGTCAACCCGAAGTAGGGTTGAGGGAGGGTTAAGATCCGAAGTAGGGCTTAAAAGTTTAGGATGTAGGGTTAGGCCCGACGCAGGGTGTAGGATTTGGGGTTAAACTTGAGCCATAAAATCCTAAACCTTACACCGCGCAGCCTAAACCAAAAGCCCCGATGCCTCGATCGACCATGTTTCACACTCAGAGCTGCTCCGAGTCTCACAGAAGAAAAACCCAGGGTTTAAGGCAAAAGCCAGAAAGTTGGAATATGATTATCCTAACCCCTTTATGGTAATTTATAAGGTATCCTACCATGAAACCAAATTCCAACTTTCTGGAGTTCCCTTTAGGGTTTGAGGGGTCTGGGGGAGTCTCGGGGATCAGGTTTTCGGGTTCAGGGTTTACTTTAGGGTTTAGGGGGTTTCGGATTTAGGGTTTAGGGTTTTATGATTTAGGGTTTAGGGTTTAGAGTACAGGGTTTAGGGCATATGTTTTATGGCTTAGAGTACAGGGTTTAGGGCTTTGGGGCTTTAGGGTTTAGTGTTTCCGAACACACTTATACCGTACCCTAGACACACGCCTACACCCTGAAACGCCTAAACCACCTGAACTGCCTGTAAACCTCAAGCCCGAAACCGTGTGCCCTCAACCCTAAACCCTAAACCCTAAACCCTAAACCCTAAACCCTAAACCCTAAACCCTAAACCCTAAACCCTAAACCCTAAACCCCTAAACCTTGCTTTGGGATGCAACATAAGACCCTGAAGCCTAAAGCCCCAAAGCCTCGGCCCAACTTAGGTTTCACCAGACCCCCGCAAAAGTCTAAAAAGTAGATCCCCTAATTTGGGGGCCTATAGTACTAAGGGTACTTTCAGTAGAAGCCAAAAAGTTGGAAACCCGATAGCCTCAATCCCTAAGAGTAAAGTATATGGCATCCCAGCACTATTTGTCCTTAACTAGGTTTCCAACTTTTTGGAGTTTGCTGTTCTAGGAACCCCCATTAAGGGATCTGCTTTTTGGATCCTCCCGGAGGTCTGGGTCCGAGTGAGTAGACGGATGTCCTGAAATTGAGTTGCAGCTCACCAGGGTGGTTGTCAGAATTATGGTCCCACTTTGGGTACCCTACATCATAGGTGCCGTATTATAATCGGGACCCCAAAAAGGGACCCATAATTTCGACAACCACCCATCAGTTTACGAATGATACTTGTCTGCCTGATGTTTGTCCAACCCGAGGCTGGTGACCATGGCTCGCGTGCCGTTGACGGTGTAGGTTTGGCTTAAGGGTTCAGGGAGGGGCACGAACAATCACTCCGTCCGATATGGGCAGAGGCCGTAAACCCCATACCCTAAACCTTAAAACCCTAAACACTAAAAACCCTAAACCCTAAACCCTGTCCTACCAACCCGAAACTCCCTCATCCCAAACCCGCAAACCCGCAACCTTAAATCCAATGCCTGAACGCCTCAGTTCCGTCGCAGACACCTGCATGCAGCAGCCATCTCAGGTACACTTGCAAGGAACACCTATTGTGTGGCCGAGCAGACATCGGAGTTTCGAGAGATCAGCCTTACCATCCCTAAGTGGTGAAGCCGCTGTCCCGAGACTGTAAACCTAAAACAGTGCACCATACCAGTAGTATCCCTGAGTTGCCTAAACCCTATTCTGCTGACCCAGGCCCCTATACATAAAGGATCAAAGGTCATTATCAGGGGAACTCCATGTGCAATTACTTGTAACCCCAGCTCACTTAAAACCATGGTTACTAAGTCCGGATCAACCTTTTACACCTCAAGCACTACAGCCCAAAAGCCCGCAATCTCTACAAAGAGCCTTGCCAAATCCGGGCTTAGGGTGCAGGCATGGAGTTTAGTGCGCAAGGTGTAGGGATAAACTTGCAGCTAGCCCTAGTGCCAGCTATAGAATCCGAAGTTCTGTCTACTCTCCACATCTCCTGAAGAACCCTGCTATCGCCATGTCGCCGGGCCTCGTGGCAAGGAAGGCTCGTACTGGAGTGCTTATAGCTTTCAGAGTGCAGGGTTTAGGGTTTAGGGTTCAGGTTTTAGGTTCAGGGTTTAGGGTTTAGGGTTCAGGGTTTCGGTCTGGTCTTTACGCTAGGGTTCAGGGCTTCGGGTTTAGGGTTCAGGTTTAGGTTTTTAAGTTATGGTTCAGGGCTTAGGGCTTGGGGTTTCAGGTTAACGAGGTTGAGGGTTTAGAGTTTCGGGGTTTAGGGTTTTTGGGTTCAGGATTTGCCGTTCAGGGTTCAGGTTTAGGTTTTGGGTTTTAAGAGATGCTTTTCTATCGTGGGTCATCATAGGTTTGTAAGGGCAGGTCTGTAGGGAATTTTCCCACTCCACTGACTCTTTGCTCAGTTTCAGGTGAGGCTTATTCTGATTAGAGTATAATGGGCCCCACACTTTATTATTGTAATTACTAAGGCCCCTTCACTAGGGCTTTTTCCCGCTCCACTGACTAGTTTCAGGTCAGAGTTGTCGGGTTTCGAATTCACGGGGTTTGGTTTGGGTTACGAGATTTAGGCCAGGTTTTCATTTCGGGTTGGTTGCAGGTTGTGGGGTTTCGGGCCCGCCCTTGTCCCTTCAGTGCCACAGCCTTTAAGGTTAGGGTCCAGGCTAGGTGATTGCTTGCAGATTCTAGCAGCCCGAGCAGTTTTTGACGATGAGTTTTCTCGTCTCCGCCGTGACCCTCGTGTGCAAGTCAAGACTTGACTTGTAGGGTTTAGGGTTTGGGTGGGGGGGTGGGGGTGGGGCGCCTTACACCAGAAACGCTTGTTTGGGCTTGAAGGTGCAGGGCTAGCGGGTTTGACGGTTCAAGTGAGGACTGACTCCCCAAGCAGGCCTTGCATGAACCTGTGAAGCCATGCACACGGCATCCTAAGCCTAAGCTCTCCAAAGCCGAAGATGGGATGAGCTCACAGTGCTGCTTTGCTTCATTTCTTCATGGCTCAAGGCTCTGAAGCAGAATCTGCACCACATCAGAAGTCCATTACTTCTGTTACTCTCCTTCAAGTCCATGTTTCAGTGTGTAGGGTTGCTAAAGGGGCGCTACTCTCAGGCTCTTTTACTTCGGGTTCGGTCCGGATCTCTGTCTCTCGGCACTCTCGTTGGTGGCAGGGGCACAAGCTGGGGATGCTGTACGTATGGCATATGGGTAGTTATCAAAATTAGGGTCCCTTTTTGGGTCCTTATTATTAGTACGGCACCTAATATTTAGGGTACCCAAAAAGGGGCCATCATTTTGACAACCACCCATATAACTGACATGCAAAGAACCCGCCTTGCAACGATCTTGTACAATCGCAGCAACGGAGAGATGAAGAAGACCAGCCGCGACAACAGCGGTTAACAGCAAAGGCAGCAAAACAATCAGCGCTTCGGCCTCGTGATTCTTGAGCGCTGTGCATCATGAAGATGGATGCACCGCCATTTCCACACGACAAGCTGCTTGGTCTATGGCCGTTCTAGTGGGTGTAGAGGGCAGACGCCAAGCCGCCAAGCCTTTTCGCTTTTTTCTCGGGGTATTTCATGGGAGTCCGAGCCAAAGATTAGAATTTCCTTATGGGCCCCAAAAGCACGTAAGCATAAGCATTTCATGGGGATTTCCCTACCTTATGGGGCTTCATTATACTGGGGGTTTATATGGGATATCCCTATCCTCATTTTTGCTTATGTGCTCTTTTGGGGGCCTTATTACCAAGCCTTTAGCGACCCGGAGCTTCGCCGGAAACCCTTGTACTGAAGCCCTAAAATCCTGAGAGCTTTAAACTCAAAAGCCACACTCTAATGGCCTTAATCATTGCCTATACTATACTAGATTGTGGATTCCTTACTATAGTTATAATATAACGGGCCCCACCACCCTATTCTAAAATTATTAAGGCCGCTGTGTTACCGCCCTGCCTGTCCTTTGCCCTGGTGGTTTAGAGTTTATGCTTCATACGGTTGATGATATAAATCCTGCACTACCTTAAGTAAGGACCCTAAACTGTGACACCTTCCTTATCTATGGGTGGCAGGATTTATATCATCACCCGTACCTAAACCCTAAACTCTAAACCCCAACCCTAAACCCTAAGCCCTAAACCGCATGCTTGGGTACAGAGTGGACCCCACATCCCCGAAGATGAATACCCTACTTTTCGTGTTTTCGGGATGTACTACACCCTACACCCTAAACCTTACACTCTACCATTACCCTTAACCTAAAACTTAAACCCTAAGCCCTAGACCCTGTATTCTAAACCCTAAGCCCTAAACCGATCTGGAAGTCCTAGGCCCTCAGCTCTCCGCTCTGCCATACCCGAAACCTGAAATCACAAGAGGAAAGACCTACTTCATGGGACTTAGGGTTCCTTAAAGGGCTCCATGAAGGGATCCTTAAACGGATCTATAGTGGGTCTATCATGGGTGATATGGGACTTACTAAGTATGGTCCCTTGGAGGGTTTCTTAAAACGGATCCTTACAGGGGTGTATAAGGGCTCTATAATGGAGGGTATGGGATCTAGTAAGTATGGCTATAAGTACCTTAATTGGGCCTGTAAGTCATTATAAGTATAGCTGCCCCAATAAGGAGCCTAGTTACTAAGTCCCATCATCCTTTAAGTACCTGTGAACCGCAAACACCCCTGGCCTGAAGAACTACCAATCTGATTCTTTAGGGTACTACCCTAAACCCTAAACCCTAAACCCAAAACCCTAAACCCTAATCCCTAATCCCTAAACCCTAAACCCTAAACCCTAAACCTTAAACCCTAAACCCCTACATCCGAAACCCTTAGCCCCTGAACCCCAAACCAATAAACCCTAAACCCCCTAACAGTTTGCCCCAGGACGGTACTCCACATATTACGGCCCCTACATTCAACCGTAATCCCAACAGCCTGTCACCTTTCCATCCGTTTCGAAGACAGCCGCGGCCGATGCTGACAGCGTGAATAGGTGGAGGATCATGGGACTTAGTAAGTATGGTTATAAGTACCTTCATTGGGGTTATAAGTAACTGTAACTATAGTTACTTTCATACTGACCCTAGTTACTAAGTACCATGACCCTTTAAGTATATAGGTGGTTGCAGGAACTGCGAGCAAACATCGACTTTGAACCGCCAAACCCCAAACCCTTAAATCTTAACCCTAAACCCTAAGCCCTAAACCTTACGTAAATCCTAGACCCTAACCCCAAACCCTAAAGCCATTGTTGTAAGCGGCGGCCACAGACTTAGGAGAGTGCTTTTGCCACTAGGCATGGGGAGGAATCTTTCAGATCGGCAAACGAACTTCTCAGAGGACTGCAGAATTCCGTGAAATGCGAAGCGGGTAGTCGAGACTGCGTTGACAGCAAGACCGCAGCTGCTCTCGCAGTCCTCGCAGAGGCAACCAGGTTCGCGAACCAGCTGCTGGCTGTGGGCTGGCGGCAGCTCAACCACTTTACAAGGAAGCCTCAAAGGAACCATGTTCTACTCGCTTCTGTACGATACTACCCTTCTCGATCCCGGGTAGTAACCCCTCTTAGACCCTAAACCCTTTGGACCCTACCCTAATGCTTCTGGACCCTCGGAGTGAGATCCTAAACCGTAGCTCCTCTAGGGTAAGCCCTACAACTGTCAAGCTGAGGATCGTTCAAGCTGATGACCTCGAAGCATACAAGGCGGCCATGGAGAAGGTGCCCCAGCGGACTCAGAGCCCCGTGAAACGGCCCCGTAAACTAAGGAATGTACTTTGATATATATATATATATATATATATATATATATATATATAATGCATCTACGGTACAGATTTAGTAAAGCCAATAGGAGTACATGTGGGAGTAAGTAATAATGTGCAAGTATGTATGTAAGTATGTAAGTATGTATGTAAGCATGTATGTAAGTTTGTATGTAAGGATGTATGTATGTATGTACGTACATGAATATACGCATAAGGTCATATACATGCATACATACAAGCATACGTACACCTACATAATAACATACACATACGTCCA